>VZTN01010653.1:0-77148 GCA_013400515.1 Erpornis zantholeuca
TCTGAGTTGATTTCAAAACTGAAAAAATAAGAAATACAAAATGTCAAGAAAAACCCATTTCTAAATTAGTTTGTTACTTGCTTCTTACTTTCCCACACTAGTGTGAGCTCTTTTGTTGGTTTCATGTAGACATACAAATGCCTTGTCTGTGTCAGATGGACACATTTTTTGTTGAGTTTGCCTTTTGGTGGGATTTACTGATGGTTTTAAAAGGGATAAAGAATGCATGTCTGCTTGGGCATTGATAAAGGTATGGCCATATTGGTTTTCATGGTATGTTTTTAGTCTGTAGAATGTGTCACTATGTAAGACTGTCAATAGGTGTATATTGTCTTTTATGCTAGAGTTTTGTTTTTTAAAATGACTAGTTACTATGATTTTGGTCTTTAAAAAATTATCTGTAATAATGGATATAACTTTTTTATTCAAGATCATTACACCATTTCTGTGTCTGCATTTGTGACATTCCTGCCTGGAATGCCCCTTGGGCCAGACCCAGGCTGGTGAACTCTCTTGGGAATGGTCCCATGAATGTGTTCACCCACCTGCTCAGGGGCTGGCAATTGCCAAGGCTGATTCTGTTGTTTGTTAGATCTTGGTTGTAAACACCCATTCCAAGTTAACCCAGAAAAGTGGGGCAGTATTCACTGGAATGTTGACAGCAAGCACAGCTAAAACAAATCCAAATCCTTAGAAGTGCAGAGACTAAGCACCATCAGTTAGTGCAGACCTGTGACCTTTTAAAGGGAAGACAAAAGCCTATTTCCTGGGCTGTCTCAGAAAACTGCAGCATTTTGCATTTTTTCTAGATCCAGGAGACTGAAGGATGGCTGATGGGTCTCAGACAGTGAGTGTCTCATTTCAGTGCAGGGGGTTGGGGCCAGAGAACAAAGTTGTTCAGCTGGTGATGCCACTGTAACTGGATGTAGAGTTTTCTTCAAAGTCCTTTTCAAAGCCCTGTGACTTTCAAGCCTTATATATGGCCTTGGAAAGTGCTGCCTTTTTAGGTATTTACTTTTATTTTTAACACTGGGTCAGTAATAAAAGTGTCATAAAAAATGCACCAAACAGAGTGACAGTCAAGGTGAAAACTGTAAGCTAGCAACATTTTCAGGCAAGGTCCATTTAGTTTTTTGCTTTGTTTAGTATAACAGTGAGTGCAGTGTCTTGCTACCTTGCCAAGTCATACACACCTTTCTCCTTGCTTGGGTACAAGGTACAGCATCGTTCTACACTGATAACTACTCCAGGGCATTGCACCTTGGTAGTCCACACTGGGATGTTGTCACCATGAAGCCTAGCACTGTTTGACCCCAAAGGACTAGGACTGACTCAAAGCCTCCTCAGGCAGAATCACAGGTTAGCAAGAACTAGAGGAGTTGAGCGAGGCCTCTGTGACTGGGATGGAAAGGTTAACAGTAATGACAGGGGCTGTCAGGAGGGCTCCAGGCCAGAGAACAGTTCTGGATCATTAAATTCAGGAGTCTAGACATAGTTTTTGGACTGATGCTGTCCAAAATGGGCAGCAGCCAGCAAAGTAGATACGCTGTGCACAGACCACAGACTTCTGCAGTGTCACTCCAGCTTTGAATGAGAGCTGACTGCACTCTTCACCTTGCTAACTGCTTGGCTGGGGAGCTGCAGCAGGTGAGCTCCTACTTGCTGAACACAAATCTGTTCACTGGGTAGTGGTGCGCTGCAGTCAGAAAGCTGGGAAGCAAAACATCTTTTTTGGCACAGCAAATCTCTCTGTAACATGTCCTGAGGGTGTGCTCATCACTGATTATAATCTGCTTCCTCCCAGGAGAGGGGTAGAGGTGTGCAGGCACCTCTGGATGATGGCATCCCTGTGGAGAAACAGGGCTGCTGACAGTGTGAGCTGCTAATTTAATGTCAGCTGTTGCTTGTTCCAGCTAAAGCAGGAAAAGCATTGGGTAAGAGAAAGAGATGTGGTCTCCATATGGAAGGGCTAAGTTTTTCATCTATAGGTTGTAGGTTGGGGGTTCAGGCCTTCCAAGAAAATAGTTGTTGGTGATGCAGTGAAGTGAGAAGGATGATGGAGCAAAACTTAAGCTGGGACCAGAAATGACTCAGAGGAGAGATTGGAAAGGATGGCTCCAAGGTGATCAGCTCTGACTGTGCTGGATCATTCTTCAGGTCCCTTGGCTGAGAGGAGAGATTGGAAAGAATGGCTCCAAGGTGATCAGCTCTGACTGTGCTGGATCATTCTTCAGTCCCTTGGCCCAGCCACCCAGGACAGGTGTCATGTGCTAAGAGGGAGTGCTCTGTCTTGAGATATGCATATTTCTCTTCTACTTTACTCAGCCACTCACAATAAAACTACACTGTGTCTAGCTTGTTTCTTGACTAATTAGTTCTTTGGGTAACACTCTTTTCTTTAAGATCATGTACCCTAAAGGTATTTGTAGGATACTTTGAGAAGTCCTTTTGAATATGCTTGAAAACTGTTTTCTGAGCCTTGTACTAGCAAGAAAAAGACCATATTTCTGGGTTTCATACTCCCTTCAGCAATATGATAAGGCTTTTTCTGCCTTCCAGATTTACAGTGTAGGTTTTAGATATTCAAAGGGCTTTCTGAAGTGCCATTCTGTTCACAGAACTCATAATTAAAGCAGCTGATAATAGGAAAGGGAGAAGTCCTGTAGAATTAGATCACAGCCTGTAGTTAGGTGGTATAAAACAGTGATGGGAGAATCATATGTTAGAATGGCATCTGTAATACACTAAACATGTGGTGCTAATTAGGAGTGGCATTATATTAAATTAAAAAGAGTCAATATATATTGCTGTAATGGATGCTTCATTGTATTAACTGGTTTTCAGCAAGCATCATCTGTTCCTTTAATCTTGAAATGACAGTGCCTCTGCCATATGTTGCACTGTGTTGCTCAGCTAGTATGTAGACAAGGAAGACTTCTATATTGAGCTTCAAAATGCAAGTTTCACTATTGGCTTGTGGTTTTTTGTTGTTTTATTAAATTATTATTTGAAGGAACAGTTTGGAAGCCTGAGACTGATAGAGGTGTATTTGTATTGTGCTTTGTGTTGTTCAGGGTACAGGGGTGGAGTTTTTAATTTCTTTGAACTAAAAAACTCTAAAAGAAACACATGGGCTTAATTAAGAGATATTAATAAATATTTTGTAAGGAATGCATGAAAACATCCACACTCAGAGAAAAGGATGAGAGTACCTTGGCCTTAATTGGCATAGGACACTGCAGATGAACTTTTGCAAAGCTGTTTGGCAAACTGAATTCCCTTCTTGTCAAAATATGCACATCTTGCTGTATTTGAGAACTAAAAAATGATCCTTGCTTACAAACTGCTCTTAAAATGAAGTGGAACATAGGGGTTTGTGTTTTCCTCAATAAAACATTAATTGCAAATGCCAATATATGCCAATGCAACCTTCTGGCCCTATTCTTAGTTGCCGTTTTGAGGACTTCATTTGCTAAGTGAGTATGTAAAATGTGTAGCAGTCCAGATCTGTAGTGACTTTGAAACATTTGGCATACATAAAGTAATAGGGACCGGGGTTTTGAAGAAAATTCTGAAACGTTAAAAAGGCAAGTGTATTCTGTTTTGACTAGCATTCAGTGTTTGTTGTGTTTGGGGCTTTTTAGCTTTCTGTCCTGCTATGTTTCTTCAGGGTGAATTGTCATGCTGACACTTGAAAATGGTTTGGTAAAAGCATTATGTTCATTTTTATACTCTTTAAGCATGATATACTTTCTTAATATGTTGCAATTAGATTTTATATTCTGTGATGTGATTGTTTTCTAACAAGGCCTTTTTATAAATAAGGAACATAATGTTTGTTAACATTTATTGTAAATGGTAACATGCAAACATTTATTGAGCTATACATCATATTAGAGATTATAATTTCAATGCATTACCATTTATGTTTCACAGAATGGCAGTGTTACTATATTTCATAGATGATTGTTTTCTGGTGGGTTTTGGTATTTTGTTGGTTTTGTTTTGTTTTTGTTTTACGTTTGGTTTTTTTTTAATAGCAGTTACTTCATTAAAAATTGGTTAAAATGGTAATTAACTCTGCAATTTATTATGTGGTGAGTGCACAGTTTTGACTTACAGTTTCTATTAAAAATAACAGATACTTCATTTAGTATTTCCTGTTTTATTCTTGGAGCTGATGCAACTGTGTGTGTGGCTGAACTTTCTATGGTTATGAGGTTAAAGTGGAAGTATCGAACAGGGAGGAAGGGGGATGCAGAGGGAATTTTGTGAGGATGCTACCCAAGGACAAGTGACAGCTCAGTTAAAAGCAACTGGTCAGTTTTCTGCCCCATGTGCACCTCCTGTCAGACACAGTCTTTGGTCACTGCTGTCTCCTGACCTGCTCTGGTGCATTTTCTGGGGAATGCTAGTAAGTACAGGCCAAACTGTGCCAAGGAGTAAGCTCACATTTAATTAGTAGGGGTGATTTCTGTCAATACCCCAGCCTGGCTTGTTTGTCAGAATGAATATGCTTTGGGAAAAGTCACAGGGTTTTCCTAGAGTTTGTCATCACTTTTAGCATTGACTCAGATCATTTCAGCCAGTTACTGTTCACGCTGGAGCCTAATTCTTTAAGATGACAGTCCTTCTGTAACTTACTGCATTTTTGTCACTTTAAATATACTTGTTATTTAATTGCATGCTGAGAACATACAGGCTCTTGAATTGCAACCAAATCTGTGATAATTGTTTGGGAAGGGTTTTTCTTTGGGCTTGTTCTATGCAGCTCAAATTATGGATCTCTAATGGTGAACAGAGACATTTCTTCAACATGAGAAAAATCTGATAGCTATAAATAACAAGGAAATATCTAGAGTAGTGATGGCTGATAATTATAAACTGGATATTTATTCACTACATTGTTTTATAGGTCTATGTCCTTATTTTTTTCCCACTAGATTTATATTTAAAAATGGTTATATGCAAAAGAACAGGCTCTCCCTGCGGATTTAACAATTTTTACTTTTTTTAAGGTCAATATAACAGAGGATTTCAAAAGCAGTAACTAAAGAGTCCTTTTTTGGCATTACAATTTTTTCCGAAGGACTTAGATTGAAAATCCCAGCAAAAAATTTTAAGTGAATAATTTATATAAAAGATACATTAAATATTCGTAGAGAATACTGAAAGCATATGTTCCACCTCAAAATACCATAGGTACTATAGTAAAAATCATGCTTCAGATTCAAATAAACTGCTTCTTTTAGGCTAAGCAGAATTAAGTGGTAACAGACAGAATAAACACCTATATAATGAAAAGGATCACAAAACTTATCAGTTTGGAAGGGGACCTCTGAAGATCATCTAGTCAAACCCCTCTGCTCCAAAAAGGATTGATTGCAGCAGGTTGTTCAGGGCTGTGTCTGGTTGAATTTTGATATCTCCCAGAGTGAAGTCTCCCCAGCCTCCCAGGGCAATCTGTTCTAGTGTTCAACCATCCCGTCAATAAAATAATGCCTTTGATGTTTAAACACAGTTTTCTGTATTCACTTTGTGCTCATTGACTCTTGCCTGTTCTGGATCTCTCTGGGCCAGTCTTTTCTGTCTCCTCCAGGTACTTATATACGTTGAGCAGATGTGCCCAGAGCTTTATCTTTTCTGGGCTGAACAGTCCTGGCTGTCTTTGTCTCCTTGTGCAGTTCACTACTTGCTCCACTATTTCCATGTCACACCAGGGCTATGAGGAGGGAGAGTGTGGTCCTGACTTGGCAGTGGGTTNAATATGAGAAATGCTTATGGTAAAGTGGTTGCCTTGACAGTGGAAGATCTCCTCTCTGCTCCTGTTGTGCACTTTGTTCTGATGCTGCGACACAGACATGGACGGTCGGACAGACGATTCCTGCAGCTGAGCTGGCTGTAGGGAGAAGCTTGATCTCTCTACAATTCCTTTTTAATAATATCTATCTAACAAATAAAAGCCTTCTGATTTCTATCTATGGACATGAGTGGTTTGTGGAAAGGCCCTGGGAAACTAGGGCCACATCTTTTCCACAGGAAAGCATTGCCTCCCTTGACCTGCAGGGAACAATCTCCCTCATGCAGCCCAGGCTGCTGCCAGCTCTTTTACTTCAGTTGTGTAGGGCTGGCTTACAGTCCTTGATCATGCTCAGCATGGTGTCCACCCAGAGCCCCAGATCTTTTTCTGCAAAGTTGCCTTCGAGTAGCAATTGCCCCAAGCCTGCATTGGTGTACGAGGTTATTCCTTCCCAGGACTCAGCCCTTTCCTGTCGACTTCATTAAACTCTTGTTGACCGATTTCCCCAGTCTCTCAAGGTTCATCTGAATGAAACTCAAACATCTTGTGCATCACCCTTCCTGCTTCCTTTACATAGTCTGCAAACTTTTGGAAGGTGTTCTCTGTCCCATTACCAGGCCATAAATTGCAATGTTAAACAGTACTAGTCCCTGTAACTACTTCCTGGACATTCCACTAGTGACTGGCCTACAGCTGGAAATCATTCTTCTTGCTCATCACTGCCCTTTGAGCTCAGCCTCTGCTTTTCAGTCCTCCTCACAGTCCACTGATCTAATCAGTGTTCTTTTCGAATCTTCCTTTTGCTGGTGGTATTTCAGTATTTCATCTTGTGCTTGTTGCCTCTTGTCTCTTCTGGATCTGTCTGAGTCAGTTGTCCTTGCTGCCCTCATCAGTATTTATATATGCTGAGAAGGTTCCATGAGTACTTTTTTTTCTGGTACTTATATTTGCTATATATCAAGTAATGAACATGATTTAATAGGTTTTAATATATGGAAGTAAGTACTGTGAAACACTTTGAGAGTTTTACTGGGTAAGCTAAGAGAATTTATCCAAAATTATTCTATGATTTCTTGTGTACTGCCAGAGTAGATCCACATGAATTTTCCGTTGCTAGTCAAAAAGATTATATCTTACTACAGTCTTGGACCTCAGGATCTGCATGGTAAATTTCATTTATTTTCAGTTAATATCATTGATTGTAATTCTGCACAGCTAATTCTTTTCACTCTTGCCCCTAAGCAGACCAGTTTGGCCCTTGTGTCTTGTATTTTAAAAGATAATGGGAATACACAGACTTAGTCAACAACAAATTTTTCAAAAGGCAATGAAGGTCTATCCAGTAATCTCCACTGCATCATTTTTTGGTAGGAAGCGGTCTGTATGTATTCACTAACTTTAACTTTTCTTTCATCTTCTTCTAGAATATTTGGTTAACTTTCAGAGTATGGATGATTATGTAGAGTCTCTTTTAAATCAGATTCTTGACACACAGTGTCAAAGAGGTGACAAAGTTTTGTATGAACATATAAATTTTTGGAGGTGACAAAGTTTTGTATGAACATATAAATTTTCTGAGCTATGTTTTTGTGCTGGTAAAATGACTAAAAACAGAAAGTGAAACTTATCAAATGAAACCTGACTTTATTTAGTTAAATGATAACATCTTTTTGAGTCAGCTTCTTGGAGAAAGATTGTATTATTTTACATCACTTAAATGCTACTTCCTTCTTACAAAGGTTTGTCTGAATTCATCTTTTGGCCCTATTCTACTGGTGATACTCAGAAAAAGCACCAGGAATTAAATAAGATGTTCCTACATTACAAAATCTGACATCTGTAAGATGTCTTATCTAGCACTGCTGACACTACACTGTGATACTTGGCGTCATCTAATTTGTGTCTTTATAACTGTGAGGAGCCTGAGGCAACCACTGAACTCATTCCAAAGTGAGTTCAATGTATATAAGCATCTTTTATAAAATCTTCTCTTCTGGCAAACATCCTTTTGAATCATATGCATCAATTACTTAGATGTAGGATCTGCTTTAGATCATATTCGAGAAGAGACATAGAACTTTTTTTAAAAATCAGATTTCAGCATTCATCTCAAATGTTTTAGCACTCCAATTTACTTCTAAAAGTAAGAAAATAATTTGAAGTATCTCAGCAATACAGATAAAGTTCTTGGACCACCTGACACTTTCTAAACAGCTTTCCTCTAAACAGATTAAAACATTGGGCAGTTTCCACCCAAAAGGTAATAGGTGGGATTCATCCAAGAATACTCAAAGATCTGCCTGATGTCATTGTGAGGCCTCTCTTAAGAATTTTTGGAAGGTCTTAGGAATCCAGAGAGGCCCCAGCTGGAAGGTGGCCAACCTTGTACCAATTTTTAAGGAAGGCAAGAAATACGACCCTGGAAACTACAGGCCTATCAGTCTCACTTCAGCGGCTGGTGAAATTCTGAAGAAGATCATTCAGGGAGATACTGAAACACTTTTACAGACAATGCAATCAGTGGTCACAGCCAGCATGGCTTCATGAGTGGAAAGTGTTGCTTGTCAAAGCTCTTGTCCTTACATGAAAGGTAACCCATGTAGTTGATCAAGGGAAGCCAGTTGATGTAATCATATGGATTTAAAATTCCCTTCCTCGGAAGTTCCATGTGGGTTATATAATATGGTAAAAAAGACATGGATTGACAAATAGAAAAGAAGCTATTATTGTGACAGAGAAAAAATGCGTAAATTATGGATGTTGTTTGTAACAACTGCCCAACAAAATACTTGAATGTCATGCAGTTTCTGCCAGCATGTCACTTCTCCACGCTGTTGACAACATACGCTACAGGAAGGTGAGATGGCCCAGGGGATGCTTCTGGTCAGATGGGTCAGCCCTCTGCTCTTAAGGGTATCTGTAGGGTTCTTGGCCTGTGTTTTGGTGTGGACTTTCTCCATCCATCATGTGGAAGTTCACTGGGACAGAGGCCATTCCCAATACACAACCGCTGTATTTGCCTCCTATTCTGAGGGGTAAAATATTCAATCATCACGCTGGACTGGAGCTGTTCCTGCCAATGACCATGGTGATGGAGGATGATCGTGGCTCCATTGAATTAATTTGTGTTTTATCCCATCTTGTCTGTTAGCTTGTTGTGGGAATAGTGGGAAGGTCCCTGACAGCTTTTCTTCTTTATGCTCTCATGAAATGTCAGTAGTGTAGTATTTACATTTAACTTGATTTAGGGTTTGTATGATACCACTAATGAGCATAACAAATCTTATTAGTGTGGCAGAAATAGAATTTTCCAATTGTTACACTGTTTGTGTTCCTGAACAGGTGTATAATATTAAAGGATATATGAGAGCAATACAAATGCACATTATTGACTTCTGACAACCTTTGTATTCAACGAAAAAATATGATTACACTGTTAAAATAATATTTATTTTCCCAGTAGGTTCTGAACTGATCTTTAGTAACTTTGTTTATTGAAAATATTTTCAGAATGTTAAAGGCCTGTTTCTGTGCTAAGCAGATTTTGTTGATACACAAGGGTGATTTTTTTTTCTCATCATATTAAAATTCTCAGTTTAACATCCAGAAACCTAGGAAGTGAACTTCAAGTGCTGGTGCATTTGTTTTCAGCAGAAGACAATTAGTGAAAAAAATTGTATCCCAACCTGAGAGTGCTGCTGGCTATTTGACACTAGCTTTGCTCTCGGGGGTAGTTTAGTTATCCAAAATGTTTTGATGATTATACTAACTGGTAGAGGACTATTGGGTTCAAACAGAAAATACTTGGGTGTCTTAATTTGCTCCAATCTTAATCTTTAACACAGCACCCCACAGCCCAACAGCAGGGGAAAAAAGTGTGCCTCTTTTGTCTTTAGAGGAATGCACATGTTGTTTGCAGGGGGTTCTGCATTCATGCTAGAATGCCTTGTCCGGGGGCTGCCTCATATTTCTGGAGAAGCAGTAGCATCTCTTGGATTTGAGTTATTTTTCTGTTTCCACAAAACATACTGTGGAATAGAAATCACAGGAGAATTATGCTATTCAGGAAATAATAGTATTGGAATCTCATATACGCTTCATTTAATATAAACAACTCATATTCTGAATTCCATAGATGACTGAATTCATTTAAGAATCTAAAGAAGCTAAATTCAAGTACCCAGAATATGCTTGTTACGTGCTTTTTGCAGTCTTAAGGAAAAGTGAGGTTTGGTTCAAGAGGTTTTGACTGAATAACAGTCAAATTATCAAGTTAAAGTATCAGTTAATTACTGTGATTAATGCAGCAATCGGTGTTGTTGATCTTTGCAGGCTTTATGTAAAACTTTTTAGTAAACTAGACAATGCTAAAAATCCTTGAAATAGTTCTTCTTAGAGGAGAAGGGTAGCATCTCTCATATACAACATTTGCTTTGCCTATCCAGTGTCCCTTATCATGCTCTAAAATGTCATCATATGAATATTGTTCTTTTTGGCAACAAGAGTCAGGCAGCGAATTAAAATGAGAGGATTTATCCAATTTATGTTTTCCGAGAAATGTAATTTCGTGTCTGCTTTTTCTCAGAAATGTCACATCTTACGATGTTAGTGACCCAAAATTTTATTTCTGCATTCCAATGAAGTCAGCAAAAATACACTTATACAAAAGAACAAAAATTATCTTTACTATATTTCTAATTATATGCTAAAAGTAATGTATTGTGATTATGTCTGTTCTTTATCTGCTTTTGTTCTTTACAAATGAATTGGGATTAGTTTCAGTAGAATATCTGCATCTTACTTATGAATTTCAGCTATAATTGCTGAAATAGTTGCTATAATTTAAAAATGTCTGGTCAGCAAGAAGGATGTGAAAGAATACTAATTTATTAAATCTGTTTTAATTCTGTGTAGGGAAATTGACTGGTGGTGATGCAAAAGATAAGAACAAGTAGAACTAATTGCCAGCTAACCTTTATTCCCTAGTCCTTCAGAAAGTTTCTTACCAAAGAGGAGATGACTGCAGGATCACCTCCCTCCTACTAGAAGTGGCAAAATATCCTGGAATAACAAATATCAGAATCTGTGCTATAAAGATTCCATTTTTATCTGGTGTTTCTAGATTTAGCTACAAACCATTCTTTGCCATGTAAAGTCTTTGCAAGAAAAAGAGGACATCAAATAAAACTTAAGAAAAGTACTTTTCTCAAACGTAATTGTACATGCTACATAGTTAATCCTATATTAATTTGAATTACAAAAAGTCAGATCAGATTTGGAATTTTTAATCTCTATTTAATAGTGTTTTCAACGTAAATTATAATTTGGCCCTGAGTTTTTAGGGTGTTAATTCTATTGTTGTAATTAATTTTACCTCACTTTGTGACAAAGGCCCTGAAGTATGTGTCAACATGTGCTGAGTCTTTTGTTTATGCCTTGGAAGAAGTGTCCTCTCCCTCCCAAAAAGAGAAATTATAGCTGTGCTTTAGAAACATCTGCTACAGCTACCAGTTAAACTGTGTGCTTTTTGTACTCTTTGGTAAGCTTTTCTGCAAAGTTTATAATAGAATTTTTTAATATAAAGTCTTTTCATTTCAAACAATGATTTTATTTATTTATTTACTCCTTTTTACTTCAGAAAATCTACCAGTGAGTCCAGTGGAAAAGACTGTCTGAAGGCTTTGCAGTTTATTAGGTACAACCTTACTCTAGCTGCAGTGCAGAGCTGCATCTCTGCAGGGGATCTCAGGGGGAGACTTTGCAAGGTATCAGAAATCAGGAAAAGCTTCTGCAGTGTGAAGGGTGATCGCCAAGGAGACACAGCCTGTGTGCCTGGAGAAAATTGTTGCGGTAATTTGTTCAACTGTCCAGTAATTAAAAACATTTGCTATCAGTTACTCTGCTGTTTGCCCTTTGCTTTCACATGGCTCCAGCATGAATCTTCCAAGAATGTGCAGCCTTACTGTGAGAGGTACATACCTTCCTTTTTTGGGTAATTTTGGCTACAAGACGTGGTGTAGAAGTTGACAAAGCCTTTAAAATAACTTACATGTTAATCCAGGCTCTGTAGCAGGCAGTTTCTGAAGGGTCTAAATTCAGGTTGCTGAAAAACATCGGCTGTGTTGCTGTTTTATTCTAAACACTGGTGAAGATGAAGCAAAAAGCTGATCTTGTAGCTGCTTCCAAGTATCTGAAGAGCAATTACAAATTTGATGGAGACAAAATCACTTTAGTACTACCAGGTATTATAAAGGGCGCAAAATGCAGCTTGGGTTGTTTGGCTTAGGAGTAGGGAAGAAAATTCCCTTTGGAAGATGGAGTACTGCAGCATGAGAGCAGGTTGCTTAAAGGCTATTAAACCCCTTTCCAGGAATGATTTTCAAGACTTTGCTAGACAAAGCAACACCTGAATTGGTGCCTTGATGCTGGATATTCTCTCACTTAACATCATACAGGGCACCTCCAGAAGTTTTTAATTGACTCAGTCCTGTGTCTTAACTCGCCTGGACCAGCCAGACTCCAGCCGTGTGGTCACTCAGTTCAGCCTATTGCTCAAGGGCCTCCCATGGGAAGGAGATGGCCATTCTCCTTCTAAGCCATGTATTCCCAGATGCTCCTATATCAGACCTGACTTATAGAGGCTTACAATGTTTCCAGTGGAAAATAAGTTCATTTCACTAGATTTTTAAATTGCTAGTGCCCTGGTCTGACTTTCCCTTGGTCGCTACTGCCTGAGCGGTAACAGGAATTTATGGGTAAGGCAGTACTGGGCTTTTAGTTTTGGAAAGGCCACCTGTGGAAACATGATGCAATTACATGTGGGCAGGGGTGAATGACAAAAACAAGATGCCAATTTTCCAAAGGAAGTTTTATTAACAAGAACAATCCAGGTTTCTGGGGCGCATTAGCCCACCCCTGAGGGAAGGATGCACGCTGGATTCCTGACCACCAAGGAGCAAGTGGTCAAAGGCCCAGCCCTCAGAGGGGAGTTCCTCCTTATACCCCTCCAACCAGTTCCACCCCTCCGCCCTGCAGTCCTCCCCCAGGGACATTCGGATTGGATGCTGTTGACTCATTGCCCTGATGGTTGGCTTGGCTGGGTGGGGTGATTCCCAGCCTTTGTCCAACCGGGGGTCCTGTCTTATCTCCTTATGATAATGTCTGTTGTCCCCCCCTTTTCTGTAGCCCATTCACTCAAGTGGAGTCGATAACTGTCCATCCACCCTATACCCGTACACTTCCAGCTTCCAGCCTTAATTAACCCTTCCTGCATTCCCCTTAGCCTAGGAACATTTAACATTCTAATCCCCCTGAATAATTAACCAAAACATTTAATTAACAATTAACATTCAAATAACAATTAACAGATTCAACCCCATGACCCCTTTAATTGAAAATTACTACGAAAGCCAACCTCCCATGTCCATTTAGGGCACTGAATAAATACCATTCTTAAATATAATTTACTTTGTCTCTTGGTCGCTGGCAACTTATATTTTGTGAAAAGTATCCTTTACTTGCTTAGAAAACTGCAAACACTGAAGAATCAATTTACCAAACTGGTAACATGTAGACATAAAGAGGAGACAGGTAAAGAGAAGACATCAGGAAGAGACTCATGTTTATTTTATGGTTGAGTGTGTATGGGCAGGGCAGTCAAGTTATGGCTTCTGTTTACATCAACGAAATCCTGGAACTAGAATAGAAAACAATGAAGAAGTAAATCAAATTGGGTGGAAAAAAAAGTCTTTTAATAGGAAATTAGTTTTGGGGCACAGCAAGTTTTAAACAGACTTGAAATCTCAAGGAACTATTTATATGTGGTTTTGTGGGATGCATATCTACTAGTTTGCATACTTTATTCTAATGCTGGGCAGAGGAACTGAGAGCAGGAAGGTTTCCTGTGCTACTACAGAGGGTTATTAGGTCATCTGATCATCTGGAAGAATACATTTCTAATAGTGAAAACATTTGCTTCTTCGAAGAATGTATCTTTTTTCAGACATTCTGCCACATCTTATCCAAATTCATGGACTGTGCACCTCTCAGAGCCCTCTTTTGACTTATAAATGAAATGGTGTACACCACTGACTACTGAGCAATAACTTCTCTGAATAACAGATAAATAGAGAAAGGCCTCAAGCATTCAGTAAAATACATTTCATTTTATGCTGGAGGAAAAAACTTAATCCTTGGCAACATGCATGGTTCTAACAGATAAAATTAAATTATATGAAAACCTGCTGTATTAAGAGCAGCTTTTAAAAATTATTTTCTTGAACAGTATTTTCATGTGGAAATATGATTCATTTAGCACCTGCTTATGTGCGTGATTGCTGATCTAGTAATTGATTGCTTGAACTATAAGTTTATAAATATATATATGTTTTAGTTTCACAAGTATATCAGGTGGCTTTCTTGAGTATTAAAAAAATTATTCAGGTACATGGAACTAGATATTTTTGTTATTTTGCTTTTCTTTGAAGACAAAACATAACTGCTTTAAAAGTGAAATGTGCATATTGAAATGATTGAGAACAATAATCTCTTTCAAAAAGATGACTTTCCTTTTCTTGCAGATCTACCTCTCGTTGAATTAATGAGATATTGGCAGATTTTCTCTGTGTAGAACTAGGTTTCTGACGAATCCCTTATTTCTACTTCAAATGAATACCTTTTTTTTTTTTTTTTTTTAAATAAAAGGGTACATTGCTCCTTTAATTGAATGACTAAAAAATAAGAGGGCCAAAATCCATAAAGCAAAACCTATATTCAGCAGAGACAGTGCAGAGAAATTAAGGAGAAATTAAGTTCTGGATACTTCTGGATTTAGAAGAATGTGTAGGTGTCCATCTGCACTTGAAATTTGCCATTCTACTTGTCAACTTCTAGTTACAAAATATGTATTTTATAATTTTTCCCACATAAGTGGTTGAAAGTAAAAATGGAATTCTTATATTACTCTATTTCAAATAAATAGTAGAGATCTTTATCTCCCATTACTGATTTTTTTTTCCAGTAGTCTTGCCTGTTGTCAGACCTTTCCAGTGGGATTTTGGAAGGAATTAATGTTATTAATAAGGAAATGTGATGTCCTGTCTCTTTGGCAAGAAATATTTTATCACATTTGATGTGGCTGATTTACTCACAAATGGATACCTGGCTAAAAGGTGAATTAGTTCAGAAGACAGATGGTAAAGAGGGTGTAGGAAGAGAACTTTGACTGTGGAAGTTTTCCCACTCTAAGCAATAAAATCAAAAAAGTGAACCTGATGTGTAAATATGGTTGTTACTGGAGATTCAAGTTGGAAGTGGTTGCTAGAAGTGCTCTGGGGTTGGTGTTGCAGGCAGAATAGCTGCTGGGCTTTGAACATTGGCTGAAAAAAACAGATCTGCACCCAGTGGCCAGGGGTTGGTGTGCATCCAGCTAAGTACAGCTATGGGGCACCTAACCGAGCTCCAATGTTGAAAGTGGGTAAGACTGATTTTGGCCCAGCAGGATTGTTGAAAATCTCTGGTGTCATTTTCTGTGTTTGCACTGCCTGCAAACCAGCTATGTGCAGTCCCACAGCTGCTGGTTCCAAACCAGGAGCCCTGTTTGGGTAGCAGGCTCACACCTATATCACAAGAAATATTGTCATTGTCTGTCATTGACTACCGGCTTCTCTTACCTTACTTAGCTTCCTGAAAAGGCTTGTCAGGCATACTTTGCACTTTTCTTAGGCTTTACTGGGGCTCTGCTACAGCTTCTTCAACTGTAATAGCAGTTGCATAGTGACCAAAAATTGTTCCCTTATCTGTTTCGATTTTAGTTTAGTATTGTAGGATTGTGTACAGAAAAGCCATTTTTTTCCCACAGAATCTCATGTACTTCTATGACTGATAGTGTAATAAGTTGCAAACTCCATGAAGGATGAGCTATGACCAAAGGAAAAAGGTATAGCTCAGAGGACCAGAGGTGTAGAGTGACAGCAAAGGAATTAAGTTGCAAGCACAGAAGATGACACACATATCCCAGAGCTATAAACAGCTCAGAAATACTCAATTACTGATCACAGAGGGATTGAATTCTTTGGAACGAAGTAAAATTGGTTTTAGGAAAAACATCTAAGATATAAACTATAATAAAGCATATCATTATGTTAAAGTTAAATGGTATGTGGAATTGCAAACCAAGGAAGAAAAAAGGATTTTTTTTTCCTCCATCTCTAACTGCTTCCTGATCTCAGTTTTCTTCTGCTTGAGTTGGCTGTAGTTAATTTCTTGCTCTCTGTAAAAGGACAGCAGGATATGTGGCTGTGCAATGAGATGCTTAAAAAATTTCCAAGGCAGCAGCTCAATCTTGGCTTAACTTCAGTGAAACAGTGGAGGAATGAGCCTAGACATAAAAATTAAGGAGAATCTGAGCATGAGAGTGTACTTTCTAATTGTTTTATTTGGAACTAAGATGAAAGTGAGTTTTGCTGACCAATTCCTTGAATTAAGCTAATTTACTCTGGCCCTATAGAGAGTTGCATTGAAATAACTGAAGAGGTTGCAAATTAGGTGATTGGAGATCTGGTTTATATTCTTACATTGCCTTTGCCACCAAAGAAGGTTTAATTAAATCTTGAAGTCTTGTTTACCTAAGTGTCCCATTGCAGTGCTTGGAAAGAGTGCTTTTAAAATGAGTATGTGTTAATGTTACTTTTTCACCATCCTGCACATTTGCATAGGACACAACAGTACCATGCTCTTTCCAAGTGTTGATTTTGTCTGCCTTGTGTGGTAACATTAAAATACTTAATTAATTTATGAAAGGTATGATCGTAATTTTAGGATGTATTCATAAATTTTAACTTACTTATCTATTAACAAAACCTTACGGAAAGACTTGTAAAAAAGTTCTCGCAATATTCCATCTAGTCTCTCCTTTTTTTCTCCAGATTCCTTTAGGCACTTCTATCAAAGACTCAGAAACAAAATATTCATAGAAAATGAGAAGTCATTTAGGATGAAGGAAACCTGA
The DNA here is from genome assembly GCA_013400515.1 of Erpornis zantholeuca. NCBI lineage: Eukaryota > Metazoa > Chordata > Aves > Passeriformes > Timaliidae > Erpornis > Erpornis zantholeuca. The sequence continues at coordinate 16,809 of VZTN01010653.1, forward strand.
TGGGGAAATGTTTTAGTGTTTCTTGAGGGTATTTTTTGGACCAAGTCCTTGTAAAAGTCAGTGTGTTAGAGAAGCCCAAATAATTTGTGCAGCAGTTATGTAGTTACCTTTAGTATTTGCATGGCCAATCATTTTTAAATTTGCATCACGTCCTTCCTGCCATAGATCAACTGACTTAAAAGTAGTGTTGGTTTTGTGTGCTGTGATATGGTCTAAACAGATTTCAAGTTGGATATAGGCATAATCTATTTTTTTTCTCAAAAATCAAGTCTTGGAGTACTAGAAAATATTCTGATAAACAGATGAACCTGGTATGTGAAGTCACATTTGTCTTCACTAAACTCACTAAAATATAGGTATGGATTCATATCCATATATGAATGGGTTTATGTAAATCTGGGTGACTTGCAGGACTAGCCAGCATGGACTTAATTTACAGGCATCTTCTGTATTGCTACCTAAAGACATTAAGAGTAGGGCAAGTGTTTGTGATAATTCCTCTATGAGGCAGGTGCAGCTGGACTCAGGAGGACTATGCAGTGACATAATATGTAACAAGTAGTCAAAGACATTGAAAAGATGTGCAGTGGAGACAGTGACAGCTTGTCAGGGCATGGGGGAGAAATGGAAAATATAGCAAGGAGGGAGAGAATTTAAAAAAAAAAAGAGACAAAATGAGAATCAGATATTTTAAAAAGTGGGAAAAGCTTCTGGTTTAGAACAAAGGTTATATGCCTTAGTAGCATCCTAGATACTTACTTTGCATGCAATGCAGGCTATGTATTGAAAAAAATAGGAAGCAGTTTTTATGAGATTATTTAAGTTTTGTTTTGTAGCATTCTGCAGTTGAAGGATAGCATATATGTACTCATGCCTATGTCCCATGTATCTCCTAACAGCTACATGGTCTATTGTTGTGATGTTACCTACTGTAGGATGCTTTATACCATGAAAGACATATAGGATTCTTTAAATTTGTTTGCATTTTGAACATGTCTGAGTATTTTTGGTTGATTTTTGTGTGGTAAGGACTGGAAAAGAGATACAATCACATAAGTTTCAAGTGAAGATGTATCAAGTGGCAGTGGTTTACTTAATAATAGCTTACTTGCAAGAGGGATGGAAATCCTTGCAGGCAATTTCTGCATGTTATAATTAGCATTTTTTATGATGTCAGATGTCATGGAAAATGTTTGTTGTGGAGTATGATACAAGGATCTTCCTTATGGCTATGCTAGTATCATCTGGTATATTCATTATGAAATTACAGTATTGAGCCAAAATATCTGCAGAATCCTCTCTTTCTGCTCATTTTTTTTGCTTCATCTTGAGGTTTAATCTCTGCTTCACTCCTAGTGGACTTTGTCATAGCTGTTACTTCAGTGAGGGAATATAGTATTGTTTCTTGGTAATACAGATTGAATGCTAGTGTGAGTAAAACCCCTTGTACCATAAATATTTTATAGCTACATTTATTATGCATATTGCACAAAGTGTGCTTTACAGTAATCAGAAAAGAGTAATGGAATTGGTATGTTACTCAGAGTTAATGATCTCATAAATATGCTTTTAGGAGGATAATACACATAATACATGGGGCATACAGTTTGCAACCTGTCAACACAAACTTGGAGGAAAATAAAATGACTGTGTAAAATGTTTATTGTTTCACTGGAGCAAGTGGAAATGCAAACAGTATCCTCCAGGGCTGGAATATTTGCTGAGGAAGGAATGTAATCTGTGCTCTGAATATTCTCAGAATTCTGAGTTTCTGAGAGAAAAAAGAAATAATCAATCTTCACAATTACTTAATTGCTACACACTGGATTTACTGTGGAGACTTCGTGAATTGTACTACAAATAGGAACAAAAATTATGTAATCATCTTACATCTAGCTGACAAACATTACACTGTATGCCAAAAGCACAAACTGAAATGATAAAAATTAATTTTAGAGAAGGGATGGACAGCTGAAAGATAGTGAATTCTTATTCATTGGCTCTGTCCCACAGCAATCCTAAATCAGTAATACACCAGCAAAAACTATCTTTATTAAACATCTTTGTTATTGACTCTGTTATTTTTCCTATGTTGTCATGCAGAAGTTCAGAACTCTTTAACATAGAAAGTCATCTTCAATCTGCAGAGACATTTCTTCCACAAGGGGACTATTGGAGAAAACTGAAGACCTTAAAAATTTTATATAGCATACTAATAATGGCTTGAAAAATTATGCTCTTCACTGTGGAGGACACTTTTGAGTGTTTGTATTTCTCTTGAATTACTACTTGGGGTAGGGATTTTTGGCTGGTTGGTTTTTGATTTTCTTTGCTTTTGTTTGGTTTTTTGTTGTTGTTTGGTTTTGTTTGTGTTTTTGTTTGGTTGGCTGGTTTTAGGTTTTTGTTGGGGTTTTTTTGTTGTTTTTTGGTTTGTGGGGGGTTTTTTTGGCTGGTTTTCTTTTTTTTTTTCCTGGGTTTTTTTTTTGGTGGGGGGTGGGAATTATCCTACCTCAAAGGAGTCTTTGAAACTTTTTTAGTTTAGTTAGCTTTCATGGAGTTGTATTTGGCATTTCCAGAAAAATAATCAATATTGAGTCAAATGTTTTTTAATGGAATCATTTTCCATACTGAATAGTTGAGATCACAGGGAGTAATTTTTATAATTTCTTTCAAATATTTCACTTTCTTACTTAAGCTTTGTTGTGTCAATCCAGCCAACATTTTATTCTCCATCCCACAGCATGGGAATGAAACTGGCTCTTTTTGCTTCCCACTGTCAAAAGGCTTTTGGATGTTATAAGCTTGTATTTTTTTTAAGGAATTATGAGTTTAGTGACTACATGAGCTTTCTCAAGCCTTTGTCAATGCAAAGTTTTCAATGAGAAGCAGACTTTCTGTCTTCTTTTGCAGTAATGCCCTAAGATAAAACCCTAGATGGAACACTTCCTAAGACTAAAAAGTAATCTGATAAAACAGCCTGGAGAAGAGATTGAGGATCAAGATTTGATACATAGGTCTCTGTGTGAGGTCACATAAGTAGTAGATGATATGAATGTGTATACAAGCAGATCTGTTTCTTACAGAGTTTTACCTCTGCTGCATGGAGTTGCCACACATTTGGTTGAGTGAATCCAGTGAAAATATAAGATTTTCAATATAAAATTGAGATAACAACGCTGAGAACTGAAGTTAGCTGCGCCTTAATTCCAGTTAGAAAATCATTTGTCTGGATGTCACAAAGAGCATCTCTACAGTACTGTGGTGATATCAGGCTCAGCCAAGGTTGATGCTGATAAACTGCCGGTTTCTTTATTGTGAGCTTCATAATAGAATAAAGCCTTTCATATAGTGCTGCTCACTTCATACATATTGTAGTAAAATGAATCCATCAGACTTTTCTAGCAGTCTTCCTGCAAAGGAGGCCAGAAGTCAAGGATGGGGAACTGATCTTTGTGTGGTCAGGATTTACAGTACCTCTAAGTACAGTTCAAATGCAGGAAAAGAAAATAGAAGTTAAGAATTCAAACAGAAGCAGGTTCTTAGTGAAGTCAGAGCTGCAATCTGACCCCACCAGTCTGTTTCTGGTAGTGACAGTGCAAGATGTTAACCCATATTCTAACTTTGGAAACTTTTCCTTTATTGAATCTAATTTCTCCTTTCAGTGATAATACTAATAATGCTGTCAGCCTGGAGAACCCCTGTGATGACAGATTTCCCAAGTTCACTACCTGCTGTCTAAATGAGATATTTTTGTTTGGTTTAAAACTTACCTATCTGATACTGTGTTTTGGTGTTGCACAGAGCTTGGTGAAAATCACTTTGGTATTCCCCTTAACTCACTGCTGTTACAACATTACAAAACTTGCAGGTTGGTTTTTTTTGGTTTTTTTTTTTGAGAGTTCCAAATTCCTTTAATTCTGTGAAGGGCAGCGTCTCTACTCCTTGGCAGTACACTTTTAACTCTGCTGTGTCCTCCCCGAGATACACAGACTGGAACTACATAGAGAAATTGTGCTATGCCCAATGGATGCTCTGAATTTTATCACTGGAAGTTGAAGAGAGATTCCAGAATAGGACTGATGTGGTTTGCTGTGTGCTGTTTGGTGTGGATGACCTTAAGTTTGGTATTTGGAGGTATTGTCTCTGTAACTGAGTAATACAACATGTCAGCTGAGGGAGTAGAGACTTTTCTCACATGCATTGATTTCATAACAAGCCCAGAATTGGAGAAGATGGTACATCAGTTCATTACCAGCTCAATAGCCATGACTTTATGAAGCAGTAAATATAGAAATTAATAAATTTTTTGGCAAAACTGAATTCATTAATTCTTGTTCAGAACTGATCCAGGAACTGCTTATGAGTCAGTCATGCAAGTATAGGAGTTACTGTATCCGTTACTCTCAATGTTTTTTGCAGAGAAAATCAATGTAAAGACAAATACACTTTTCATTGTTATGGTGTGGAATTATTACACTATAAATTAAAAGTTTATTTCAATGACAGTTTATATGTTAAAGGTTTTGAGGCAGTATACATGTAAGGTTTAGTTAAATTTTTTTGGAGTGATGTATTGTTGAAAACATTTCTTCAGAAATGTTCTGAAAACTGATATATTCAAGAAAGATATACATACTAAATATATAAGGAAGCATATGGGTTGTCTAATTGTATCCATTACGTTTATCTCAGACTAAATGAGCTTTGAAACTGACAGGCAAACTATTTCTCTTTCCTATTACAATTGCACCCTAATATATATTGAACTTTATTTACCACAGAACCATAGAATGGTTTAGATTGGAAGGGGCCTTAAAGATAATTTAGTTCCAACCCCCTCTTCCATCAGCTTGGACACCTTCCAGTACACCAAGTTGTTCAACACCCCATCCAACCTTGCCTTGAACACTTCCAGGGATGGGGCAGCCACAGCATTTCTGAGTAACCTGCTCCAGTGCCTCGGCACCCTCACAGTGAAGAATTTCTTCCTAATATCTAGTCTAAACTTGACCCCTTTCAGTTTAAAGCCATTCCCCCCTCTCCAATCACATCATGCTCTTGTAAAATGTCCCTTTCCTACTCTCTTGTACGCCCCATTTGGGTAATGGAAGGGTGCTATAAGGACTTCCTGGAGCCTTCTCTTCTCCAGGCTGAACAACTCCAGCTTTCTCAGCTTATCTTCAAAGGAGAGGTGCTCCAGCCCTCTGACCTCATTTTGGATTTATTATGGGGGAGTAGTTTTTGGGGGGTTTTTGTCTTTTTAGGGGCTTTAATACCTTAGAGGAAATTAATCCGACTTATATGAAGCTACAGTTGGGTTTGGGGAATTCCCCCTTTTGTCTCCTAATTAGTTCCTCAAGGGAAACTTATTGTGTGTGTTGGGGATTTTCCCTTTTGTGTCTGAAATATCCTAGCAAGGGAAACTTGTAATGGTTGTTTTCATATATATTTATTAGCTTGAAGAGCTGAGGCTTTGTCTTACACAGAGAAATTATGTAGGCTCAGTGGACAGCAGTTCCCAATGAAAGCATGGCAATTTCAGTGTATTTATACCTCTACATACTATCTCCTTTTGTATCTTTGAGAAGCTGTTTCATTTACGCATCTCTGTCAGCTTCCCTGTAATTTCATTATGCATATTCATATGCCACAAACAGATGTGCTGTGAATATTTAAAATGTGTGTATATGTATGAGTGCCTACAGATATTTCTGCTTATGGCTGAGCAGAGGAGGAAATTATATACTAATTTGTGTCTTTTAAGTACCTGTTGCAATCATTTAAGTAACCAGATTTTCAATAATTAGTCTTTAAATAATTAGTTCCTCATGTCCAGAGAAATTTACTTCCATATTCTATCTTGTTTATCTTTAGTCTAAATTTATTTTTTGCCTTTCAAGTTAGCAAAGATTTTTACACCTAGTGTCTTATGGTATTGTATTCTAGGCCGACAAAAATATTCAGGGATTTATGCTCATGTTGCACAACATGTCACACCCTACAGAAACTCAGCATGGTTGGAAGGGACAACAGTGGGGTCATCTGGCAATCCGTTCCAGGGCTTGGCTACCCTCACAGTAAAGAAGTTCTTCCTCATGTCCAGGTGGCACTTGCTGTACATCAGTTTCTGCCCATTGCCTCTTGTCCTACTGCTTGGTTGGCATTACTGAGGTGAGCCTAGAAACATTGTCTGATACCCTCCCTTCATTGGGAGGCTTTGATGAGATCCACTCTCAGTCACGTTTTCTCAGATTTTAACAGGCCCAACTCTCTCAGCCTTTCCTTGTAAAACATGTCTTTTCAATTCAGAGTTTTTTGTCATCTTTCTTTAGTGAGAATTATTTAATCTGTAAATAAACATTTGTCAATAATATCTTTCAGTGAATGAGTTTTCATTTTCCCAGAAAAAAATGGGAGTTGAAATTTAAAGAGTTTGAATTACTGTGATACAAAACTTCCAAAGAGAAGTTCTAAGAAGTAAGCTTACTTTGTCATTGAACAAGGAGAGACTTTGATGCTACAGGAAGATTTGCCATTTTGCAAAATTGTCTGAATTGTTTTTATTATCTTTGACTTCTCTAAACAATGCTTTGACACAAATTTTTACAAGAAAAATCTTCTACCATTGTTTATATCTCCACTTGATAAGCCACTTTCTGCTTCCTGTTCTGCCCAGGGTGGTCCTGGAATCAGTGTCAAGTTTAAATCTGGAAAAGATATGAAGGATAGTAAAGTTTTCACTGAGTTAGTGAAGATTGGTAAGGGAGGGAGAATAAAGTTAATCATCTCTTGCTGGGAACGCAGGAAGAATTTAAGACTTTTTGTGATGCAGCTTGAGAGAAGCTGGCAGAGTAATTATGTATTTTTTTCAAACTATCTCTTCTCTTGAGTAGAATGATAGATGGTGAAATAAAGATGAGAACTGGTAAGGTAAAGAAAAAGAAACTGAATTTATGGGAAGAAAATAATACAGTGAGGTATTGAAGAAAGATCTGGTCTGCTTTCATAAAAATAAAATCCTTTTTTGTGTTTAGGGGACTGTTGGTTAGGTCAAGGATCAACATGAACTTATTCATCCCACAGGATGCAGTTCCTGGAGGACAGAGGGATCCAGGACAGCTGGTTTCTTTCCAGAGATTGCCAATAGCATGTATAGAATTAGCAGATGTTGTTATTAGCAGATGTTTCAGGTATTATATCTACAAATGAGAAGAGTTCTTGTTATCATCATGTCAGAAGTGTGTGATCTGGAAGAACACTGGAGAAATGCTTGAGAACCAGTGTGGACAGAGCAGTGCAATCTCAGGCTTTTGTCAGCAAGTGACTGACAGATGCACTACGGATGAATGAATATCATCCCTTCTGTTCGCCATCCTCTCAGCATTGCAACTAAAAGAGAAGACTGAGCTGGTTTGCTGGCTCTTAGGTGGAGTGGCAAACAGCAAGCAGTACCAAGGAGCGTTTCTGCCCAGCCTGGGTCGGCCTCTCATGCTCCAAACCTTCCTTCTGAAGGCTTGGTCCCTGCGCCTTCACCAGCCGGGGAACTACAGGGCCAGCTCTGGTATCTTTGCTCTTCACAAGGCAGCAGTAAAGGAGATGAGGTCTCTGCATGGGGAGCACAGAAGATCTTTATTCACATGATAGCATGCAGGTCCCCAGACGCAAAGACCCAGAAAGGCAGAAGTTTCATGGGGACAAGGGGGAGCAGAGTTGGGGTCCCTCAGATACCAATAGGAGAAGCCCGAGGGAGTGGCCAGGATTAGCAGGGAAGGGGATAGAAAGAGGGTGAGAGAACACCGTATCTCCCCAGTTTTTACTAAATTGAAAAGGGAAGGAGCCTTCTCAAAGGCTTTCACAGTAAACTCTTATACAACAGAAAATTAGGAGAATAATGTAGAATTTTAAACAACAACATTAAGCAAAGTAATGCTATCAGTGCAGGTTGAGTTTTTGGACTGCAGTTGTTTTTGCAGTTTGTGTTCTTTTTCTGCTGGGACTACCAAGGTGTTCGGTGAGTTGCTTGCTGGGTTGCTCTCACTGCTGCTGTGTTTTGTGCCGCCCCCTGTGCCCGGCCGGGCCCTGGCAGCACAGCGAGCAGGACTCTGCCCTGCCCCAGCACGGCGGTGAGCAGGACTCTGCCCAGCCCCGGCACAGCGGCAAGCGGGATTTCACCTGCCACGAGCAGCCGGAGGCACAGCCCCACCTCCCAGCCCTCGCCACTGGAACACAGCTCCGCCGGGACACAGCCCCGCCGGGACACAGCTCCGCCGGGCGGGCCACAGCCCTTGCCCGCCACGGGTTCGGAGGTGCAGCCCTGCCCTCGCAGGGAGTACCGGCTCCCCCGCTTTCCTCCCAGGGCTGAGAGGGAAGGGGAGGGGTCCGTGGCCACAAACACACCCACAATGCAGGGGGAAAAAGGGGAGGGGGCTTGCGCTGAAATCAGCGATGCAGGGGGTGGGGTTTTGGCAGGCCCGAGGGAATCAAGGGGGAAGAAGAAGGCAGTGTGGCGAGCTCACACACGCGGGTGGCTGGCGCCGGCTTTGCAAAACACGTGGAGTTGGCTCGGCTGCGGCCTGAGGGCTCCGGACAGGGTTTGGAGGGAGCCCGAGCTGGAGTGATCAGTTCCAACACGTGAAGACAACAGAGGAGATCGAAAAATGCATGGTCTGCTCTCTCCTGAGGGACTGAAGGGGGAACATAGCTGGTGGGGAAGGGGACCCCACTGCCATGCGGCCGAGGCTCTGGATAACTAAGTGAAACAAAACAAAGATTAGTTCTCTTTATCCCTTGCACACAAGAATGAAGGACAGCTAATCTTAAAGGAAAAACTTTTCCCAAAACTGGGGGTACTGAACTTGAATCTTCTCTTCATAGAGATGGGTTTTTTCTTGCCGAGGCTTCGCATGAGGCATGACCCCCTTCACCTCAAGAGTAACCCACCCTCAACTCTCCACCCAACCTGAGGCAAAAAGGATTAAACCAAAAAGAAAAAGTGACCCCCATACCAGGCCTACCAGGCTGTCCACAGGCACTGCTCACTAAGGGGGTTTTCCAGCAGGCTCTCCCCAGGGGCTTACCAGCATGGCTTTTTCTTTGATAAAACCTTATAATAAATTATAAATGTAGTCTTAGGTACGTTTGGACAGAAGAGTATCCTTTGGGGAATTCCCCAAGCACTCCCTGTATTTTCATACGTTTTCCCTTGAGTAAACTGTGTCATTGTTTTCTAGGACTTGTCTCCTGCTTTCTGCTTTCTTGTTTTACTGACATTTAGGAAGGTTAGCTTTGTCTAACATCCCATCTATAAGGGCATCATAGGTACCAAACTAAGTTGTATAAGGCAGTTGTTATAATGATAATTTTATCCTGTTTTGTGGTTACACTGTCCTTCAAGTACTGCTTTTGTAAATTGTACTGTCTCCTTGCATGATCATAAAGTCAGAGCAGGAGAGCATCCTTGCAAATTACCTTCCTCTGGAAGGTAATGCAGGTATGTTACATACACAGTAGTCTCTCCAAATTTTTATAAATTAAATAAGTAATTGTTTGCAACAACTAAGCTCTGTTTGTACAAGCAGAGAGAAGTATAAAAGTTTATATGTGGGATAGCATAATTTGTCTTGCTTGTGATTATTTTGTTACTTTAGGTTTTATAACTGAAACATCCCATAGCAATGCAAGCTTGCATGTCAGAAGAACTTTTAATTATCAGTTATACAGCCTTGCAAAAGAGCAGGTCAAGTAAAGGTGGTTTAACATATTTGGATACTCATTTCAGATTTCTTAGCATGGAGTACTAGTATCATCATTACAGTAAACTGACTGTATAAATATACTAGAAGAATCTTAGGTCTTTTGCTTTATAAACATGATATTTATAAATAAATAAAGGCACACAAACATATGCATTTGTGTGCATGTGTAAATATGGCTATAGACATGTATAGAAATATGAGCACAATGATCTGAATGCAATTGCCTTATTTTTTTTTTTTATTTACCTTATCCCCTCATAAGGTTAATAAAAAAAATAGGCCTTATATTGATCTGGAGAAAAATACTCTTCACAATCACATTTTTAGGATATTAAGGAGATGCATAAAGACTCACTGCAAGACTCTGAAAGCCACGTTCTGCTACACTGAGTAGAAACAGAAACCTTGTCCGTCAGCATTGCCCAACTGTTTGATGCACTGCCAGTTCTTCACCCAGGGTCAGACTCTCACTGGAGTGTGGGACGGAAAACGAAGAACATGTAGGCAGAGAATTGAATAAACTTGATAGGAAACAAGCTTTTATCTTATGAGTAGAAGGCGGGAAGCATTAGCATAAAGCAGTCAGATTTGTGTCTAAAGCGGTTTTATGTCTTCATCTTGCTGTTTCTGTCTTGATGATGAATAGGTACTGTGAAAGTTAAAGTACTGTTAAAAAATAAAGAAAAAAAATATTAATGCCTTTTTAAATTAACTCTGTGTGGCTACTTCAGCAGGTTACAGTATTGAACTAAGCTATGGGTTTTGTTTACTGTCTGGTCAATATCTGATTCTTCTGCCCCATTCAGAACACTGGTATCAAAGATGAAGCTGGGAAGGAGTTTACATATTAGGATAAATTAGACTGCAGGAAAAATACAAAAATTAAATTGAAAAATGACACAAGTTAAAATCAAGGTCTCCAAATTGCTTTGTGAAGGCAGGCCAATGACTTTTCGAAGATACATTTAGCAAATGGGTATAAATATGTGTTGCTGTTATCTATAGTCTCTGTCAGCAAGAGAGTCCAGCTTCATTGTATAAGCAGTTCTTTCGTTGGCAAAGAGCAGTTTCCAGTTTCATGAAAGATTTTGAATACAATGCTTATTAAAGGCAGACAAATGCCCCCTTTAGTCAAGGTGGGTTACTGTCTGGCAATCTTGACAAAATAATAAAAAAAATAAAACAAGTAGAAAAATAACCCTTTGTGCATATATCTCCTAATTGTCTTGAGCACAATAAGAGAGAACACTAATTTTGGAAGAATAAGTGCTTCATGAGTTATGAGGTTCTTGTAATGAAGGTCATTTCTTTTATCATTTCTGTAGCAATAGGATAGTAATTTACATTGATTTCGGAGCACAGGTAGTGAGTCCTTAATACGAAATACTAGATTCCTCTAAGAGAAGTTTGATTTTCATTCACTGGCAGGAGATAGCCATGACTCTGCTGAACTTCCAGCCATTAAATTTTCGATGCTATAGCCAAGTAATTTAGAGGTATATCATGGGTTCATTTAATGAGTGACTCTTGCCTAAGAATATGATATGGCTGATATATAACCGGGATTATTAGTGATCAAACAATAGTAGGTGGATATCCTTTACAATAATATTTCAGAACTGCGTTGTAGATTATTGTCACAATGTGAGTGAAAGGTGAGTGTGATAGTTCACCTAAGGAAATCTGTAATATGGAGTAGTAGTATTAAGAAAAAAAAACAGGTAAGAGTGATGCCTTAAATGGCTACCTAGAAACAGAGACTAGACAGGAATAAAGGTGGTATTTATTTGAAAGGCCTTCAGATGTACACTTTTGGGCTCCAGAGGGTCCTGCCTCAGTGGATCCCAAAATAGATGACAGGTCATGTGTTCTTCACACTTTGATATCAGCATAAATTCACCAACCAGAACCCGGCCAGTGATGGAATTCCCCCAAGCTTGCCCCCCTCTTCCCAAGATGATGGTTTACAGTTCTTGTTCTGGGTGTCCAGAGTTAGAGGTATTATGTCTATCTTAGCATAGAGAACAGCGCTTAACAAGCTACAGGAGACTTCAGAGTTACACTAGCAGTACAGGATTTGAAAAATATAAAAGTTAAAACCTAAGGCATCAGGAGTACTTAAAAACAACATGATGTCTATATTAAGTGAACTGAAAATCAAATTAAAGGTCAAAGCAGATTGAAGAGATAAATTGATTGCGGTCATCTGCTTCAATTTTATTGGTAATCTGTAACTGAACTAAGTATTGAGCATAATCTGAGTGTTGAAGTATCTGAGGCCTTTTAGGTGAAGAATTAAATCATATTTCTGTTCAGCTCTAACTGTGTTTTAAGAGTGTAGGGCTGATTCTGTACTGAATTAGGAATGGTGACAAGACTCAAAACTTTCATGTTCAAAGGGACTTGTCTTGACATTTTTAGGGTGTTATCTTTCAGGTGTTTTTATGGAACACTAATGTGTATGTTTAATTACTGGACAGGTAGATGTCAAATCACTGTATATACTGTGGTGTTTCGTTCATCTAATAGAATCTCTGTGTAAATATACTTATGGAGAAGGCTGCTTAGGACAGAGTGTACTTTAAAATAGTTAATATCTAAGAAGCCGTTCCTGCCAAAAGTGAGCAGTGAGTGAAGAACTGTCTCCAGTCAGACAGTAAGCAATAATGAGAATTGCTGGTGATACTTAATTATGTTGGAGAATTATTTCCACAAGTTTCGTGTTCTGGTGAATTGTATCAATTTATTTACTTAGGTAGCAGACCTTGGAGATAAATAAAAAACCCAAATGTTGCTGAACCTGAAAATTTTTATTTTAAAAACAAGGGAAAGACGATTTTTATATTTTGGCCAGTACTCTGATGGAACAGAATCATGGAACTAACTAGGTTGGAAAAAGCCTTGGAGATCATCAAGTCCAGCCTATGACCTAACACCACATTGTCAGCTAAACCATGGCACTGAGTTCCACATGCAGTCTTTGTTTAAACACATCCAGGAATGAGGACTCCACCACCTTCCTGGGCAGCCCAGCCCATTCCAATTCCCAACCACTCTTTCTGCAAACCATTTTTTTCTCATGTCTAGCCTAAACTTCCCCTGGTGCAGCTTTATACTGTGTCCTCTCATCCTGTCACTGGTTGTCTGGGAGAGGAGACCGACCCCCACCTGGCTTTTAGGCAGCTGTAGAGAGTGAGGAAGCTTCATGGGAAGAAAGTCCTGCTAATCAAACCCGATTTCCTTTTATGACAAGGTAAGCCACTTACTTGATCAAGGGAAGCCAGTTGATAGAATCTTTTTGGATTTCAGTAAAGCTCTCAATACTGTCTCTCACAGTATCCTCTGGACTAAATGTCCAGCACACAGCTAGATAAACACATCATCTGGTGGGTGAGCAACTGGCTCATGGGTCAGACATGAAGGGTTAGTGTGAATGGGGTGACACCCATTCACTGGGGACCTGTCACTAGTAGGGTTCCCCATGGCTCCATCCTCGGCCCCATGCTCTTCAACATCTTCATAAATTACTTGGGTGCAGGACTGGAAGGAGTACTGGGCAAGTTTGCAGATTAAGCAAAACTGGGGGGAGCTGTCAACTCCCTCAAGGGCAGGGAGGTCCTGCAGAGAGACCTCAACAACTTAAGAGGACTGGGCAATCACCAACTTAATGAAGTTCAACAAGGGAAAGTGCCAGATTCTGCACCTGGGATGGGACAACCCTAGATATATGGACAGACTGGACAATGAGATTCTAGAAAGCAGTACCACGGAAAGGAACCTGGGGGTCCTGGTCAATGGCAAGTAGAACACGAGCCAGCAGTGCCCTGGAGCCAGGAGGGCCAAGAGTGTCCTGGGGGGCATCAGGCACAGCATTGCCAGTGGGGCAAGGGAGGGGATTGTTCCCTCTGCTCTGCACTGGGGTGGCCTCACCTTGAATATTGTGTGCAATTTTGGGAACCACAATGTAAGAAAAATAGAAACTATTAGAGAGTGTCCAAAGGAGGACAACAAAGATGGTGANAATAGGAACTATTAGAGAGTGTCCAAAGGAGGACAACAAAGATGGTGAAGGGCCTTGAGGGGAAGCCGTATGAGGAGCAGATGAGGTCACTTGGTCAGGTTGAACCTGGAGAAGAGTGAAGGGAAACCTCATTGAATCTCATGGGGGAAGAGAAAGGGCAGATACCAATCTCTTCTCTGGTGATCAGTGGCAGGACCTGAGGGAAGTTGTGTCAGGGAAGGTTTAGGTTGGATATTAGAAAAAGGTTCTTCAGAGTTCCACATGCAGTGGGTGGAACCAGAGGGTGGTTGGGTACTGGAACAGTCTCCCCAGGGAAGTGGTCACAGCATCAAGCATGACAGAGCTCAAGAAGCATTTGGACAACACTCTCGGGCACTTGGTGTGACTGTTGGGGTGTCCTGTGCAGGACAGGCAGTTGGACTTGATGACCCTTGTGGATTGCGTCCCTTCTAACTCACCATGTTCTGTGATTATGTGATTTGAACATCATGCTATGTCTTGAATTGAAAATTTTTCACACCGAGCGTGAAATAGGGGCAATTTTCTATTTCATATATTTTGATAAAATCCCGTGGGATTAAACAGGGAAAAATAGTGCGTCATTTTGGTCCAAATTAATTTGTTTGCAATCCTAAAGTAGGAATTTAAATGCCCTTTATCTAAAGCTAAACTAGTTATCCTGTATACCTCTGAAAGTTTAATTGCTGCCTGTAAAGATAGCTGACCTGCCATTTCATCCTGTAGAAGGAAAATGAGTCTCATTTTGTAGTGGTTACCATCTGGAGAATACAGGATGCTTTCTTGACCTGCATGATTATACTCTTGTAATTTTTGCTTATATTTTATTTCTTAAAGCAATTGAAATTGTTTAAAACACAAAAAAACTTCACAATTTTAAAATTTTATGTTAGATTCTGAGAACATCATCTCTTCCTTAATGAAGCTAATACATATTTTCAGAGATCACTGTTGCGGTCAAGTTGTACAACTTCTTGGTGGTCCAGTCCAAGGCATTCCTGTCATTGAAAATTAAACCTAGAAAATACTTTTCAGTGTTCTTCCATCAGTCTGATGTCAAAGCAAGAGTGTTAGAGTGAAACAAGAGGTGGAATATGCAAGTGGAAGAGGAAAGATACCTCTCACTTTAGGTATATTCAAGCTGTTGAAGAGATGCAATTCATCATGCAATTTCTAAATAATGCAATCAAAAGCCTGCATTAAAGAAGTTTTTTATTTCTAGAACATTGAGGAACTAGAAGAGGCTGGGTAAATACATTTAGTTCAAATTCAGAGGAAGATTTCAGCTTCTACAGCAAGTGACCAGGGTGAAGGAGAAGGGCATCTTGAACTGCTGCCTTCTGCTGGTGGGAAGTCTGACTTCTTACCTAAGTGTTGATGGGGATGTCCTAGGTTGTGCTGTGTGGTGTTAGTAGGATAAGAACCTAATTTATAAAACATGTTTAGTATGGCTCATGCTTAAGACTTCCATGACTTGCCTGCCACCTCTTCCTTGCGCTGTGGCTGTTGTGTCTGCCTCAGAAGCAGTTGAAAAATTTAAGACTTCAGCATAAGTGAAAATGACACAAAAACATACTTTGTATAAAGTTAAATAGTTCTTTATTCATCATATATATAAAAGCAAAATTATAAGCTGCATGCAATTTGAATATTTATAGTTTGTGCTCTCGCCTCTTTTGCCATGGTTGAGCAGTTGCCATGGTTCTCATTATATTGTCTGCTTTAGAGGCAAACTTCATAACCATACTAAATGGAGCTGAGTTTCTGAAGTGTACTACACTTGTAGTGCCCTCAGCTGCATATTGAATTGATCTGTATTTTCCACTGTCTCCCCTAAATAGCAAGGAACCAGAGATAGGGGTTCACAAGAAATTCAAATATTAATACACAAAATTAATTCTCTTCATCTGTTTTACCAATAAAGAATAACAAATTAAGTGTATTAAGTGTATAAAGAAATAATTAATTTAAAAAAAATGAGATTCAATTAAATGTATGTGACAACATACTCTGTAGGCATAATAGTTCAACTTTCCTTTATGCAGGGCCCACTCTTCTTTCTGAAAATATGTAAATGGGGATAGAGTTAATATAGTTCTGTTTTGCAAGGATGAAAAGACTGGGGCAATTTGTAAGATACCAACTTCAGGGAGAAATTGAAAACTTGCTTTTGATGCTTTTGACTTCACAACTTCCAGAAGATTAAATCTGCCTTTTTCAAGGGTTTTCTTTTCACTTCTGTGGTGTATCTTTGAGTGCAACATGTTCTGAACCTTAGAAGGAAAAGAGTTCTCCCACACCTAAGCATTTAGAAAGAGCACTTTCTGCTTTAATTTTTTCTCTAATTCGCTTTGGTTTCTTCAAGAAAGATACTCTGTGGTGCATTTATTTATACACATAAATATATGTAATTAAATATAGATATGATTATATATTAACACTCAGTGATCTTGTAAAAATTCGGGTACTTTCTGGTTCATTCAGAAATGCCTTTACAGACATCTGCTATGTCAAATGATTCCATCTGGAATCAGCATTATTTTTTTTTTTTTAAATTGAATATAGCTTGTGACTTTACATATTCACCTTTGCAATATCTGCAACATTTTTTTTATGTGATAGGGATTTGCAATTTACTAAAAATCAGAGCCTAACCAGGGGGTGGGGGGGGGGGGGAGGTGACACACAGAACTCAGTAGGCACTTTTTAGGTGTCTCCTGTAAAATGAGCATCAAAACAAACTGATCTGTTTATAGCAGATCAACCTAAACCCAAACAGCTCCCCCTTTCCCCCATCTGAAATGGCAAAATCTTAAGTCCAGCAAAATTACTCAAAGCAAGATTGTGACTCAGTGAGTCTATTGCTGTTGACAGTAGTGGTACCAATTTTACACAGCAAAAGTGAAATAAAAATTCAAAATCTAATATTTCTAAAAATTTAAACAGCTAAACTACTTGTCATATGCAGGATCCTTAGCCCTCAGTGTACTCTCAACAAAATTTCTCCACGTTGTATCTTTCAAGGATTGTGAAGACATATTGATTGGCTGGTGAAACGCAAGGCATTTTAAGATTGTTCTTTGAAGTTAAATTTCATGTTTGTATTATAGGGTTTTTCTTTTATGAGGTTCTGCAATACTCAGTTACCAGAAATGAAAATTCAAGCTGCTTCTTGGTTCATTTGACTATGTAAAGGGATTGCTATTCAGAACCTCTGCATGTTTTATGCTGTTATCGAGATAACAAAAATAATTTTGAAAACTTTACAGTTAGACATGCTTTTAATAAATTACTTGTGCAGAACCTCTTTACAACCTCATTGTGTGTAGGAGATGCTCCCATACAAGCTTGAGCTGCTCTCTTGACCTTGAAACATACTCATTTCTCCCATCCATCAAGCTGCTCTGCATCTGCTTTCATTCTCTTCTGTCAATCAGCTTCTCACTGATGCTAATTAGGGTGATAGAGCCTCACATTATTAGGTCTAAATTAGATAACTTGTTGGTGAATCCAGCAAATGCTGAATAATGCATTTCTGTCTGGGTTTTGTAGGTTTTTGGAGGCTGTTTGAAACTATATCGTGGGAGAGGTGCTTCATGGAGTGTACACGTCTGCATTCACACCTATGTAGAAAATAGGGCTGTTAATTACTGTTTGTGGAGATGCCAAATATAAACAAAGAACTGGTTTGTAAATAAATTATTTTAAAATAGTGCCTAGTATGGCATTGTGTCTTTAGCAAAGGGTAGTTACATCTGGAATGATAAAAGGATGAAATAATATTTGAGAACAGCAGCATTGGTGGTTTCTGCTGTGTAGTGGTAAATGTCTAAATACTGCTTTCCCTATTATTTCCTAGTGGATATATTAACTGTTATTATGCAAACAGCTGTTCACCACTGAATACACTTTTTTTTTTTAATCTCAAAGGTGCAAAGAGTGTGTGCATTTAAAATGGGTCATTTATTCCAGAGTAACCCTTCTCATCATCAATCTGCAGTGTGATGAATGCCTTGTTGGCTTATCTCTTTTCATAATGTAACTCTGTTTACTTGAGGATAATAGCAGACCACGGTGAGCAAACTGCTGTGGAGGAGCTGTTAAACTGCACACTCCTATCTAGACTTAAGTTTCATATTCTGGGAATAGCAGTGCTCAGGCTGCGTATGGATAAGGACAATTTTAAATTAATTTTTTACTATTGAAATAAAATCAGTAGAGACTGGGGGTGTATCTAATGTAGAAGTACAGCATGTGACTTTACAATGGTTTTTAAAGTTTAGTCTTTTGCTCCTGTGGAACAAGAAATTAAAAGACTATAGCTGAAGTTTCTCTGTTGCTTCCCAGGCTCCCTACCACCATTTTCACCCACTATTGTTTTGGTAGGAGTGCAGTGTGTTTAAATCATGCTTTCTGATTCAGTAAGTTTTAAATTGGTAATATGAATGAATAAATTAAAGTCTTTCAATGTCCTCATTCCAGTAATGACAAAGTTGATGTGGGAGAGGTAGTATAATTTAGGAGAGGCTCTTGGTAATAATTTATTCATTATTTGTTGATATTTTTCCTTCTTCCAGCTTTAATGGTGTTGCAGAACAGAAACTGTTATGTTTGCATTTCTGTGAACTGTAATGCAGTATAATCCTGAAATTTCTTCATGCATTACTGTAAAACACAAACATAGACCGATTTTGGTTTTTGGCAGGGTGTACAGTGAGCACAGTATACTGGTTTTTTCTGTATGAGCAGCATTATATTACTGTGGTTATGTGTTATTAGTGCTGGTGCTAAATTTTTAACCTTGGATGGAAAAACACTTTAAAAATGCAGAGTTTGTGATACAATCCAATATAATTAGTGTTTCTCACCATAACTGGAAGAATGACACATTAATTACACATTAGACTATTGAAAATACTGGTACCTACAGTTAGTAAGAAAAAAAATGTGGTATAGTCTGCTGGATGTGATATCCAGTCTGTATATTGTATTGCGACATAGCACATATCTGTATTGCAGATTTAAGGGTTTTTTTCATTTTAGACTTACATCAAATATTGAATATGGTCTTTTAGATACTTAGTGATTTTTTTTTGTAGAAGAGTGATGTGGTGGGATTTAGTACACTTTACAAAAATGTACACTATACTCTTTTCTTCTTATACCTAATTTTTCTTACAGTTCCTTCTATATTGCCAACAAAATAATTTCTATGAAGATACATTTCTTAGTCTTTGAATCTGTTTATTTACTTATGGAGGCACTCAAGCTCAGTGTATTTGACTAACTTAGTGAAGTCTTCCATATATATGAAGAAATAATTCCTTTTCAATATAGAATGTAATTTTAAAGCATGTAGATAATACCATCTAGTTGGGCTATCACTGCAGTGTAATTTCTGCAGGGTGGTGTCCTGCTGCAGAGCAGCACTGAAAGGAAAAGCTCCAGTAGTAGTTTCCAGACTCTGATCACTGCTCAAATGGGGGATCATGGAAGGGTATTGCCCTTTAAAGTGCTTTCAGTCGAATGTTGGATTATACGAATACCATGAGGCTAATTAATATTGATCCAAGAAAAATCTTAATGGGTAAGAGATTCCTTTGGTGTCAGTCTGTTCTGTTCCTGGGAACGTTCCTGGAATCCCACCTGGGGATTTACAGTATGAAAAGGCAGTAAAACAAGAACAGAAGGATGAAATGACAATGTCATGTGTCCAAATGATATGAAAACTACTTACAATAATGTTTTATTGAATAACTCCATTACAGTAATTCAGCTTTTTAAACAAAATACAAATGGTTGTGGAAATAGAGGCAGCCAGACACAAGGGCTTTACAGAGCTGCCACCATGTATGGATGTATAAAAGGGGAATCCAAGTGTTCTGTTGTAGATTAATGAAGAGAAGAGTGAGAGTGCTGATAATGATAGTGCTGCAACAATGTCAGTGAAATATTGACAGTTCTCTTTTTTCCTGCTCTATAATCTTCATTATATTTTGTGGATGACTTTTTGATTCAGTTGGATCTTTTACAAATTGATCAAGACAGAATGGTAAAATCCAGTTATTTTCCACTGCATTATATACCAAGAGTTCTTTCTGGACTGTGTTATTATTATTCTCAAATTATTCTCATACTCAGATACTGTACTATGTTATTACTGTCTTTGTGTGCGTAAAGGTAAAGCAGAACTGAAAACTGCCACAAAGTTCATTGGATTTGTGTCTTCTTTTTTAGATGGTTCATTATAAATATGGGAAACTACTTCTTGAAAATGCAGTTTTGAATTAAGCCATAATGCAAATTCTTCCAGACTAAATGCATTCTATGCAATAAACAACTCGCTAATTTTTTTTTTGCTAACAGCTGTATTTATCTAATCTGCCTCTTCTGAATGTGTTCATCATACTTACTTGACTAACCCAGCAAATATCATCTAAATTTAAAAACCAAAACCAAAAAGTGAATATAGAAAGACAGATTATAAGAATGTAGTCCAAAGCACTTGGCTTTTTTTCTTTTTTTTCCCTACATTTTACTAACCAGTGATGGATTTTCAGATTATGCTTGACTATGATGTTTGTTGATGAGAAAGACTTTTCGACTAAAGAGCTGAAGGCCTGTGAAGGTCATGGATGTTATCTGGGAACATCTGCCCATAAACCCAGGTTGCTATGCCTTCTCTCCTTGTGCAGACTGTAAAAGCTGTAAATGGAGTGGTGATAAATTTCCTTGGCTTACCTGTTGTTGCTCCTTCTGCAATTCGAGGATCCCTATGCCCATGAGAAAAGCCAGGCATTTCTAAGGCTGATGACTGCAGTAGCAGTCAGCAGCCAACTGAAGCACAGAAAGTTAAACTTCCCTCAGTATTGCAGACAAATGAGAGTTTCACATGGGTTTTCAGGGAATTTAGGGAATGAGAAAGGGGCTCATTCCTTGCTTTTTGGCTTCAGGTAATGGACTCTTGCCAGCTCCTTGAGGACATCCTGGAGATCTTGAGTGGTGAATTTAAATGTTTTATAAGCAGAACACAAAATTACTAGTTAAAGGAGTTCTTATTTTCCTGCAGTCATAGGATAATAGTGTTTGTGTAATTGAAATTATGAAGAGTGACATTAGCATCCTTCCACTCAGACGTATTTTGTCTGCCCTGCTAAGAGAGGCAGTAAGGCAGTGGAGGCAGCTCATACAAATGCCTAACTTCTTTCATTTTACTGTCCTGCTCATTTCCAGGGTTTTTTAGTTAGTGCTCGCCAAAATGCAGCTTTCAGAACAAACAACCTGTATGTAATGTACAGAATTGGCTAGTCAATGTGATGTTTGAGGAACATTTTTTCCTGTTTGCATATTCTGCTTTGTGAAGCTCTGCAAATTTTTATCTAACTATTCATAACTGAATCAAGAAATGAAATGTTTTTTTAATGAAGAAATTATGTCAGTATTTTTTAGATGACTGGAGGGGTGTAATGATGCAATTTTGGGAAGCCATTAAGTGAAAAGGATGCCAAAGTCTAAAAAAAAGTCAAGCAACAAACCCGCACATTCAAGAGCTCAGAAATATCCATGAATAAAGAATTAGATGACTTAGACTATCAATATTTTGGCAATACTTAAATAAATATCCCAAACAAATAATTTGTTATCATTGATTAATATGTTAAAATTCAAAAGTTTCATGTTTTTCTCATTATTGAGTTATTGAAGGCAATTTTTATAGCTTTTTACTCAGTTTTCTAATATCAATTTTTTTTAAACACATATTACCATAATATGTGGAGTGTTTTAGGCCTTTCCTGTGCTGTGCAGAGACACTGTATTGTTATCAGCTGTCACTCATATTAAAGATTTCTTATAAGTATGTTGCATTGGATTGCATGTTAAGTTGGGCAATTGTTTTAACTTGCTTCTTCACAAAGCATCTTCTTGATTCTGCTGTACATGTTCTTTAAAATATAGCTCTTTATATCCTTTATCAAAAATCACACTATTAAATTTTAACTCCCAAATGAAGGTTCTTTCTTAATTAATCGTACAAATAAGTTTTGTTTCTTACAAGCCATCTTGGTAGCCTTTATTTTTGACCTAAATATTAGCCATGTGTGCCAATTTTGAGTCCATTGTTCTAATTGTCCCTTAGTCCTCCATCCTCTTTCCTTTG
This sequence comes from Erpornis zantholeuca, assembly GCA_013400515.1. Taxonomy (NCBI): domain Eukaryota; kingdom Metazoa; phylum Chordata; class Aves; order Passeriformes; family Timaliidae; genus Erpornis; species Erpornis zantholeuca. The sequence goes on from VZTN01010653.1 coordinate 38,761, forward strand.
GTTTCCCTGGGTGGCTATTTAATTGTTACTGTCAAACAAGTGAAGCCTGTGGGAAAATTTAACTTGTTAAAGAAAGCTGAACTAGTTACTTTAGTAGAGGCAGTAAAGTGCCTTTGCAAGACCCTTGTGGCTGTGGTGAGGCTAGTAGCACTTACTCTCATGGACACCTGGGGCATGTACTTGTGTCCAGCTGCTTGCCCAGTCCTGTGGAAGGAGTGGAACCCAAGGAATGCTGGGAGACACTTAGAAAGGGAGAACATGGTGAATGGGGGACATAAGAAAAGGCTTTTTATGAGGACACTGGATGGAAGTCTTTGTAAAACCAGGCAAGATCAGTTTTGCTGCTGATGGACCTGCTGGTGATTCACGAGGTCAGTGCAGATTTTTCAAATTTGTCAACATATATAGAATAAATAAATTCCATTATGCACTCACTTTATCCAACTGACTTGTCAATTTCTCCAAGAAATAAAGGTGATTTCAAGAAACTGGTTTTCTTTTAACTTTGGTGACTTTGTTTCCAATAATAATATCAGAGAATGATGATTATTTTACTTGTGTATAATAGCTACTAATCTGTAGTTACCTAGGATCTCCTGTTTGCTTATCTAGAGGGCAACAGTGTGCTCTTATATAGTCATTTGGAATTTTCCTTCTATTCCATGATTTGTTAATTAATATCAGTAGCCTGGGGCATCGTGAGTTGCACTCTATTGCTATCTAATGGCAACTGTCATAATTTTAAAACCCTGTCTTCATTCTGGTTTTCTTTGACTTTCTCAGATTTTTGCAATTTATGAAGTCTGATTTTTGCTGATTTCTAATAATTTTTCTATCTTTTAGGATTTTTATTTTTTCTGTCTTTAATAATTACTTTGCCAAGATATGCTTTAATCTTACTTTCTTCCTTATGCTGTTCTTTTTCAGTTCTTTTGGTCTCTTGACCTCTCACATCTGTGCTTGTTAGGCCTGTGATCTGGCATTTGTTTGCATTTTGTCATTGATGTTCCTTTTAGCATCCTTCCCCTTTTCTATTCCTCTGTTCTCTCTGTTAGACTTCAGTTTTGTGAACAATCCATCAAGTGGGGTGCAAAATTACAGAACAGAGGCTCTGAACACTCTGAAATAGTTTACTGCCAATACTTTGCTCACGTATTTTTAGAAGATATATTTTTTAGCATAAGGCTGGAGAAGTATAGTTCACTTTTAAGGTTTGCTCATTTTTGTCTCTCCTTACTCTTTCAGTATTGGTATGACTGACAAACTTCTAAACAATTCCTATTGACACACACCACATTTCCATCCCTGGTTGGAGGTGTGGTTGCTCCAACTCTGCATGTGCCCCTGCCGCTCCCTGCAGTCTGCTGGGGCTTGTTGTGGTCCCAAAGCCCACCTGAGATCCTGCAGGCAGAGTGAGGTGGAGGTCCCCATGCATGGCACACCCAGCCAGGTGCTGGTGGCCTGTGCTAAGCTGTTGATTTCAGGAGTAGGACTGGATTTCAGTAGTGCTCGTTAAATCCTGAGTACATACTAAAGTTCTATGCTGAGTGTAGTCTTGAGCAAGTTTTGAATCAGGTCATCTGTTTTTTACAGGTAGCCCTATTTTCCCATTTGATGTAAATACATTCAATTTGTTGTATTTTTTAGGACAGTGACAGCTCTTCATTTTAGCCATAATGTGCATCCTCCTAAGAATTGAAATAATGATGGTGATTTTACAAATTTGCCTGTGTGTGAGTATAGAAAGATTTCTGTTTGACTGTGAAAACTGACCTTACTATGGTTAGTGTTATTTAAAATTTATGATGCTCACTTTGTTTTTAAATTAATCTCCTAAAATGATTTAAAATACATTTGTCAACACATACTCAATCTGACCTCCTGTCTGACCCACCCCAGTAAGCTACTGTTATGCTATAATTAAGCTACTGAAAAATCCATGAGACTGCTTTGCGAAATTCAGATATTAATGCAGCATTTATGCTGTGTCTTTATATTATTTTTGTGGGATGATGACCAAGGACTCAGGCAAGGGCTAAGGCTTTCTGTCTGCACCATACACTGCATTTTACATTATCTTTATGGTTGGAGATGTGCATATTTGATGTTAAGAAAGGATGACTTGGCTGAAGGATGAGGTCCTGTGGAGACAGGATGGACCCAAGATAGAATGAAAAGCTGGACCTGAGCCAGCAGTGCACTTGCAGCCCAGAAAGCCAACCACATCCTGGGCTGCACCTGGAGCAGCGTGGCCAGGAGGGCAAGGGAGAGGATTCTGCCCCTCTGCTCCACTCTGGTGAGGCCCCACCTGGAGTGCTACATCCAACTCCGGGCTCCCCAGCACAAGAAAGATGTTGACCTGTTAGAGCAGGTCTGGAGCAGGGCCACATAGATGATCAGAAGGCTGGAGCACCTCTCCTGTGAATACAGCCTGAGGGAGTTGGGGTTGTTCAGCCTTGAGAACAGTGTGGGCTCTGGGGAAACTTTGTAGTTTTGCCTTCCAGTGTCTAAAGACAGCTTACAAAAAAGGAGAGCCATTCTTACATGGACACATACATCCCAAGGGTTGATGGTTTTAAACTAAAAGAGATTTAGATTATTTTTCACAGTTTGAGACAAATTTCAGAGAAACCCCAAGACAATTAGATATTAAGAAGAATCTCTTTACTGTGAGGGTGGTGAGGCACTGCAGCAGGTTTCCTAGACAAGTTGTGGATGCCCCATCACTGGAAGTGTTTAAGGCCAGGCTGATGGGGCTTTGACCAGCCTGATCTAGTGGGTGGCATACCTGCCTGTGGCAGGAGTGTTGGAACTAGATGACCTGTCTCTCTACAAAGCAAAATTTCAGCAGGAGTGTACAAGAATGACTCAAAATTTACTTCTTTATTCACCAGTAAATAACTGGGACATGCTACCATATTTTGGCATAGGATACTGATGTTTTAAGTCCTGAAAAATGTGCAGTGCCTTTTAGTAATGGAATAATGTCTTAATAGTTTTTAGAATAATTTAAAATGCTTACAGTAAAATCTCTGTTGGTGACTAAGAGCATTTTATAATGGAAAGCAATGTTTGCCTAGAAAATAAAAAAAATTTAGAGGGCCAAATCCTATTGTTGGTCTTCCATGATCTTATCTAATTTCAGAAGAGGTTGCAGAGCACTGAATATTTTCAGTATTCTAAATCTGTATTCTTTCCAGTCTCAGATGTAAGAACTGTTTTGGCACTATTGAATTCACAATGGAAATCATGTAGTGTAGGAGAACACAATTCATGTCTATGTATATGTTGCTTATTGCAGTCTTATTTTTCCCACTCACACAATCTTCTTTAAAATAATCAGCTTAAATTCACAAATTCCATTTAGATATGATCTTTACTCCCCTTTGGCTGTGTTGTTAGGGTGGATTTGCCATCTTAAGGAAGGTTACTCTTCCTTTGACCCCCACTGCAGTGTCATCAATATCTTCCAAAAAGAATTCTGTCAGTTTCTTCTCTGTGTAGAAGTGACAACCCCTGGTTGTAGGCAGTGCTATTCTTTCAATAGGGATGATGTTCTTTGTCTTGTTTTGCTTATTTTTTTCTCTTCAAACTACTCCTATCTCAAGATGTATGAAAACAAGCCAACACACAGAAACATTGTTTTCTCTGGAAGAAACAAACAAAACGTATAGAAAAATATCCATCTTGAGGCAGTCTGAGTAGTGCAGAGTAAAAGCTGAGCATTATAGTGAGGAAAAATATGATTAGGAGTATGTCTGCTTATATTGTGAACTAGCTGCCCTGTTGTGGAATTCTCTGCCAATGATATGAATAACACAAACAGGAATACTTATTTCTGTATTCCTGTGGGACAAATTTAAATATCCAGAAGAATGCTCACACTTTTATTTCTGCCTACATAATAATTTGGGATGCTTTTCACATGTAAACATAATGTGATTCCTCAAAATAATGTTCCAATTAAAAAAAAAAAAGCTCTTTTTGTACATGGAATATGAATTATCCCTTATTTAACATGGAGAGGACTGAGTCAGAAATACTGGCATGTTGAAAGGCCTTTCTTAAGGGTATGTCAAAAAAGAAAATCTACCTTATGCAATAAAGTCAGTGACATTTTGTGGTAATGAAAAAGAAAAAAAAAAAACCCAAACAAGCAAGCAAACATGAGCAGAGGCATGACCAGAGAAGTTAGGAAAAGCAGGAGAGAAGATATTATTGGAGATTGTCGAGGTGGAGACTTGCTGCATTTCTGAGCATCAAACAAAGTCTTTTTCATTTAAGAGATAATTTATCTTTTGGGGAATGCTCATTTTAGGACATCTGACTCCATCATTTTTACATCTTTAGATATATTAAGTTAGGAAGCTGTACAAGAAAATTCAGGATCAAAATTAGAATCATATAATGAATATAATATATAGAATAATATACAATTTGCAGTTCTTGAAAAACTCTAGAAACAGACACTTTAAATGTAGGTAATCCTTTACAGCTAAAAATGTAAGCCACATTTACAGTAGCCACTGGCTGATTGTATGTCTGGGTAACAGTTACATACACATTAGGTATGTCTACTTGCTAATTTTGATAGTTTTAAAAATAGGATTTTTGTGTGCACTAGGATTGTATGTTTATAATGCTGGTGATGGGATGCATGACACAGCTGGGATAGTACTGAGTCTTCAAGTTTGCACTTGTATTTCTCTGTCTCCAGATAAAGTTTTTCAGAGACATATTTCTGAATGATGAGAGTTATCACTGAATACAAATGCTTGGAGAAAATGCGCTGCTGGTGGAACAAGCATGGTTCTAGTTGTTTAACTGGGGTTAATGGCTGGGTTCACAGCCCATCTTCTACCCTGGGAAGATGTCCTTACAAGGTATGTGTGACTTGAACATGTCTGAAGAAAGCGAAAACTATTTGTCATCCTCTTTATCTGATCTTTTCAATTAGGAACGTTCAGCTGTGACAAACCTCAGTTGGATGGATACTATGTGGAGAGAACATAAAGTGGTTCAGCTAAGGAGGCCTGTGATTTATGAGCAGGCTGTGAGATGTCATTGTTTTCTCTTCACTTTTCCATTCATTGCTCTTTCTGCCCTTTTGTACTGTTTCAAATGAAGACTAGTTTCCTCTTTGTTTAGTGCCTCTTTCTGTCTTACTCATTTCCACTTGTTTGGTAGTGAGGCTGGCCTTTGCCTATTATGAGATCATAATGCCAACTCATGTTTTCCTCACAACTTTGTTATTTTCAAATGATCTTTTTGGAAGTTTTATTTTTGAATGGGTTAATTTTTTTAAAAAAGCCTCCCTATAGTTCAGCTCTAATATATGGGAAGTATTTACCCAAAATTGCTATTGCAGCATTTTTCTTTTGTGTCACTGCTTTAGGACATACCTTGCATGAGAGGCACCTTCAAAGGGTGGTTAATCTCTGAGTTCTTTGGGGATCACTACCTTTGTTCACCGAAACCTCAGGACGTTACTATAAATGTGTTCTTATCTTAGGGATTTCAGTAAAATACCTAGAATTTGGAGTGATGAATTTGGGCTGCGTTATCTTTGTACCTCTGTACAGACATAACAAGGGATTTTGATCCATAATTAAGGTTCTAGTTATTGTGTACAATGTACAATCAGTAAAACCACTTAGCAGGAGGATTAGTAATCCCTCTTCTACCTACGTAATGTTTAAAGATTTGTTCTTATTTCTTTTGTCTGTAAAAGGCACTGAAGCTGTTCACAAACAATTAACTCTTCCAGTCCTAAAATATGTTGGACACATACAATGGAAAATGAAAAATTAATTTTGTAACTGCAATTCAATAATTTCTTATTTAACTAAAACCTGCATTTTATAAGATAGAGACTTATGAAAATATTCCTGTTGTTGTTTTTATTGATATTTTTAAATAATTTTTTTTTATAATTCCTTACTTTTGTAACTGTTGTTCCCACCCTTTATCAAATGCTCACTTATTCTGACACCCCTTTTTTAAAAAATGTAAAAATAAATGTCTGTCAGAAGGGCAAGTAGTTGATCAGGTAGAGGGCACTGACATGAATGCCCTGGAACCTGCAGTTTTATCCCTCATCTCTTTTAATGTTACTGCCTAATACTAAATAAGCTCTTCTAAGTTCTCCTTCAAGCCAGAGTTTCCAAAACCTGGTTTTTAAAGGGTGACAGAATATGCTTATACCACTGAACTTGTTTCCATATGCTCTGTGCTTGATTTTGTGTAGAGACACCTGGCTGAAAACATGAGAATACACTTGCCTTTTTATGCTAACCTGTTAGAGTAACTAGGTAATCTGAGTCTCCTTGCAGGTTTATTTCAGAATTTTACCCTAAGTTAACTTAAACAGGTTTCTATTATCTGACTCCCAAAACACCTCATTTATTTACTGCTGCTGAAGTAGAGAAATGATCAACAGGAGTTACTGGGTCCTATCTACTTTTGATTGAGAAATATCTTATTCTTGGCTTCTGTATCCTTCATTTTACATTACAGTCTAAACATTTCTTAGTGTAAAAAAGACATTTCAGGCTGTTGTTTTGCTAGCTGGTGTATCCTCTTATGACCATAGATGTAGCAATTCCAGAGAGAGCCAGTTATCTATCATATCCATTATCTTCTGTATGGAGTGAGCCAAATTTATGACCCTTGGATGGAAGAAAGAACATGACAGGGAGGAACATCTGTCTTTCACAAACTGACAGGCAATTGATGACCTTAAAAGTGGCTTTTGCAAATAAAATTAGAACCAAGAATTTTTACAGTTATACCACATTTTGCATATTTTTGAGTAATTTCAAAATTATTTCAAACAATTCTCTGATGTATACACTGCCTTCCTGTGGGCACACAGCAAGTGAAATCTAATGCCTAAAAAAAATCCGTAGGAGTCCACAAAACTGATTTCAAATGTGGAGTTCCAGTCTTCCTACTCACTTAGGGGTCCTTACACAAAGAGCTGAAGTGACTGAGCTGGTCTAATCATAGCAGTATGATCCTCTCACTGGGCAAAATTTTCCATATGAAAAACCAGTCTTTCCAACTCATCATGTTATAAAAGTTTATCTTATTTTTCCACTATCCTAATGAGATAATATAAGGCTTAGCTACTTTACTTTATGTATGTTCCATATATATGTATTTTTCTGTGGGGAAAAAAGTAGAAAAACACCTGTGTGTGTGTACTGGAAATGTTATAATCTCATACTGAAACTGAATTCTGAAGTCATTCAGAATGTTCATTTCCTATTTCCTGGCAGATAATGGCAAGAGTTGGTGGTTACTTTGACTTTGTAGATACTGATATTTCAAAATTATATTGTAACCTAACCAAACTAGTTAGGAACTGCTTTGAGGCTTTAGCAGGGAAAGGAATTCTGTGAATGATGTAAGTAATATAAATGACTTTTAAGTTGAAACTGGAAGTTAAAAATGTTAAAAATCATATTTTTTCCAAATGCAAGAGCTTCCTTCAATTTTTCAACTGCCTATTTTCAGATAAGAACTTGTATTTACCTCCAAGTTTTAATAAACATTTGTAGTTTTTCCAGATCTGATGGCAATATTGTCAGTCACTTTTCTTTCCCTTATTCAGTCACATGATGATGGGTGTTCAAGGCCCTTGGAGGAGAGAAGGTAAAAAGCATGATCCTGACTTCAGGATTCTGGCAAGCAGACTTTGGGCTATTCAGAGATCAGCTTGAAAGAATCCCAAAGGATACCTATAAGTCCTGGAGAGAAGAGGGGTCTAGGAGAGATCCCTTCATTGATTTTTGGGGATCACCTCCCCTAAGCTCAAGTCCGTCCCAACAAGCAAAGACATGCATGATGAACAAGGAGCTTCTCGCTGAATTCAAATACAAAAAAAGAAGCTGGCAAGAGGTGGAAGCAGGGACAAGTGACCTGGGAGGAATGTAGAGATACTGTATCATCATTTAAGAATTGGGTTATGAAAGTCAAAGCCCATCTGGAGTTGAATCTCATGGGGGCATGAAGGGTAACAGGAAAGGATTCTACAGGTACATCAGCAGCAAAAGGACACTGCTGAGTTGAACAAAGAATCTCATGAAAGATATGGAAGAGGCCAAAGTGCTCAGTGCCTTCTTCACCTGTAATGCTCTAATGCATCTGCAAACCCAGGTGCCCTATTCCACTGGGAAAATCTGGAGCAAGCACGACTTTGACTCTTTGGAGGAGAATCAGGTTAAGCAACACTTACACAGACCTGACGTACACAAGTGGGTGGGAGCTCATAGAAGGCATTCTCAAGTGGTGAGGGAGCTGGCTGATGTTATTGCAAGGCTTCTCCTGATAATTTTTGAAACATCATGGCTGCTGGGAATGGAGGAGAGCTTGTCTTTCAGAAGGGCAATAAATGTGGATCCTTGGCAAGATCCTTGGAGCGGTAATAGAGCAAATTCACCTGGAATCCACTTCCAAACATGTGATAGACAAGGAGGTGTTTGGAGGATTTATAATGGGAAAATTTCATCTCACCAACATCACAGTCATCCATAATGAAGTCATTGGATTTGTGGATGGGGGGGGCTAAGAGTTTATCTTGCATATACCAAATTTTTTGACACTGGCTCCCAACTGGCCAGAATTAAAGGAGTTGTGATTTGTGGCATGAAGTCCGAGGGTGGTCACTAATGCTGTAGTGAGGAAATCAATAATAGATCCAGTACTGTTTACTGTCTGATGACCTGGATGATGGGACAGAGAAAACCCTCAGCAAGTTTGCAGATGGTACAAAACTGGGAGGACTGGCTGATAGTATCAGATGGCTGTGCTGCCTTTCAGAAGGACTGGCACTGGCTGGAGAATAGGCTGATGTAAAGTTCAAGAAGGCATAGTGCACAGTCCTGCATCTGGGAAGGAGTAACTCCAGACAGCTGCAGAGGCTGGAGGCTGACAGGGTGGAAAGCAACTTCACAGAAAAGGACATGCAGATGCTAGTGGACACCAAGCTGAACTGAGCCAGCAATGCAGCCTTGTGGCTAAAGATGGGAACTCTCTCAGCTGCAGTAGTGAGAGCATTGCCACCAGATGGAGGGGGGTGCTCCTGCCCCTCCGCTCAGCACTGCATATCGAGGCAGCATCTGGAGTCCTGTGTGCAGTCCTGCTCCCCACTGCAGGAGAGATATGGGCAAGTCCAGCAAAGGGCAAAAGAGATCAAGGGCATGGAACATCTGCCATATGAGAAGAGGCTGAGAGAGCTGTGACTGTAGAGCTAAATAAGAGAAAGCTCAGAGCAGTCTTACCAGTGTGGAAAAATTCCCAGTTGGCAGCTGGCAATGAAGACTGAGCCAGAGTGTTCTCAGAAGTGCCCACTGAAAAAGGCAATAAACACAAACTGGAACACAGGAAATTCAGTTGAATGAGGATTATGTTTTATTTTTCACAGTGAGGGTGGTCAAACACTGGAAAAGGCCCCAGATTGGTTCATCCAAGATTTCCGTCACTGGCAATACTCCAAACTTGATTGCACGTATCAATCCTGAGCAAAGCAGCCTGGTCCAGTGGGAGGTGTTCGTGCCCATGGAGGGAGAGGTTGGGATTAGATGATCTTTCAGGTGCATTCCAGCCCCTTACTGCTTTGTGATTTGCACGAGGATTTGAATTAGATGATCTCCAGAAGCCCCTTCCTTCTTTAGCCATTCAGTGTTTCTCTCCTAGTGTTTAGTGTTTTCCTGTAAGTTTGAAAATTTTTTATTAAATATACAGTAAAACAAACAAAAAAATCTCACTTTGTGAGAACAGAAAAATAAATATGATTAACATTTCCATGCTTATAATAATAATCAGATTTCAGAAAAAAAGATCCAAAAGATTGCTTTTGTTTATTAATTGATCATTTAAACAAAAAACAACCAAAACCTTAGCACAATCAGGAAAACAAACAATAAAGTAGGGCTGCTAATACGGATTTTCTGCATATCTTTAAGTGGATTATTCTGTATAATTGTGATTGGGTTTCTTGATGGGTTTTTTTTCCTTGTTTCTCTTTCATAATTTTGTTTGGAACATCTCAATAGAAATCTGTTCTGTAATTCAACTATAATTTTTTGAAGGGTGTCTGTACTGTCTGATTAGAGTTTCATTTTTATGTTGAGCTTTCACTGTCTTTTTATAAAACACAATTACTAAAGCTTCATTTGTGTGTGAATGTTTCTTCATTCTTTATTAAAAAATATTTTCATTGTATTAACCTGAAGTATTTAGCATGTAATTTGGCCCTTGTTATTCTGAGATTGTCTTGGACGTAGTCAAATTTAAAATGATACCACTTAGATATTTTTCTTAATGTCATTTTAATTTCTAAATGATGAAGTGGCATATGTTTATAATTTGATAATATACCCTTTGCTTGTTCAAAAACTTGAAGGAATTTTTAATGAGTATGAAAACCAGCATAGTTTGGGTGGGGTCTTGATAGCAGTTGACAAAATGGTTCAGGTGGATTTTATGTAAGAAAACTTTGCAAACTCCTGAAATATGTCCTTCTGCATGAATTTTTATTGTTATGGTAATAACTATGCTATGAATGTTACAACTTGAAAAGCTGTCAACATTTGTGACAAAATTTAAACTAATTATTTTTACAATGAAAGCCTGAGTTGACTGAGAATTTTCAATTTACTTCAGCTTCATTGGGACTAAAATTAAATCCCTAGGATTTTTTGAGCATTTGTGTTAGAAAGCTGTTTCTCTTTTATAAGAAGGAAATAATAGCTGAGTTTCAGGTACAAGCAAGGGAGAGAGATTATCTAAGATTACTCCCAGGACTTTTAATGGCCCATTAACACCAGTAAGAATCATCTGAATACAGAAAATGTGTATCCCTGTAGTACAGAAATCAAAGGAGGATAACAAAGGGTAAAGTAAGCCTTTGACATTCATGTAATGAAGAGAACCTAAGCAGGAACAGGGGAGGTGCCCTGTACTGCACCTTCTAATCAAAAAATCCTTATCTGCAACACAGAAAATCCTGATGTAATGCATTATGCATTATGTGCTCTGGCAAAAAAAAAAAAAAAAACAAAACAAAAAAACCCACAACAAAACAAATAAAACAGCACCGTAAGTTTCCAGCAGTAGGAATAGTTAAGTCTGAAACCAGTATGTCACAGAAAGACTGAAACAGTAATATTCTCACTTCTTCTCCCCTTAACACTTCCATAGAAAAGCACACTGTTTTCTTGTTTTCTGCTGTGCAGAGTAGGGGTAATAGAAAGTATGGCAGTATGTAAAAGGGATATAAAACACACCTAAGTGTGGGTGTGGCAGCGAAAATGGGATTAGGTAAGCAATGATCAGTGATCTTTAATTGACTCATCCATCTCCGTGGTGGCACAGGATGAGAAGAAAGCAGTAGAGTGCAAAGCCGCAGTTCACATTAATGCCATCCCAAAGAGCCATGTGACAGTGGGAGAAGCAGTGGTGAACCTCAGGCAGGATCCTGCTTACCACCAGCTGTTTTATGGCTTCTTGTTCAGCTGCACTTTCAAATGCTGGATAGCACATTTGCCGCACTCAGCTTTTGTAATTTTTCTTCCATTTTACACACATATTTTTAATACCCTGACTAGAGTTAATATGTAAGATTCTTTTACAGATTAGTAACCTGAGGTGAACATTCCTGCAAAAGATAGACATGTTTATCAGTGGGCAGCTACTCTTTTTCTTAAGCATACAATTTCTAGAAGCTACTTTTTTAAAAAAATATTCGTTTTCTTTCATTTTTAACTTTTCCATTCTATTGCTGTTAATTCTGCTTACTGTTTTCTGTTCTTAAGTATTCTCTTCCTCTTCCCTAACTAAACTTTGTTATACCAAGAACTATTCTCCTGTCTTTTCACATCCATACCTCTACTCCTGCTTTTCTTCACAAAATTCAATCATGTCTCTTACCCTGCAAATTTGACTTTTGTACTTGCATAAAACTGTGAAACGATTGATAGTGTTTAAGATCATGTACCTTTTCTGAACACAAAAAAATGCTTCAAATATACTCAACAAAGGAATTTGTATTCTCAGTGTCTCATCACTAAAACATTTGTGCACTCATGGAGTGACTTCCTTTGGCCTTTCCTCTGTGAAATACCTCTAGGATAACCTGGCAGTAGTTCTGCCCTAGTACTGGTGTGGCTTCATGGTGCTGTTGATGTTGTCTGGAAAGCAACAATTAAAATATCTGCTTTCTCTTCCTTTAACTGTCAGGGTTCTTGTCTGTTTCTGTGTCTGTTTTAGTTCTTTGGTTCCGTGTTCCAAACTTAAAATAAATCCCCTCAGTCCCATCGTTTTCTCCTGCCATTTCTCAGTGATAGGAGTTTGCTGGTATTGTTCTGGTGAATACCTTTCTGGGACAGGAGGGTTATCGTGAGATTTCCTGAAGTCCTTGAGTTAAAAATTTTGGTGTCACTTTGCCATCTGACTTCTGTTTAATGCTCTCTCTTGCTAAGCAGTGATTGCTGATTAACTTTAGGCAGCAGCTCTCTTTTCCTACCTCGCTGCTGTTGCACCCTGTGCTCAGAGAAGCTGATACTCCTCTCCCTCGGTTGCCTGCTTCCTTCACGCTGCCCTTGCAGGCCCAGCAGCGGCACTGCCCAGGCCTTTACTGTGCCGTGCTGACCTACGAGTGCAGTCAGAGCTCACTCAGTCGCCTTTGCCATGGTCTGAGGTAGATGATACAGATCATCTTTACCCCAGTGTGTGCGCATGAGGCTTTCCACGTGGAGTCAGTCAAATGCTGTGGCAGTCCAGTGCTTTGTGACTAACAGCATCAAGGGACACATGACACCAGACAGATCATTATGGATAAAAGTAAATTCTGCTGCCCATTTATCACTCTGAAATACAGATTTTTGGCAACATTTTATCAAAACCCCTGAAATGTCCAACTCTTTTGTCAAGCATCTTACTTTTGAATCCTTTTGCTCAGAAATGTTTCATTGTTTCCTGCCTAGTTTCCTTTCCCGGTTTTATTTTCGTTCTGTGATGCATGTATCCAAATGTTTACATGCACCTCCATAGGCTTCAGTCAAATGGTTACAGGGCTTTGGTATCAATCAGTTGCATGTGCTGGTTGTCAATCGGAAAATTACTGAAGTTGAGAAAGATGTGGAAAAAGTTTTATGTGCAGCTGCCAAAATCAGCCTTAGCATCAGTTCCAGATTTTTTTTCTTACGACTGATCTTCTTCTTTGTCTTGATGCTAATGAGACTAGACTGTAATGCTTTAAAAATAGGAGTTTCTTTGAATTCTGGACAAACATTCATTCATCCCAGACCATGTATTGTTTTTAAAATGAGAGCTGAATCTGTGTCTCCTCTTGCTATTTCTGATTACATTTTTTGTTGCATTTGTAAAGTGGTTTAGAGTATATATTCTCCATCTTAAGAAATCTTTGCCTGAAGTCTGAATTCAGAAAAATCATTTAATTTTCAATACTTAAGTTGCCTGCAGTTTTTCTTCAATTACTGGGTATTGCAAAAACCTTTCAATTGTTTTCCTGTTTCTTCTATGCTATTTTCTTTATATACTTCCAATTTCTGAAGGATAACTGCTTAAGCTCTTGAACTGGTTATTTATTATTATTTTGTTCTTATTCTTCTTTTGTTTGTTTGTTTTGTTTTTTATCTTCTGCAGAAAGCTTTAGTACTTATTTCCTAGTTGGACCTGTTTTCTTTTACTCCTTATTCAGAAATTAAGCAGTTCTATATTGCTTTCTTCTTGGTTTTGGCAGAGTAACACAACAGTTTAATAGGATAACAAAACCCCAACAATTTTATGCAAAAGCTTGAAAAAGAATGAATTTGGAGGACCTGTATCGGTCTTAAGGGGAAGGATAACAAGAGCAGGATGGATCAAAATCTGTTGTTTTTTTTTTTAAAAAAAAGTGATGCCTTTATATTGCCCTTACTTGGTTATTCTAGGTTAAGAAAATGGGTGAGGTTTTTTTTTTATTATGCTCTCAGTTTTTTGTTTGCCTTTTGATACAACAACAGGAATACTCAATAATCAGCTGAAGCCCCACCAGTGTAAGGTGCATGATATTGGCAATAGAAATAACCACATTAATTTTCTGCTAATCTCTTTCTTAAATAATCTCCAAAGGGAATGTTGTGGGTTTTTTCTAACTATTACTAAGTGGTTTAGTTTGAAGTGTGAAATTTATGCTTTCTTGTTTGACATGTAGGAAACTACTGTAAGCATAGGAGCATCTTTATATTCTGAGGTTTTATATTCTTAAGCCTTCTATATATCTTACTTAAAGATACTATCTAAATCAAAATAAAAGTAGGTGACTTTCTAATAGTTTGAGCCTTGGAAGTTTGCTGGAATAGAATTTCTATTTGAACATATTTAACCATGTGTCCCTATTAGTATTTGTTAGAGTTTTTAAGAAGGTGATTTTTATTCTGACATGGCATTCTGAAAGTTCATTTTTCAAACATGCAGTACAGAATTCACTTCAATTCAATTCAATTTGTGTCTGATGTTTTGAGAGGTACATGAGAATGACAACAATCAATCATACCTAATTAGCTCATGACATACTGAGCTTGCAGTAATTAGAGAAGATACTAGTGCTTACTGGGTAGGATCACAGATATTGTGACCCAGCTGTTAACCACTTTTCTTCCATTCCAAGGCTAATGTCATTAGGCGGTAGGTATCCCTAAGGCTGTTTGGACTATTGGATCGGCTGTGATGTGAGCAGCAAAATAGATTGTTAAATTCTGTATATTGAGAACATCTTTTCAAACCTCTGTTACCTTGAGTATGCCACTTGAAAATTTAGTAAAAACTCTGTTCTGAGTTGTTAGAAAGTGATATTGTCATGCTGTAGTAAAAATCTTCCAAAAACTTGTAATGCTAATGCACCTTTTATGTGTGGCAGCAGGTGTGGGGTGGTATACACATCAGGGACCAACAATCAGAAGGCATGGGGGCAGTACATAGGCAGGGCTAGGGTATGGGAGCTGATGGGGAAATAGAGAGGGACTGGCTGAGGAACAAGGGTCACTGGGGGAGCTGGGCAGACAACATTCTGGATGGGGACACATTTGTTGGAAAGGGGCAGGGGGGGCCAGCAGGCCAACTGGGGAAACAGAACTGGGGTACATTAACATAATGCAACAAACGTCCCTGGGAGAAGACTCTTTCTGTCACCCTAACCTGTGGGATGGCTCTGAGGGTCCCTCCTCCCCAGGGGACTCTCGTGGCCCCTTGGTTAATAGGCCCACTGGCCACCATGTGTGTATTGAAATGCCAATCCATAATATTTTTATTAATAAAGGCAGTTGTAAAAAAAAAAAAAAAGAAAAATCTTTATGAAAATAATAATATTGAAGGTGCATATTTCAGATGTAATCAATTCTTTTGGGAAAAATTCATTCAAATATTTCTTAAATATCTGGTTTTGACCATCTTTATTTCTGATGCTTATTCTTATCAAAGAGTGCATTTAAAATTTACACTACGCTTTAATTCAGTGTCTTTAGTCTTAGTTGACTTACATGAGAATCAGTGATGTTCATCAGATAATATTCCGCTGGCTTTGCTGTGTATGTGAATTACCTTTTTGAAAGGAGTTATCAGAAATTTGTGATTTTCTTCACTTTGTGAAGAATGATTGTGAACATTATGAGACTATGAAATGGAGTTACGGCTCTGATAAAAATGCACAATCTAGTATCAGTCTTGAAAAATGGTGTGACAAACATAAGCACTCTTACTAGTTTCTTACTGAGGCTATAAAGCAGTTGTGTGTTTTCTGTAATTCTTTGTGCATTTGGCTTATTAGTATGCTTGTTTTGAATAGGAGCTGAAAGAAGCTGTATATGTTCCAAGTACATCATAAAAGTTAGGTAGCTATTAGGTCAGTTTGATTGTATATTATTCTAGTTTAAAAGGTGGGGGGTTTGTTGATTTTGTGATGCTAAAAATAATTCAGTGTTAAAAATTAACATTGGCAGTTTCTTTCCAACTGGAATGAAATGCAGACTTAACTTGGTTTTATCTTAATTTAAAATATTTCCCTTCAGACATGAGCAGTAGTGTGAGGGCTTGACCACTGGGGCAGCCACAAGTTCATCATCTTTAGCAGTGCTGGGTTGGTGCTGTTTCCTGGCTGCAGTGCATCTCTTTTGGGAGGGGAGGCAGGAGCAGCTGCTGTGGGCTGCATGTGTGCCTGCATGTGGAGGGTGTGAAAGGGGGATGGTGGCCCCTGACATGACTGTAGGTGTGTCCTGGCCTTTGGACTCTGAGATGGGGTGAGCAGGACTGCTGGGCCTAATGGATGTAAGGGCATTGCTGCATCCTTCAGTACATGGGAATTGAATGGTCCTGATACTGGTGAGAGTGGGCAGGAGTACTTTCAAGCAGACAGGTACCTGATACTGCTCTCATCCAGATCTTTTCTATATCATCTTCTGACATTTCTACCTATAGTGGCAGTAAGCATGATGATTTTTTTCTGATTTTTTCTTAATTAACATGTTTTTTATGCATTTATGTCTTAAAGAATCAATTTTGGTATTGGTATTCGTAGTATTTTAGTGTTGCCATAGCCTACATCTACATGGGTGGGTGGGAAACTGCTTTGATACTCAGACTGGGGGTTGATGAGGTGTCCTCTGTCTGGATTCCTGTGGTAAGTGGTGTTCTTCAGATGTCTGTTCTGTGACTCATCTTCTTTAACATCTTTGTCAGTGACCTGAAGAGGGCACAGAGGGTCCTCAGAGGGCACAGTGTTTTCAGGTTTGCTGATGACACCAAACTGGAGGGTGCAGTCAGTACACCACTGACAGACACCTAGGCAGGCTAACAAACAGACTCCCAGGAAATTCAAGAAATTAATGAACTAAACTCCTAAAATCCAACAAGTGCCACATCCAGCACTTGGGAATGAAGAGCCCCTGGCAGTGGTACAGACTGGGGCCTGCCTGTCTGGGATGCAGCTCTTATGAAGAGTCTTGGGGAGTCCTGATGGGTAGTGAGTTGTACCTGTGCCAGTGGTGACCCTG
Organism: Erpornis zantholeuca; assembly: GCA_013400515.1. Lineage (NCBI taxonomy): Eukaryota > Metazoa > Chordata > Aves > Passeriformes > Timaliidae > Erpornis > Erpornis zantholeuca. The sequence continues at coordinate 55,815 of VZTN01010653.1, forward strand.
GCAGCAGAGAAGTGAACATGAGCTGTATTAGGAGGAATACAACCAGGAGATCAAGGGAAGGGATTATCCCTCTCTACCCAGTGCTCATTAGACTGTATCTAGAGTACTATATGCAGTTTGGGTGCTGCCAGTACAAAAACGACAACATAGAGAAAGCTCATTGCAGAGCCACCAAGCTGACTGGGGCTGGAAGCACTTTCCTTGTGAGGGAGCTGGGCTTGTTCAGCCTGGAGAAAGCTTCATCAGGACCTAAACAAAGCCTTTGCATGTCAGTGAGAAGAACAGGAAGATGGAACCAGCCTCTTTGTAATGGTGTCCGGGTGGACAGGAGACAGCAAGTGGAACTTGAAATGGGACACAATGAAAAGCCTCATGGGGACAGGCAAGCTGAGGAGCTGGTTGCCCAGCAGTGGGGAGCAGCCTCCATCCTTAGAGGCTTTCATCCGGGCTGGTCACAGAATTGCCTTGCTTTGGGGTTGGGCTTCAAACCTTTCCAGATCCCTTCCTACATGTCATGGTACAATGATGCTTTCTCTCCTAATACAGGAGTCTTGAACTACTCTGAGATATAGGACAAATCCATACTATTTTGTTCTCCAAAACATTTTTTGAGATGCTTCTTCTGACTTTTTATAGAACCCCTCACCCTCATAAGTATCAGGGAACCATAACCTATCCTCCAAAGAGACTCTTTAAGGTCTTTATTATCGTTATAGTCAGAATTTCTTAAAGGGAAGTTAAGGTTAAGTATTTTTGTCTCTGTATTTGTGAAACAGTGTCATTAGATGTAAAAGTTTTAGTATTTTAAAGGTGAGAATAAGGACAATTCCATGTGTAATTACAGGAAAAAACAGAGCTCTAAGGGAGCTCTGTACAACTGATTTCAGCAAGTTATAATTGATTTCTGTCTGCTTTTAGTTTTACTGAATGGTTCTTTGTGTGTTTTTGGTGCTAATGGAATCATTGATTCTCTGTGTTCCACAGATGTGTTACCGCTCTCACTATCTACTGCCTTTACCAATTTGTCCCATGTTGGTCCATTGAAAAGTGTGTATTTGTGTTCCTACTCAAGGCCCCTTAAGCCTGGAATTATCTTTTCATCATGAAAGACATGGGCACGTTACTTCTTAGGGTACAGTCATCTTTCAGATTAAGTGCTATGAAAATTATGATTATTTACAAAGTTTGTTGTAAATGTCACTCCTCCATTATCAAGGCCCCTAAGTGATAAACTTCTTCAGGCCTTAATGGTTATTTTCACCCATCCTATGGCAGTTGCAAGTTGTTCAGTCCAGGTGTCCTTTTAAAGCCAGTCAGGCTTTTTCCTGTATGAAGATATTCAGTCATATGCGAGAAGTCACATAATTTTGAATATTAGCATGAAACAGATCTAAAGGAGATTTTCTTTTCTGGGATTTTGGCCTTCAAGATGATTAATACTGTTACCATTTGGGCAGATATTTGTTCAGTTTTCACTCAGAATCCCTTAGCAATGGATGTCCGTAATTTATCCAAGCAATCTGTTCAAGGACTTCTGTTTCCTTGTAACCGGAATATGTTCAAAGGAAGAGATCTCTGAATTTTTTTTTTTCCTGATTGCTCTATTTGTCTTTGTAATTGATTTTGAAGTACTTAAAACTGTCACTATGTTCTCTTATATACTGTCTTTAGACTAAACAAGCTGAATTTGTCTTGACTTACTTACACACCCTATTTTACAGATCTCTGACCACTTCCAATTTTTTTTGTTTTTCTCATGACCCTTTTCAGTTCATTACCTCTTTGTTGTAGTGTAACCATGAAACAACACTGACATAATACTGTATAAAAGGAAACAATATACTAAGATCTATTAAGTGCAACACTGGTGATGGATTACTTCATGGGCATGAAATATTGCTCCCTCACATTCAGAAGTGTTTGAAGAACCTTCTCGACTACTCAGCTAAAGAACTGTACTTTTGTTTGTACTTTTAGGTACTGTCTTGTAATATTGAGAAAAAGCAAATCAGTGGGAAAGAATGTGAAGAAAACATGTGTTTGCCTTTATTGTAACAACAAAATATTGATGTCCATATTTTTCTGCCAATCCTCGCTGCTATATATCTGTTTCCATTCTTTAAGAAATGGTGAAGAAAAGCTTTTCTTCTTTCATGCAGATGATCGTTCTTCCTATAGTGTAACACCTTGCACTTTTCTTTCCTTTATATTAAATCTTTTTCTGTTAGTCAAGGATATTTTAAATTTGAATTCTGTCATTCTCTGAGAAAATATGTTTCTCTTTTGATCATGATAGGGAATGTAGTGTAGAAAACATCAAACCAGTTGTGTGAGACAGAGTAGATTTGAGCCTGATGTAACTTAGTGCTCAGGGTACTCTGTGGGACTCCCTGAAGTTCTCTTTCTTTCTAATCTTAAGTGATGTAGGACAAAAATCAGTGACTCCAGTTCTTCTGTGTCTTCAGCAAGTGTTCCAACCATAAGTATACTACAGATATGCAATTTCAATGCACTTAATTTTATTTTAAAAAATGATATTGGATTAGAGAATTTTATCACTAGACCTGTGAGGTGTAAATGTTGCTGATATTAGTCTGGAAATATAATGTGGCATTTCAGTGGGAAAAAAAAGTTCAACTATAGTGCTTAAAGGATTTTATTTACAAATGAAGAAAGGTAATTTATGAATGAATTTTAGCAGATAAAAATTGAACTGCAGTGCCCTTGAAGCTATAGATATCTTTATTATGGATGAAGATCAGCAAATGGTGTTTTCTGCTGGAGAACCAATGTAACTCAATGCAGAGGAATTTTTTTGCAAGCTATTTAAAAATAAAACTTACAGCAGTAAAGACAGGAATTTTATGCCAGTAAGACTAAAGTTTGTTATAGAGATGCCTACTTTAAAACAGAATTTGCAACTTTGAGCTTTAAACTGCAGATACAGCCCATTGAAAGAGTCATGGTACTTTGAGTAGTGTCCCAAAACATGTGAACAGGGAGTGCTTTAAAGAACGTACACTGGCTAGGGACCTTCTTAAGTAGTCAACAATAAAACTGATGAAAGGATTCATCTGCTGTTCTAGCTCCCTCTAGAGAGGGATGTTTTCTGTGGTATTGACATGTTTTGAGCTGGTTTGAGAAAGTAGGTTTCAGTGCTGTTGTTTTGTTTTTTTTTAAACTGAGCAGTGTCTGCTTTCCTAAAAGTCACAGCTACTGTGATGCTTATACTAATGATCACCTTTTCTCTTCCTTCCACCACGTAGTGAATATTTACATGAACACCCACACACTCCTTTTCCTGAAGCCAGTGTCTAGAAAACTGTCAGAAATATGAAAATCAACATTTAATTTCTTCTTCTGCCCAAGTGATTTTAAATTTGTATTCCACTACCTCTCAGTGTAACCCTATTGAAACCTTATTGAGAGACAATTCCCTGTGAACTTTCTGCATGCTTTTTATTCCACAGCATATGATCTCTAGCAATACTGTATCATTTTGGGGAGTTATTTTGACTTTTCAGTCCTCCGTTTTTGATATCAGTTACCTAGAATGGCTACCGTATAGAGAGTTTTTAAATGAGAAATCAAGATGAACTTAGCTAGTTAAAATGTGGGATGTAAATATACACACAAAGACTAAGTTCTCATTTAAAGATTCTTGTTTGAAGAAACCTTTAGTCTTTGGGATTTTCCCGCTCAAGTTATGTATGCCATATCTTTAACACAAAGAGAGAACAAGGGAATGTGCTGAACTTTGATTCAAAGCCATTTATAATGGTCTAAAAAAAGCTGACTTGAAAGTCTGAGAGAAATCCAGATTAATCTTATTGATTCTGAAAGCAAATAAGGTATTGCTGTTCATCATCTTGGATCACGTCAGGAGTTAGATGAAGTGTAATGTAGGTATTGGATTTTAACAGTAATAGATGAGCTTCTGTGGGACTTTAGTTGAAATAGCATGATGGAAAATGCTAAACTATTTAATAGGTCACTCTGCAAATTTCATTTGTTACCTGATCATCTGTTACAAATGGAAGTTCAGAGTTTTTTTCATTGTGTTTCTTCTAAACATATGTAACAGTATCTAGCCAGAGAATTGTTCTGGGCTTAGGCTGTATAAAGAGTGCTGCAGAGCTCTGTTCTTCCAGTGTTTCTGTAAAGCATGCTCTGGTACACAGCAAAAGTAACAATGGACACCAGTCCAGGTGGGACAGTGATGCACAACATCTGAACAACAGCAAAATTCAGGGACAGTGATTTTTCAAGGCTGTAGTTCTACTGTTTGGAAATACTTCCTGCTGGCATCATGGCTTTTAGGCATGTGGTACTGTCATAGTTTTCATATGTTGTCTTCACAAAAATGTATTGATAAGATATTCGTACATACTGAAAGTGTTAAAAGAATCAAAATCTTGGAAAAATAAAGAAATATTGGATTCCAAAGAACTGAGAATGATTGAGGCTTTATACCATTATTGAACTTTCTTTCACTTAGGCATACCCAGCAAACACTGAATAGATTTGTCTGCCCACAGTTAGACACTTATACTTGAGTTGTTATTTATATTTACCTTATAACTCAAAGTAAAGAGCTATGACTCACTTGTTCCCTTTTAGATAGATGTATAAAAGAGATCAGATAGAATCACGCTTTGGAGGTGTCTGTTGCTTCCCCACTGCCTTGACACATTCTAAACAGCTGTCTTAGATGTGGGTTGCTCTTACAAAAACAGGCTGAGAGAACTGGGTCTTTTCAGTCTGGGAAAGAGATGGCTCCAGGAAGACCTTAGAGCAGCCTGCCAGTATCTAAAGAGGGCCTTCAAGAAAGCTGGAGAGGGACCTTTTACAAGGGTATGTAGTGATGGGACAGCACAGAATAGCTTTAAACTGAAAGAGCATAGGTTTAAGTTACATAGAAATAAATTCTTTGCTATTAGGGTAATGAGGCCCTGGAACAGGTTGCTGAGAGAAGTTGTGGATGTCCCATTCCTGGAAGTGCTCAAGGCCAGGTTGGACAGGGCTTTAGTGGAAGGTGTTCCTGCCTATGGCAGGGGTGTTAGAAGTAGATGATTTTTAAGGTCCCTTCCAGCCCAAGCTGTTCTGTGATTTCTGCACTGTAAATCTTTCATGACATCCATTACAAACTGAAGATACCTACATGTGGATGTCTGCTGACATGAACAATGTTTGTATCACATTGTAAACATGGAAATCTAGTTTTGCTTCCAACTAGAAAAGGGCCTGAATATCCTAAAAAGCCTGTGTCAGCTTTACATGCTCAGAGGTCTTAGGATATCACAGTGTCCTAACTGGCAGAAGTGACCTCCATGGGGACAATTGCTTTGAGCCCAGGGATAGCCCAACCACATGAACAATTCACCTGAGCAACTGCTGTGTATATAATCCAGAATAAATCTAACTGCTGTCTAGGCTGCATTTTCTGTTTCTGCTATAAGGGAGATTTTGACACTCAGTAGCTGCATAGAGCTACACCAAATTTAAGTGCCTTAATCTTAAGCTGATCCTGCCTTTATTTAATCCTGAAAGATTTTATTGACAATCATCACAGACCTTTCTCCGTAATTTTATAGAAATGGAAATGTTATGGAGCTAATGTTTCATGTTTAATTTTATTTTAAAATCCCTTAAGCTTTCATTCAGTACACAGGACATCTTACTTCTTTAATTCCATTACACTGTTCTTTATACAGTCTACTATTTAAGAAAACATGGATGAACAACTTAATTTTAAATCTTCTTTTAAAAACAAATGCTTCAGCTAAAACTTAAATCATGCTTGATTTTTCTTCACTTGCATAAAGTGCAATGTTGTGCTGATGCTGTTATATACATTATAAATTAATAAACAAACACTAATTTTAAATATGATTACTCATTTCAGAACCAGTGTTTTTGTCTTCTGTGCAGTGAATGTAAAGATCTAAAATTTTGTTTGTCTGCATATTTTAAGAAATAGCTGTAAGCTTTCCTAATACCACAGTTTTTGTTTAAGGAAATATCTGACTGAATATTAGTAGAAAATTTAAGTAAATAGACCAGAAATTAAAATAAATTTTCTTTTCTACTACTCATGGAGAAAACACTGTTTATACCAAATACTTGACTATCCTATAGAGTTTACTAGGTATTAGTCCAGTGACTATTTAACTTAAGAGACATATGTCTATCTTGACCTAAACCAAGTAAATTCTGTAGCAACTGTGTTTAATTATGTGTTTTGCTGTACTGTACTGTACTGTAACAGAACTCTGTATCTTAATGGCAATTTTTATGAAGAGTACAGATATTTTTCCAACAAAGTGGGAGGAACATCTTTAAGACAGGAACAATATTTCACTTCCCCACTTCTTGCTGAAAGTGGAAAATGTGTTCACATATATTTATATGTACCTATCTGTTTCTAATGCAGTTTCATAAATCTTTGTATCATTAAAATCAAATAGGACATATTAATTGGCAGCACTCCTTTGTGGAACAGTACAATGGAGACATTTTTGTAATTTTTTTTCTTTTTTTGCTCTTTGCATATTAATGTCTACTTCAAAGACCACCTAGCCTGTATTTTTCAGTGCAACAGAGGCTTTTTGTGTCTAATCCATTTAAAGACTGAAAAGCAGACCAGTTGTCCACTTTCTGTAAATAATGCTCATTTGTATGCTTTTTATGTATTGAATGAGATAGAGCTTGTTATTCACCATTATGAAATGTTCATATTCTTAATTTTTTGTGTATGCCTTGCTTCTTTGCAGACTAAAACTGGTATGGCATTGTTGTATGATGAAGTATCTGAAAATGCTTATGACATCCGACTGAAGCTTACAAAAGAGGTATTAACAATTCAAAAACAAGATGTCATCTGTGTTAGTGGAAGTGATCACAGTGCAAATGTAAGTGCTTCTACATCTCTGTGTTTTTGACTGTGCACTTTAATGTCTTCTGCAGAGGTCACCTTACTGTATTGGAGTGCAAGAGATTTTATTGGGTAATAGAAACACATGTAATTATCAGTTGTTGGGTCTTATGTGCATACCTACATTTATGAGTGTAAAAATTGCATTTTTGACCAGTGCTATGCATAGTTTATTATGACAATTATAATCTTAACAGAAGCAAAAATTTCTATAAATACCAAAATTAAAACATTTTTCTACCAAATATTGGTGGGCCATTAAATTTAGAGAGAAAAGGAAAAAGTATTTCCCAGTGAAAGTATTTGAAGAGTAAACTAATATACTCAAGTTTCCTTCGCTTGTGTATCAGACAGGATGTTTGTTCAAGGGTATTGAGCTGACTGAGAGAACACTTGACAGGCACTTATTTCACTGTAATTCTCTTTCAGGCACAGATGGAGCTTAATCAGTGCCAGCATGTATGTGGTGCTTTTTTTACCCAAAATTCAGTTATGCTGCTTTTTCAAAGCCTGTGGTGCCTCTAAGCTATAAAGGAATCTTCTGTGTGACCACTTGGTAATGTCACTAGATAAACCGGTGGCATTTTTGCATAAGCAGTACAGCAAAGGTGTATAGGTCATCAACATCCCTGAGTAATGTATTTCATTTCCACATGTAAACAGTGTTCTTCTTGAATTTGGAATACCTATACTTAATTTTACTGAGTAAAATGAATGTCATCAATTCTGCTGGTGTTTCTTAGAGTGAACAGTTTGTGGCAGCCTCCTCAGAGGGGGCCAAGGGAGAGTGTTTCTGTCTCCTTGCTGTATTGCATGTGTCATGTAAACTTAAAATCTGGCAGTTGGGGACTTAAAAGTGAATTCATGATACTCTGCTAAGAATTAGAGGGAAAAAAGTATGTAATGGTTATCTGTGTATGTATATGTGAGTATGTTAGAGAGTCTGCTTATATAGTAAGTGAATCTTTCATTCCTGCTGTGGTACGTATTTATATAAATTGCTTAATATCTCACATAAAATAATTTGAAATAGCTTTTATCAGTTCAAAACATTGTGTACTTTTCCATGGAATTCTGTGGAACATGACTTGCTCTTTAAAATGTTCAAAAAGGTTGATCAGTGACAGGCATGTCCACTTCTGGTTGGTTTGTTGAGATAAGTATAAGCCTTGTTCATCAGCTTTGCATATACTTTCTGCTTCACTTGGAAGCTTGAAAAAACACAGCTTTTTCTTTTAAACCAGGCATTGCTGGTAATGCTGATAAGTTGTATGCAAACCAGTTGCAAGAGTCATAGTAAAATATAATGAGACTTCAGTATATAGTGTCTGTGCATGTAATTATATGTGATTGCTGTGAACTCAATGGTGTTTAAATGCCTTGTGTATGAATCTCGTAGAAAAAGAATCAAAATTCTATCCCACATAGTCCTAGGTTACTTCTTGATTGAATCAACACAAGCTAGTTGCATCAGAGAAAACACCGTATCAAATCTGTGTTTGTACTGATCAACACCAAAAATACAGCAAAAGAAACCCCACCCAACACCCCCAAACTCCAACCTGAAGCAGTACAAAAAAACCTCCCCAAACAACCTAAGTCTGCCTCTTCCTTTTAGTATCAAGATTTGGGTTGATTTTGATGACTTTTACTCCTACATTTTATGAGTACCCTAAATAGTATTTCCTGATAGAAGACAGGGCAGGGAGACAAGCTTTGATAATACTTAAGGAACTGAATTTTGAAATAAACTCTGAAAAGTAAGAGACTTTGCAGAGGAGGCATAGCTGGGATATGCAGCCACTGCACACAGAATGAGTCCAAGTTCCTTGTTGTATTTCATCACAAGTAATGATCACAGTAATGGGTAGGCCCTAGAAAGAAGTGCTTCCCAGGACTATGGACAAGAGAGACAGCTTTTCTTGGTATTAGACGTAGTGTTAATGTGTAAAACTAGGTGGATTTCAAGTATAATTCAGATGGTAATTTAGGTTGGAGTTGCAAAATATTATGTGTCTCTAGGTATGACACCCATTCAGAAGGAATTTCTCCCACCTCATACTACTGAGAAATAAGAGTGGGCAGTCCTGCTGAGCTGCCCTTTCCTGGAAAACATTGTTAACATTATCCTTATTTCCCCTAAGTTTTCTCACTGAAGACTCTGAAAACTAAATTTTAAGGGTTTGGTCTGTTATTTTTCTGTGTCTCTTACAAGATCTCCCCAAGGTCCCATTCTGAAAGCGTTATCGCAATCCTTACAGGATTTCGTTGTCAAACTCTAATGACAAAAATGGATTAGACTGGCTTCATGGCCATATTCACTTTTCCTGTATTACACTTTGAATCAAATAAAAACTCCTGGACAACTAGCATTTAATATGAAGGTAAATTGAGTGTAACATGGAGATAAAAACTGTCTTTTTTTACCATATATAAATTTCAAGTATATAAGAGCTCAAAAGTAGAATTTGAAATGAGGCTGAAATAGCTGGTAGCTCTCTAGCACTGATTTTGGTAAGTTCTACAATTACAGTTACATGACATAAATTCGAGAGATAAATGCTTTATATTTCAAGTGGTTCAAGAAAATAATTTTCATCCCTGTTCTGTATTATTCAAAATATTAATAGAAAATTGTAACCTGAAAGTCAGTGCTATAGCAGTCATAAACAATCACATTGTCTTACTGATTTATTCTCATTTCTCTGTACTTTTTCATTCTCAGGTAGTCATAGTTAATCTTTATTTTACACATGGCCATTCAGCAAACTAGTTCATTTGCAACAAAAATAGAAATAACTTTTGCCTTCTTTTCGTACTCACCTCAAGTGCATGGGAGGAGAAAAAAAAATCTAGAGTGACTTTTCCTCTTAGGTGGGTTGTGTGAATGGAAAATGATTGAAAAAGAAAGTTCTGTTTCTACTCATGGTAATATTTTTTCTCCAGCCACTTACATGGGACAGCATTTGTGGGATGCATTTGCTTCCAGCCTCCCTTTTACTGACAGGTTCATTAATTCTGAGGAACACTGAGGATGGGATCTGCAGCTGTGCATATTATTTATCTCTGCTAGTCTGGTGTAGTTCTGAATGCTACACTGAGGACTGGCAGGCATCAGTGATCACTAGAGCTACTGTGGTGAGTTGGACTTTCAGCAGTAGAGATTTACTCTAAAGGATACAAGGCTCTTACTATAAAATACCTTTTACTACCATCATCTAGGTCTATTCCTGTTTCATATTTTGTCATCCACCATTCATTTAAGTGCTGCTTTTAAGATTTAAGAAAGCTTCACCTTCTATGAGGAATTTTATACCTGGCTTTCTGTAATTAAATGATGGTTCAGCCCATTTCCTTACTTCTTGCAATCTTGGACTTGGATGTAGAGTAATAAGAGAAAAATATGGTTTTTGATATGCAAGGTGTATATAGAAAAAATAATGTAAAATCAGCTGAGTTTTTTTTAGTATTCAATTTTTTCACAGTAGACAAGCTGCTTTTAAGTAACTGCAAAAATTCCTCTGGATTTGGAGCCACTTAGGGAAGTAATATTTTATAGTGCTTTTTATATAATATTACATTTATAAAAGTAATTTTCTGTATAACTATTTATAAATATTTGCACAATTTGTATTTACATACTAAACATGCAATCTTTCCATCAAGGTGCACTTCAAATTTTCAGACTTGGGAAATTCTAGTGTTCTAAGCAAGTCTTCATGACTTGGTGTTAGGTTTGGGGTGTTCAGATTTTTAGGATAAAGGAGAATGTATGGGTGCATCAGAATCACAGTGGTAGAGTTGCCCTCTTTGTGAGGCAACACTTGGAATGTATCAGGCTCTGTCTTGGGGTCGATGATGGACAATGAGAGCTTATGAGTTAGGATAAAAGGGCAGAATAGGATAAAAGGGCAGAGTAGCAAGGCTGACACTGTTGTGGGTGTTTGCTACAGGCTCCTGGGGATCTTCTTGGAAGAATCCCATGGGAACAGGCCTTTCAGGGAAGAAAGAGTCCAAGAGCGTTGGTTAATATTGAAGGATCACTTCCTCCAGACTCAAGAACAAACCATCCCAGTGAGCAAGACACTGAGCAAAAGGGGTAGGGACCTGCATGGATAAAAAGGAACTCCTGTCATTTCTCAAGCATAAGCAGGAAATGCAAAGGAGATGGAAGCAGAGTTAGACCACTTGGAATTAATATAGAGAGGTTGTCAGAGTTAGAAGAAAGGAAATGAAGGCCAAAGTCCATCTGGAATTAAATCTGATCAAGATGTCAAGGACAATGAGAAGGGCTCTTTTTCAAATACATCAGTAAGAAAAGGAAAACAAAAGATAATGTGGGTCTATGTGGATAATGGAGAGGGGACCCTTGTAACAGAGGATACAGAGAAGGCAGAATTGCTGAATGCCACCTTGCACTGCCTTCACTGGTAAGACCAGACCTCTGGAATCTCTAACCCAAGAGACCAGGAAAAAGACTTCCAGACTGTTGGAAGGCAGACTTTCCCTTGGTCAAGGAGGATTGTGTTAGAGAACCCAAACCTGCCATCGACAAGTGCAGGGGCACTGATGGGATGCATCCACAAGAGTTGAGAGGGCTGCTGGACAGCACAGCAAGGCTGCTCGGGATCATCCCTGAAAGGCTGTGGCAATCAGGAGAGGTGGCTGAGAACTGGAAGCAAACAAATGTCACCCCAATCTTCAAAAAGGGAACGAAGGAGGGTCTGGGGAACTACCAACCAGTCAGCTTCACCTCAATCCCTGGAAAGGTGATGGAGTGCCTCATTCTGGAGGCCGTATCTACAGACGTACATGGACGACAAGCAGGTGACCAGAAATAGTATGGATTCACTAAGAATAAATCATGATTGACCAACCTGATTGCCCCCCATGATTAAACAGCTACCTGGATGGATAACAGCTGAACCTCAGCTTCAGTAAGGCTTTTGAGACTGTCTCTCACAGTATCCTCATAGGCAGCTAACCGTGCACTGGAACAGATTGCCCAGAGAGGCTGTGGAGTGTCCCTCACTGGAGATAGTCAAGAACCATCTGGACACAGTCTTGTGCAACATGCTCTGGGATGGCCCTGCTTGAGCAGGGAGGTTGGACCAGATAACCCACTGTGATTCCTTCCAGCCTGACCCGTTCTGTGAGTCTCTGAATTGGTGCATCCAAGCACACAGCATCCAAGCACAAAAATATTGACAGAAATGGTGAATTGAAAATAAATAGACAGTTTTCCCTATCTGCCAAGTATTTTTGACAGAAGATATTTTTCCCCAGATTTCAAGTTTAACAATACTCACAGAAATAAATTAATTGTATGACAGACAGGGAGAGATCAATTTTAGGTAAAGGAGAAACAGGAAAGCATTGATTTTTAAATTTTATTCTTCATTAAGGTATTATTTTACTTTAACTCTTTCTCACTTTACCTGCTATTTCTTACGTACAGTACCTCATCCTTAATAAAGGGTAAATCAATCTTTGTTTTTCATCCATGTATATTTCTTCATCCTTCTCCTGCTGTCAGTCCAGAGTTTTATGCCTCTCCTCTTTTCATAAGCACTTTCTTTCTTCTATTTTTTGTTTTATTTTTGTAAGAAAAATAATAAAAATGCATCTGTTTTTTAATCAAAATTGGTACTTCTTGTAGAGCTGAATTGTCTCTGAATTGGTCAGGGGCCGGGCAAAGAGGTTTTTAATGCAGGCTGATAGCATCTTGATTGGAAGAGGACTCCTCAGGGGCTTATTTAAGTCTAATAGAATTAGTATAACAAAAACCTTTTCATGCTGGATACTCAATTGCCCAGCTTCACAAGCTATGTCCTAGAATGAACCAAAGTAGGTGAATAAGGAAGAAAAGTAGCAAGATTAGTTGTTTTGTTGATTAAAAAAATAGAAAGGGTGTCTGAGAAAACTGTTTAAATCCCTGATAAGATTGCTATGGCTTTTTCTTTATAATGCAGATGCTAATAAGGACAGAGAAAAATGTTACTTTAGAAAACCTCTAGGGAACAGAGCTGCAAAAAAATCTAAAAGTTTTTCTTTTTTTTAACCCAAGGAAATTTCTGTCTCAAGAACTGCTAATATTGCAGTTCCCTCAGTGCATGTTCTGCCATTGCTGGTATTTTAGTCCAAAATTGCTTTTTTAAAAAAGCTAATAATGAACAATTTCTATCTCTTTTTTTCTATCTTTCTTGAAGCATCAAGTGAATTCTTAAAAGTCTTCCTTTTGAAACTAAGATCATTTGTAAGGAGAAAATACATTATTTAACCATTCCTTATTTGTTTACCGTGTTCTGGAAATTTGACCTAGATATTTAGAAGATAGCTATCAAGTAATTCCTTAGGACCTTTATTATGACAGATCATATTCTTGTGTTGCTGTCACTCTGAGAACAGTTAGAAGTTTGCATCACAAAATAAATATGAGTATTTCTCGGCATGACAAAAATCCTTTATTTTTAAAGATAAAAAGAATAAGTAGCTTGAATAAAAAGGCTGATAAATAGGACAGAAGAATGCAAAGGACACTATGAATATCCCTGAAAAACAATCTCTTCCTGAAATGTGGAAAAAGTCCAACTAAGGGTAAGCACTCAAGATAAAAGAAAGGCAGCACTACATTGATAAGCCACACATACACATAATAATGTGTCCTTTAATTGAAATTTCAATAAATCTGTTACACTTGAAGCTATGACAGAGTGTCAGGAGTGGTAAATTGCAACTTAGACATTGTGAGAAGTCTCGTAGCAGTTTAAAACTTTGAATAGTTAGGAGCAAACTGTCTGACTGTGATGAAAGTGTGAGGCTTTCCAGTTTCAGTATTTGGGATACTGATGGGTTCAACCTCTGTTGTTCATCTTCACTATAGCCAACCTGTGGAATGCTGTGTAAAGTTGAATGTAGATGCAATTACTCAAAGAAAAGCTGTATTCTGGCAGGATTTAGCTATAATTTGTCATTATGGAATGCCTTTTAAATGGAAAGAAATCAGCTGATTTTTAATGGGAAAAGTACTATAATATGTTGGTGCAGGGTCCTATATATGTTATTAGGAACTCTGGAAATCCGTATTTGTAGATGATCTGCATTGATGTAATTTGTATCTGAGAAGAGTCTGGGGTCTTTTCACACCACTTGCCAAAAAAAGTTCCTGTCCCAAACTGAATATTTTACAACTCAATGGAGGAGCACCTGAGGATTATTCTGAAGCCGTACTGAGCATGACTGTGTTTTATTCAGACACGTTAATAAGATTACCCCCCTCAGAGGAATAAAACACCGTGGGGTTTGTCAGTCATCTTAACTAGAATAGATCATGGAATAATTGATGTTGAAAGGGACCTCTTGAGGTTATGTAATTTAACCCAGTGCTGAAAGTGGTGATAGCTTCCAAGTTGCTGAGGGCCTTGTCCATTCATGTCTAGAATCTCTGAGGATGGAGATGCTACCAGCTCTGGGCAGCTCCTAATGCTTAATCGTGAGAAGTTCCTTCCTATTGTTATGCTCAGTTGGAATTTCCTTTGTTGTAAATTGTGACTGTTGCCTCTAATGCTTTTTCTTTGTACACCTGTGAGAACAATTATTTGGGGTTTTTTGTTGTTTTGTTTTTGGTTTTTTGTTGTATAATGCTTCCTTAGCTTGGCTAGCTTTGTAAATAAAATGAGTGACTTCATTTTAGTCTAAAAAACTCCATAAAAATTTACCGAGAAATCCACTTTCCTCTCAAAAAACCCCAAAATAACCCACAAAAAGCCCACACAAACAAACAAAACCTCACCAACTTTTATCTACAGTAATGAGATAATATAACATTTAAAATAAAATAATAATATAAACTGATAAAAATTTTATTATAGTTAATCTGCAGACATCACAGGTCTTTGTTAGCACATGAAAAGATCTGCTTTGACTTTATACAAAGCTGAAGAGCAACTGACATGCCTCAGTCAATTTTTACTGCATTCTTCCTTTTGAGAAAAGGTGAGATCCTGTGCAGTGCAAGAAGTTAAGCTTCAAAACTCTCCCATTCAAAATAATATTCTGATTTTTATTCTACCCGTTACTTATTACCTCTTGCCTTCACTTCATGGAAGTGGAGAAGGAGGCATCACGTGTTATCATGGAGGACTAATTTGTGACTTTCCCTCTCTTTCTTGCAGTTTTCTTGACTTACATTTACAGTGTCTCAGTATTTTTTCCCAATTTATGAGTTACACTGTCTTTTTAAACAATACAACTATTTCTAAGAATGTAGAAGTCTATTAAAAATGATCCAGACTTGGAACTAAAGTTTATACAGACACCTATGAACAAAAAGCTTTTCCTGGAAACCAGACATTATAACCAACAATAGAGAAAACCCTACTTGTAATAAGGGTCTTTAATTCAGACCCCACCCCCAGTGTAGTTTTATAGAAAAGCCATTCCATTATTTTTCAATGCATTCTTTGGTTGTTTATCTGGTTAATTATAAGATGCTTGTGGTTGCAGTTCCCTGAAAGGACAATATTATGGACTTGTGGAAATGCAGATGTGGCATGTTCAATCAGATTGTGGCTAACTGTGTGACATTTACATTTTCCTCATGCAGCACTCATTTTTTAAGATTTACATCTACTCAGGACATACATAAGTAGCAACAGCAGTGAGTAAGGAAGCAACAATCAAAACTGTACTTTTTGGCTTCTAGTCAAGTGTTCTTTGATCCTGAATGACATATACTGGAAGAAGGAATCTCTGTTCCAGTCCTAGGTGTTGGCATTGCAGTTCATCTGGTGTGCTGTATGATATAGATCTTTACATATTAGCATGAGGCTGTGTGGTTCCAGCCTTGTCATGTCAGACAATGACATGTTGTGTCAGACCTAGTGGTTAACCATAATCCAGCACCATCTCTTGTTAGCATGCTGCACACGCTGGCTTTTCTCAATATGGTGTTTCTTTTGGATTCCATCTGGAAATAATTTTGGCAAGAGCAGTACCTAATGTACTTCTAAATCCTTATTTTTACAAGGGAAGTCACCCAGTAGGTGCACTGCAACCTGCAGTCACTGGGTATGTGGAATTTTGCTGACAATGAGTCAGAAGTGAGGGTTGTATGAGTGGCAGTGGAAATCTCTATTTGGCAAAATGCTAAATACATGTTGAACAATTTGCTGAGGAAGCTCAAGGTCTGGAGAGGTGGATGGTGTGAGCTGAGAAAATCCTCATCATGGCAACTCCCCATCTTGAGGAGAAAATTTCCCAAAGAATGTCAACATATCCTTGTTCACCACATCCTCTTTTGTTCTTTTGGGATATGTAACAACCAGCAGGATGTTTGCATTTTATGATATATTTTACTGGGTCTCACATTCTTACAAGGTCTGTTTCTTCAGTCATTTCCTATCTGGTAAATTTCTTTGTGGTACCTCCAAGAGTTGCTAAGAAAATGAACATGTGGCTGATATGTTAAGTTCTAAGAAGCAAGCTAACTCCATCCCGAGTGAAATGAGGACAAACTGTCTTCTTACCCTTTAGGTATCAGGGTGTTTCTTCCTTCTATCCATGCAGGACAGGTTGCAAGTTTCTCTTTTAAGTCTCATTATTGTGCTATCTTGTTTTGCTTTTTCCTTTCCCCTTTATGTTTCCCAAGGGCCTGGGAAAACATAAAGGGGAAGGAAACTCTCCCTCTGCTTTGCCCTCTGGGCAAACTCTGCTTTTATTTTCTACTGCAAACCTGCCAGGTAGTATCTGTAGTTAATTTGACATCTTACTTTCAACAAGTAAATAGAACTTCTGAAACTACTCCTGCCAATAAATACCAGATGCAGCTGTAGAAGTAGGAATAAATTTATTCAAATAAAACAAAACAAAACAAAACAATTCTTGTAAACAATGCAGCAATTAATGATCTCCTTGTTTACATTTTCCTATCTTCCTGTTTATCCACTTTTTATGTTTAAGGACTAGTCTGCTATCTATTAAGGTAATAGTCTGTTGTGGTTTGAGTGTGGGGACCAGATAGCCTCAGGTACCAAGGCATGTTTGGTCATAACTGTATATTGAACTCACAAAATTTATGCACATTTCTTTTCTGGGTTAAGTAAAGGTGACCAGTCTCCTTGAGTCAAGACCAGTGATTTTTGTCTTAATTGGTAATTTTGATGATATGTCACGGTACTGAGCCTATTGGTACCCCTACAGTCAATAAGATTTGTTGGTGTGGCCATTGTCAGGAACATTACTGCTATCGGCTGACCCATTTTCACCAGTACCTGTCTGAAATAGTACAAGGAATGTAGCACCCCTCAGTAACTGAAGAGCTCAACCCAACTTCTCTTAGCCCATGGGCACAGACTCAGGGTAACAAGTGGAGCTGGTACCAGGAATTTAACATTGTGATGCTGTTGGTCAGTGAAGTCAAAACATGGAGAGGAAGTAACTGATATCATCACACCGGGGGCAGTGGTCAGCTTAGTTGCCCCCAAGACCATCCTTGGGAACATGAGGACGTGTGACCTTGGCAGCTCTGCCCACCTCATAACTATGGTCCTACCCTAAGAGAGTTACTCCCACTGAATTTGATGCTGTCAGCATCCAGCTCCTGCAGCAGGAAAGATGCCCACACAGGAGAGAAGTCAGCACAGGAATTCTCCACTCAACCTCCTTGCTATGTGGCATGGGGACAGGGTAGTCCAGGAGGGCACCCATAAAGCCATCACAGTAGTCTTACTGATAAGTAGAAGGGAAAAGAACAGAATTAAAGCGTTGGTGATCTTTCTTTTCCAGCCTGCTCTAGCCATTGTGAATGGGCTTGTTTCTTAGAACAAGTTTCTACAAAACCTGAAGAACATGGTCTGTGTCAAGTGCTCCAGCCTTTTTTGCTATGTGTTCAGTTTGATGCTTGGAAATAATATATGTATTCATTAATATTTTCATGCAGACTGGAACAGAAAAGTAAAATATTATACATACAAAGTCTTTTTTTCAAAGACTTTTGAGTGCTTTAAGCAGAATCTCTTTCTGATATCCCCATAGTACATTATTCATATAGATAGATAGATAGATAAATAGATATATTTTTTTATAATGAGAGATCGTTTCCCACAAGCGCCAGTCCTGGGTGTTAACAATCTGGTAATAATGACATATTGGGTAGGCATCTGAAAGTGGATATAAAATCTTCCTAAAACACAGCAACAGAAATAAGCCTTCTCATGTTGCCCATTAAGCTCCAGTCATGTCACTTCATATGAACAAATACCAAAAAATGAAAGACCTTTCCATAGATTAACTTTTCTATTGTCATTGTTTTTTAACAGAATCTGGTAAGTCTTCTGTGTAGAGCTATTTCATACCTAAAAGATGGGTATTTGACCATGTAGTTCTGCCCATTACCTTTGAAAGTGTCATTCAGTTTGCAACTAATAAAAGTATAGAATTTTTTGAGCCGTATTATTTGTTTTAGCTGTTACAAGCATCATTGCACCTGTTGCCAAATAGTCTCTTCTCTATACAGTTGTTGACATAGTGTCCTTTTGAATGGTGTCTGCATCTTACATGGTTAAAATTTTATGTTGTATTTGCTTTTCAATATGTTCCATGTCTGGCATCGTTCTTGGAGTTCCTGAATTTTTCTGCCTCACCAGTTGACAGCTTACAGCAATAAAAGGTCTCAAAAAGATAGGAAATTTCATATTGGTATCCTGCCAATTTCAGTTTTATTATTTACATTCTGTCTATTAAAATGCATCCTGAAGTTTTGTGCGGGATACTACTTTATCCTCTAATCTCCTAGAAACAGGGAACAAAACAGGGCATGTGTGCCATGGGGGGTACATAATTGCTTCTGCTTGGTAGCACACCTGTAATGAGTGATGGTTACAGAGTACACATTGAGGACTTTGGAACCCATGAGATAAAGAGTTTTAAGAAACTGTAGATACTATTGAACAAAACAAGTGAAAATGCTAGTTAAAAAGCAAAAAAAGGTTAATTAAAAAAATAATAATTTTGGTTTAGCTGTTCAGATTGATAATTAGTAAGACTGTCCTAAGGGTTTTCCTTGCCTATAATGAAATAAAATTAAACAGTCAACTATAGCACTGTATTTTTATTTTCTTAAGACTGATATAGATGTCTGTCTCACTTTACTCTAAAACCATAAATAAATTTGTCAGGAAAGAAAAATTATATCTAGCCTTCAGGCAACCAAAAAGTGAAATAAATTTGTTTGTTTGTTTGACTGAGACATACACATTGGGTTTTCAGCTGCATGTGCATGACATTAATGTCACAAAAAGATAGATTGTTTTTTTCCCCACAGATATTGTGGTTCAGTTTTGGCAAGATGTTTTGGAGTAGAATTTTCTTTCATAGTTGCTTGCAAAGCTACTGTGGGTTCCAGTCCAAATTTCATAGTCAATAACAAATTCAGGACCGATTCAGACCTAAAGTCTACTGAGCCGACTGTTCTTTTTCTGGCAGCAGCTGTTAATTTTTCCTTAGAAAAGCCAAACAGGGCAAAAAAGTGATGATTTTCTTAATACTTATCCTTCTCCAAACTGTACAGGGCCTCCCTAAACAAAATACTCAGCTTTTAGCATTTTATTTTGTGATTTGAACATCTTGAAAAGAAGAAAATTTTTGTATTTTTTAGATGCAGCCCTTACTAAGCTGTCATGTAAATATAACATTTAGGTACAAGTTTAATATCTGCTTTTAATAGGAATATTTGAATCTCTGTAATAAGGAATGCTATAAACCATTAAAGTAGAAATATCAATAATATTACAATATTATGCAAATAGATTGCTTCATGGGGCTACCCATCAACCATATAAAAATGCTTGTTTGTTCTAGTTGAAAGTATAAGATGCCAATAAGTACTACTCTACTTGTATTTTTTATAAAATGGCTAAAGCTCTCCATGTAGCAGCTTTCTATTTGTTGTCTGATCATGCTAAAGCAAACTAAACTGTCAAAATATTTATTCCATCATCTCCTCGTGATGATGGAATATATTAGGATGATGTATTTTCAAGGTGTAAGTATAGCTGGAGTAAAACATGAATTAAGTAAGCAGACAACAGTTAGTATCCTGGAAGACCTCTCTTGGGAATAAGTCACTGAATTTTAGAGATGTATTCTAATTCAGATCAAGTCTGAACTTTGTCAGTGAGTGTGATAATTTTGATCAAAAGTTGTCATGCAGTTTCAAATGAAGGAAAAAAAACAAACTATGAAACACTTCGAATTAGCACCAATTTCAAAGAAACTGAATTATATCAGCTGAAATGGAATCATAAAAACCTTTTGATTTGTCAGGTACCATGCAGTACTTTTCCATTAGAGCATAGACTGTGTAGTACGGTGTTATGGGAATACAAGCAATTTTAAACATGTATGAAACCATTCCTATTTTTTTTTTACCATATGGATTTTTTTATCCACCAAAAATGAAACTGAAATTCAGGATTTATTGTGTTTCACTTTGCTATGAGTCAATATGAACATATGTCATGATGATGAGTGTTAAAAAAATGAGCTATATATATTAAAATAACTTCTTCATATAAGATTAAGGTCTTGACAACTGAAATAAAAATTTATATTTATCTGAATCAGTGAAATTTTAAAATACCGAAAAACAAATTATGCATGTAGGAGTAATCTCACATACTATTTCTAATGTAGAGAGAAAAAGAAAAAAATAATTATATGTTCGGGAATTATGTAAAGATGGCATTCTATCCACTACTGTTCAGCATGTTCCAAAAAAAGTTCCCATCAACTGTATAATTATTGTCAACAGATGAGGTGCTATTATGTTGTCAGGCACCATGAGTCACACATTATTGAAATTTCAAATTCAGAATACTGTTAAACATATGATAGGTTTCTCTAGAAAAATATTGATAAATATTTATCTTCCTTATGCACTTAAATCTGAAATGAAAAAATTAAACCTTTGAAGCAGACTATTGCTAAAAGTCTTCCAGCAAAAAGATACACATACATCTGCAGATGTAGACTAGAAAATGTTATTTTTGATTGAAAAATTAGAACAAATATGCATACATGATAGCTATGAAAATGCACATCTCTGAGCTCTTAATATAGTTTTCCCATGTCAAAGGAAAGAATGTACAAATTTCTGTTCAGAAAGAATATCACTTCAGAGATAGAAAAGCATACACTGAAGTCTGAATACACAACTCCCAAATTCTGCTCTCTGTAATAAGGAATTAATTGAGTGCCTATAAATCAATGCTGAATAATACTTCAGAACTGAACTTGATTGCTCAGATTCTAGACTACCTTTGAGAATTATTTCTTTTAAAGTAAGTGAGAGCCTAGGAACATCTTCTATGCTCATTCAGATATTGTAATTTCACCTAAATT
>VZTN01010653.1:77175-95397 GCA_013400515.1 Erpornis zantholeuca
GTAATTTCACCTAAATTTATGTTTTCTACAATTTTTTAAAGCACAGAACTGTTACACTTCGTAGACAACCAGTTGGTGGCTTGGGCTTAAGCATAAAGGTATGGGTAACTTATCTTTTTATTCTTTGAAATTTCAGTATGACCACTTCAGTCTTGAGATCTCATGGTTAATATGTCTCTCTTACAGGGTGGTGCTGAGCACAAAGTGCCTGTCGTCATATCAAAAATATTTAAAGACCAAGCAGGTAATTTATGCTATTTACTTATATAGTACTGTAGTTATTAATAGTTTCAGGAATCATTTTTTACTTCAGTGAGACAGTTATGTTATAAACAAAATATTTAAAGTTACTTGCAAAAACATAAGTATGACAAAGGAAATCTATTGATGTACTTAAGTGTAATAATACAGAGGATAGAAAGAATACAAACCAATTTTTTTCCCCCCACACAGTAATTCACTGCTGTGTGATATGACTAACTGTGCCTAGGTGCCTGCAGAGAGTGATTTGTAATGTTTACTATGGTGAAGATAACACATCATCTAAATCAGTGTAGTCTATCCTGGATAAGTATTACATTGACATTTATCTAGAAAAAGGAGCCTTTGGGAGACTTTTTCAGACCTGAGACTGAACTTGGCAAGTTGAAGAACTGGTCTGGAAAACAAAGGGGCTCTTCTGTAGGAAAAGTAGAACCATTGTATGTGGATGGGCAGTGCTTTGCAACATGAACTAAGGGTCTTAGATGATCAAAAGCAATATCATATTCTCTTCTCTGGTGGATGTGGACATGCAGATTAGTTTGTTCTTTTGTTTTCTGAGGAATTCTTTTACATATTTTAATATACGTTGTCTTTCAAAGCTTCTATGTGTATCCTCTTATTCCTAGTAAAAATCTACCCATTTCATGTAACCTTTCCTTCAAACAAAGACAGAGACTGTGATACTCAGTGCATGTCCTGCTCCCTAAAGGTCTTAAAGCCACTGACATGATCTTTTGAACTCAGCAGGCTCTTTTCCTGGTTTGCTGCAGTGGAGAACAAACACATTGCTTGACAACATGTTTGGATTTGTGCTTTACTAGGTCGCAGTCTGTGCGACCTCTGTGTTTTCCTCAGGAGGTCCTTTTTTTACTTGAAATGAATACCTGTTTTCATCTGATACCTAGTGAATATTGAATGGATTGTCTACGCCTGTATTGTATTGGAAACACTGTTTCAAGTTTCCTGTGTACAATACTTACATTTCTTTTTATAATATTGTTTCTGCCATGAGAAAGAGAAGGTGTTTTTATGTAAATTGTGTTACTGTATTCAGAACAGTAATATGCTCCTTAAATACACAGTATAATAAACAATACCAAGAAAATATGCATGAAAAGAATAATAATAAAATTAAATTAAGAATTCAGGTCTAAGGGAAGTATTTCAGGAAATCAATCTCCAACAAGTAAAGCTATCTCCTGCCCTCTTGGGGCATAGTACCTTTAGTCAAAATTATTAGTGAGTTTGTATATAGAATACTTATATTCAGAGTTTTGTACATTGTGAGTAGTTTTTCTTGATCTGTATTTATTTGTAGAGAAACAAGTGCAACAACAATTTTATGGGGTCAGCTTTTTACCTCAAATTTGAAGATCTCTCCTCTGAACGTACTTGGTTTAAGATCTTGTAATCTTTTGTCTGAGGAAACCCCAAAATCAGTAGTGGTTATAACCAGAGGCAGTGCTGTATCACAGCAAGCCCATATGAAATGTTCCTGGCTGGATCAGTGAATGGAATGAAGACATTGCCACACCTGGCGAGGTATGAAGGAAGTAATCTCTGTAGTATCAGCTGTGGTGTGAAAAAGAGACTGTCAGCCTTGCTTTCAGGATGTGTTCAGGCTGGTTCCAGTGTGCTCCTGAGGTCCCAGGTTCCAGCCTGAGTGAGTCTTGTGATTCATGTAGTGCTGCAGGTGCTAAAGGTCAGAGATCTGGGATAGAAATGCTTTTTGTGACATGTGGCTTACAGCACTTCCATTCTGATTACTGAATTTCTGTGCAACAGAAAATAGCATGGAGCTTTTTGTTTGCTTGTTTCTTCCAGAAAATGAATATTTGTAAAAAGTATCAAAAGATTTTCTGAAAAATTTTGGAAGTGCTAAACCGTTTTATACTGCAAATCCTTTTATTTAGATATATGATCTTGCAAATCTCAAACTGGTGCTGTTATTCAGTATGGAAGGAAGATGATAACAAAGGATATTCACAGTGTTACTTTTCTAGTATCATATATAACTGGAAATTAATATTAAGAGAATATGTCTATCTCACAGGTGACATTGAAGCAGTATTTCTGGTTTCAGATTCTCATGTTTTAATGCAAGAGAAAACAATCTGGTAATATTATTTAAGGGAAAATAAGAAGTGTTTTACAAATACGTGTATTTTTTCTCCATTTATATAATATAAATATATATTAATGCACAGACATGCATACCAAAATAGAGATGTATTTACATATAAAAGAATATCTGGAAAAATATTTATGTTGACTAAAACTAGAGGAAATGTTAAGCGTGACAGAGAGATCAGACTGATTCAAATTTATCTCAAGCTAAGTTTTGGACTGAACGTCTCTATATTCATAATGTAGATAAATTAGCAATGGACTTTTATTACATGAGGTACTAATAACAGTGAAACTGATTGGCTGGGTTTAAGAGTGCCTTTTGTTAAGGAATGAGCTTTGTTGGTGCTCCAAGCAAATATACTGAATTTAAAAAAATGAAAAAGAAAGTTTAATTGTGCAGTAACATTTGAAAATAAATAATTTACCTGATAAAAAAGCAGTTTTTTATCAAGGATTTTACTGTTTTCTGCACTTGAGTAACATACCTGAACTTACATGAATAAAATTCTCCTTAATGACTTAAGAACTGATTTCCTACAATGACATAATTCATGATACTTTTCATGAAATTTAATGCCTTTTATCTGTAAAATCACTGTAAAATCATGTTTGTAATCTGGTTTGGATATAGTACTATTTTTTTTGTTCAATGGTAGAAGCCTAATTAAATAAAGCAGTTGCTCCTTTTTCAGATCTCTATAACCTTTGCTCTATCTAAATAAAGTAATTAGTTGTCTATCTTTGTGCTATTTAACTTTTAAAAACATCACATAAGTGATTTTGTTGGTACTGACCTAAGTATCAGCTGACAGCATTTGCACTTCTATTTAGGTTTTTTTTCATTTTTGAATTAGGTTGAACATTTCAATAGTATTTCATTTCATAAATCCACAGAAGCACTCCTGTAGCAGCAGTGCTTATAAATATTATTCCTATAGTTTGACCTCTCAGCTGTGATCACTGTGTTTATATATTTCAAATTAAGTTATTCTAGATCACTCTTCAGTAAGACTTTCCTGAACAAGTTTGCTGAAACATACACAGCAACTCAATTCAAGATCATAACTTTACATTTCTGAAATAAAAGATGAAGTGGTCACTCAGTGCTGGAAACTAATGTCCAATGTATTACAAATGGCAGTAAAGAATATCCTGAGTTTTTCCTGAACATGTCCTCCACAGCAGCATAGAGCAAGTTTTGCTAATTCAAATGACTCATCGCTAAGGTTGGCCTTTTAAATTTTTTCTATGGATTCTATCTTCCATTCTAACAAAGGTTACACTTTTTTTCTACCTCCAAAGATTTTACTGAAATTAATTGCAGAGGGAAAAAAGTTCTGTGCCAGACAGAATGAGAAAAAGTAAATGCAAACAGTTATAAACTCAAGGGTAAAGTGATATAATTAGCAATGGTGTAATTTTTATCTCATAGGAAATTATTTCACTTCCAAAGCCAGGACTTTTTTCCTACCCATATATCAGATCATCCAGTTGACTGAGAGTATTAGCAACATTGCTGAAGATCTCCCTGGTTACGAAAAGAATTACTGATCTTGAAGCTTCTCAGTAATATTCTGTAAGCCAGATTCCGGCTGGTTTGATTTTTTTTTTTCTTACTGTAATATTTCTTTAATACAGTATCATTTTTCTTGTGTTTTTCTTTTGAAACTGGCTTAAGATGTACTACATTGTACTCTCTCATTGTACAATGGTTGGTGATTTGCTATTAGTTTCTAGGTGTGTAGTATTTTTATATATGTGCTGTAATTCATATTAACAGTTTATTTAGGTCAAAGAGTGCTGTGGACTTACAGTCAAATAAATGTAGGGTCCTATCCTTAGAGATATGTAATGGAATGTCCTGAATTTGGAAAGGAATCATATCAGTCAGGTTTACTTGTACAGTGAATCTATCAGATAGATTAAAAATACTTCAGAGGATCTTCAGATGCTATATGTGGATAAAGTGTACAAGCTTTCATGTGTTTATATCTTTCTCTTTGTAATTTCCATTTTTGACTACTAAAGATCCTTTATGAGTTTGTAGAATCTAGATGGTGCAGATTGTAAAAATGAATGGATTTTAAAATCTAACCTCATGCTATGTACAAGAGATTTACCATATCTAGTATTGGAAATTCTGATTGTTTAAACATCAAACAATAAAGTACTCGTGTTGTAAAATTATCCAATCAGCAATCACATATTTTCATCTTGATGCAACTTATCATTTTATGACACCTTCTGCAATAATCTGACTACTGCTGTGATTTCTGCTTATATCTCGTATAATATTTGGAGTCAGACAAGCAGCAATGATGAAACAGAACAGTGGATTCAGCTCATGAGGCGTGATGACAATAGGTAAATAAAATTAAATAAAACCCAATGGAATAGGGTTTGTTTGCAATGTGCCAGTTAAAAAAAAAATTCCCCCTTAAGAGCCAAAATTCATTAAAATCTTAATTGGAATGCATTTTCCCACCTTCTGTCGTAAAAGTTGACTTATAACTCACATTCAGCTGTGTTGGAAAATATTCTGATTTATGTTGAGTCCATTTCTGAGTGACGCTGTATACCCTGGCAGGATTGGAATGAACTCCAGACATTCAGCAATTGAAACATTCTTGGCTCTGCAGCTCTGTGCTGTGCAAACACAAGCTGTGTCCAGATATCACATCCTGGCTGCCTGCACTCAGGTCCATCTGGAGGACATGGCATCAATTTGATGAGGGCTTTAACAGTTTCACTTGCATGCCAAACAAAGATGGTTTGATGTGAAATTGCATGTGATGCCTCCATAGGTATATTTCTAGGGCTTTTTGTTGACTCCAGTCATACCTAGGGTGTTACAACAAGGGTAACCCACCCCAGTCTGAGCAAGCTGGTGGGCATGATCTGAGATTGCACCAAGCTGCACACCATGGTTGTATCCCCAGCTGATGTTCTTCATCCCTACAGCTGGACTCATCTTAGTTTCATCAGCCTTGGAGATTCATTCCACTGAACCAGCAAGCTCAGTATTAAGGATGAGTTAAGCACAGAGGTATTCAGGTATATGAGGAAGCCGAAATGGATCAAGAGTTTGTGTCATGCCTTGTGCTAATGAAGGTGAAGACTGAATACAAGGCCATATTTGAACATAAAACCTCATTAGAACATAAGGCCTCATTAGACTATAAGACAGTTGAAGCTGGGTGGTGTTTAATTTTTGGACTTTATTTCTTAATATCACTTAAAAATTTCTTTTCTTTTTTTTTTTTGTTACCATTGATCTTATTTTCTATCAGTCTTTTATTATCTTTGACATTTTTATTTTCCTTTATTAGAAAGCTAATGATATATGAAGTTAGCATCTACTTAGTGTTCTTTCTCATGGACCTATGCCTCCATCTCTAAACTTATTTTCAGAAGGCATAGAAGAATATTCTTTACATTTTGGATTTCTTTTAAACTGTTGCCTTCTCAAGATTAGACAGGCTGCAAAATGCAGTACCTCTTAATATTTTAATGAACTGTTGAAGATGATTCAACAAGTAAAAGAAAGGTATTTCGATCTCTGATTCAGCAAATGTTTTCTATTCAACCTAACAAGAAGATATTTAAGATCCAATGTCTGAATAGCAGTTGCTGTATATTTAGTGAGAATAAGATTCATTGGATACACAGCGAGAAACGTAGCTGGATGAATTCCTCAAGTGAGATTCTAGACCAATTTCTATTACTGGGATTCATTTTGAAGGTTAAATGCTTGTAGTGGGTGGATGCTAGCTGGATGCCAGGCAACCACCAAAGCCATTCTATCATACCCCTCTGAAACTGGAGATGGGAGAGAAAATATAATGAAGGGTTCATGGGTTGAGATAAGCACCGGGAGAGATCACTCACCAAATACCATCACAGGCAAAATGGACTAGAATTAGAGATATGAACTGAGTTTATTGTTAAAGAAATCAGAGCAGAATAATGAGAAGTAAAATAAAAACACCTTCCCCCCACCCCTTCCCAGCTCTGACTCCTCCCCCAGCAGTTCAGGGAGATAGGGAATGGGATAATGGTCTGTTCATCACATGTTGTTTCTCCTGCTGCTGAGGAGAGGAGTCGTGCCCATGTTCCATTGCTGGGTCCCTCCCACAGGAGATTGTTCTCCATTAATTTCTTCAACGTGAGTCCATCCCACAGGCAACAGTCCTCCCCAGACTGCTGCAGCGTGGGTCCCTCTGCCAGGGGGTGCAGTCCCTCAAGGACAGGCTGCTCCAGCGTGGGCTCCTCTTGCCATGGGTCTCCCATGGGTTCACTCCCTCCTCAAGGCATCTGCGTGGTCCGGCATAGGGCTGCAGTCTGCAGGTGGATCTGGATTTCTGCTCCACTATGGATCCCCATGGGCTGCAGGGGCACAGCTGCTTCACCATGGTCCTCACCACAGGCTGCAGGGGAATCTCAGCTCCAGTGCCTGGAGCACCTCCTCCCCCTCCTTCTGCACTGACCCTGGTGTCTGCAGAGTTGTTCTCATCTCCTCCTCTACTCTGGCCACAATTACAACTGTGCAATAATTTTATTTTTAATTCTTAAATGTGTTATCACAGAGGTGTCACCATGATTCCTGATCAGCCCAGCCTTGACAGCAGCACATCCATCTTTGGAGCGGCAGGAATTGCCTCTGCCAGACATAGAGGAAGCTTCTTGCAGCTTCTTACAGAGCCACCCCTGCTACCAAAGCTTGGGCATGAAGACACAATACAATGCTGTAGCAAGAGGCTGATCTAAATACAAAGAATTCTTTGGGTAGAAGCATGCAGGGAGTAATTTTTAAGTGTTTATTTAACTGACCAGGCATAAATGTAAAATCAAATCTAGTAAATTTGTTTTTTAATATGGTAATGTTTAATCGTTACAATGAAATGCATTTTTTTAATGCATTAAAATTATTCATAAATACTTCCTGGATAGAAGACAATTAGGAAGAAAATATTTGGAACTCACACACAGAAATTTTATTTCAGATTTTGTGGGGTTTTTTTTAGTAATATTTGATGAATCCAGAAGTCATTTTTACAGGGTAAACCAACGCATTCTCATTTTGGACCACTTTGAAATTTGTTTTTATTCTTTGGTTTGTCTAAAAAACATAAACAGTAAATTAACTTTCCAGCTCCAGATTTAGGCGTTTGATTTTGTACTTTCCCAAAATGAAGTTTTATATATTTATACTTATATATGTATGTGTGTCTAAAAATGCATATATTAAGTTCTTGATAATGAATAATCTTTTCCTGTTATGCGTACAAAGAAATGGTATTCAAAGAGCCTACTAATGGTCAAATTCTTCCTCATGCTTGTGAAGAGATCAACTTTCAAGAAAAGATAAATAGTTTTGTTTAATAACTACATAAATGTAAAATGTGTCTGAAAATTGTATTTCAGTTCTGAAGGGTTTAATGATGAAAATTCTAATTGGAAGGTGCATTTTGAAGTTTATGAACAAAAAAAAGGTAGGTATAAAACGTAAAAAATATTATTTACAATTTCAGTGGACCTATCATTCTGCAACTGTAAACTAAATAGAGAAAGGTGGGGAAAATACACTATCTTTTTACTTGTTATCTGTTCTGAATTGTAGTCAAGTGAATAAACTGTGACCTTAGGATGCCACTGACATGTACAGTTTCTGTTCTTTCTTCCACTCACCTACCTCTAATTAACAATGTAGTTCCCTTATGAACTGCAGAAATCTAATAGAAATAGCACTTAAAATTACTCTTTGAATTTGTATCCCTACAGTCCAGGTTAAAGAAACATGTTAATGACAATTATTCTGTGCAGAGAAATCAGAGAACTACAGTGTGTTTTCAGATAATGTGTTTAGGAGAGGACTGCCTGCCTGATGTCCCTCTGCAGATGCATCGTATTTTGGGCTTTGGATTTGGAGCAAGCTTCCACTACAGTGCTTCGGTGCAGAGACTGGAGCAGCAAGCAGCTAGACAGATCATGTCATTCAGCTGTATCAAAGATTCCCACTGCATTGAAAGATACTAATTAAACTCAGAGTAAAACTCATGCAGATTATTTTGGGGCTGAAGCAGTCAAGAATCATACAGAATATTTGATGGAAAGAGCAAATGAAGAGAACTTCTGCTTGGAGATAATGTCACATGGAATAATAATCTGAGAAATTTAAAAACATCCTTTGGCAATTTCATAAAAATTATATTTTTCATCTCTTCCCTATTCTTATTTTTCCCTTACTGATTTCGGAACTGAAGACTTTTTAGGCTATTTTAGGAACTACATCTTTTCTTTACAAGCTCAATTTAAACTTGTATTTCTGCTGCTTTGGGCATCCCCTCTTAGTCTCCAAGTTTCTTTTTCAGGTGTCACCATCACCTCTATGGCATTTAAAACTTTGGCATAATATAATAGAAATTAATGGAATATTAGTTGCACATTTAGGAAAAAAGATTAAGGATGCAAGGTTAGAATTTATTTCCTTATATAATGTTACTTAGTAATAATTTGTTTTATTCATCTCAGAAAATCTTTCATATGTGATATTAAGCATATGTCTGTTAGAGAAAACCTTATTCTTTAGAATATTGCAACCGTGTGGTAAGATTCATCTTCCTTTACATTGTACTACATTCCTTTGTCAATTTATTCACAATTTATTGCTTAATTAATTTTAAAATGCACACAACTATTTTTACCTGGAAAATATTGTAATAATTCATAGAATCATAGAACTATTAAGGCTGGAAAAAACCTCTAAGATCATCAAGGCCAACTGTTAAACTCTGGAAATATTATCCAGTTAAGATTGATTGTACACATAGAGTTCTAAAACTGCTCTCTGCATCTATAAAAATACTACATTTTTGCAATTTGAAATAGTTTTTCACTGACTTTTAATTGAGTCTTAGCTATGCTTGACTAGTAATACTTATTTTATAAACAAAATATAACTTAGTTATAATCTATTTATAGTTATAACTCTTCCTTTCTTAATTATTGCTACTTACTTCTGAATTCTGTCCATGTAAAATCTGTGAGTATTTTTACTTTTGTTTTCAAACTCAAGGACCATGGTTAGACAAGTATCCCAAGTAATAAATGGCAATAGTAATTTAATGCTTTCAAATTTTCTGAAAATATATTTTAAATAACTTTTCCCTGCTTTCAGTGTAGTCATATCTTAGTGGTCATGACTTTTCTTAAAAAGTAAAATTTTAAAGTAATTCAAGTAAATTATTTTAAAATAATTATGTTAAAATTAAAGTAATTGCTATTCCAATTTTGTTTCCTTACTTTGGTGGTTTTCTATAGAGGCAAAATCAAATGATCAAGAACTGAATGTAAAATGGCAAGTATTTTTCTCTGTGGGAGTCAAGGGAGGCCAGGAAATCTCTCTTTCTCCCCCAGGGTTGTGTTTATCCCCAGNAAAATAAAATCTTGAAAAATGTAGACATCAGATTATCTGCAGACTCAAATTTGCATAGAGATGTGCATCAATTAACTAGCTGTAAGTAAGAATTTCCCAAGACTCTGCTCAGTAAATTTACCGTTTCACTACCAGCAAATTTTGGAAAATTTGATCCAGCCCTTCTTCAGCCCAAGTGGATAGGAAATGTAAGCAAAGCAAAGCTAGAATTAGCTTTTCCATTCTCACTGTGTAAAATAATTTTTTAGTAGTTCATGGCTCTGTCCGAGGTTTATTTTATTTTAAAGATTAGAATGATGGGTCATTTACATTTGGGAAAGTTTTTCAAATCTAATATTCTCAAAAATAAGATTTCAATTTTTTAATGGTTATTTTCTTACAATTAATTCAACATAAGTCCTTTTAGGTTTCCCTCCTGCTTTCCTCCATTCAGTATTACTTTTGAATTTAATCAATGTACAGCATTTAATCAGCATTGAACCTTTTTAGAGATACCTAAGATGAAGAGTAAAGGTGATGTAGCACTATTTATTGTGCCTCATTTTTTTTTACAGGTTGGTATGTCTCTGCTTATCAGTTCTTGGTGCTTATTTTCTTTTTAGTCTTTTTTCTGGACATGTTCAATTCACTTCTACTAAAATATTATTTCAAATAAAACTTCAGGAGGCAAACTAGATTCTGAAAAAGTTGCACTTATTGTTTGAATGAAAAAGGCTTTATGCTCCCTGGTAGCCCAAAGCTCTTATTCAAGTATTTTGTTTTTAGTATTTCATCATTTTTCACATAGTGACTGATAACTTTAGAGCAGCCTTTCATAAGCACCTCTGTATATGAGGATGTTACCAGTGGGAGAAAGAGTTTCACATAGCCTGGAAGATTTTACTTAATATTTTTGCCATGTAGAGAGAATGTGATTTCATGAAAACATCAATGGATGTCTTGTCTTCAGGTTTAAAATATGCCTTAGAGAAACAGGACTGACGTTTTGTCTCCAAAGAGTTTTTCCAGTCACTTCATTTCTAACATGCTGGCAAACTATATTGTAAATTCTGCATTGTAGTGACACGCCCCCTACAACTTGGTTTATCAAAAATGTATTTTTTAGTAATCATAATTGATTTTAAGTTATAGACCATTGGCTAAACCAAAGTGTTTCATCACAGACATGCAAGCATACCCATGATGGCAGCAGCAGGTGTCCAGATTACTGGTTTAGCATGCAGCAAAATGCACTTCTAGAGAAAATTCGGATTGTCCCAACTGCTGTTCCTGTTTCAGTTCGTAGAGTGTTTGTTATTGACCACATCATGCTTCTTCTCATTTACTTATGTGGACAGCCTTGACTGCTTTTTGAGACCCTGCAAGCAGGATACAATTGCTTTGTGCTTTTAAACTGTAAAATGTATTGGCTAACAGACATGAGGTGGCTGGGGATATTGCAGTGTTCATCACCCCTGTGGAATGAGCAATAGGTCTTTGCTGACCTGGCAGTCAAGAGTCGCATGGGAAAGGTTCAGCCTTTGCTGGACCTAGAAGGAACTCTAGGGAGCCTCCTTCTCCCTAGAAGGGACATGTCATCTGTGCTACCAAGTTACAATCCTCCATTTACCCAGTTTTCTTCCTTGAGGTTTTATACATTTTTATATCTCTCCTTTTCCTTTGTAAGCCTTGAGCTGTTAAATAGTGCTATTTCAAGAATTTTACCTGTGTCTAGAATTTAGTCTTTTCTTTTTTGCAGGAATACTAGTCTATGTATTTTGTTATAACTTTAATTACAACTGAGCAGTTTTCTCAGAAGACTTAGATATTATAGCACAACTGTGCTGTTGTGTCATTATGAAGTGGATCACAGATAGACGAAGATCCAGGCGAATGGAAATACCTTCCTATCTCCCCACAAATCTTCATCATGCACTCTTCCATCAGGATCTCTGCTTTCAGACAAACATTTTCTGGTTCAGTATACTTTGCTTTCTTGCCCTACATTTTTCTGGTTTTCACCCTTTACAGAAATTCTTTCCAAATTCATCTCGCACATTCCCACATCTCTTTCTTTACTGTGCTTGTTCCTGTATTGCTTTTCCAAGAGAATGGCAATACCTTCCTATCTCCCCACAAATCTTCATCATGCACTCTTCCATCAGGATCTCTGCTTTCAGACAAACATTTTCTGGTTCAGTATACTTTGCTTTCTTGCCCTACATTTTTCTGGTTTTCACCCTTTACAGAAATTCTTTCCAAATTCATCTCGCACATTCCCACATCTCTTTCTTTACTGTGCTTGTTCCTGTATTGCTGTTTCCAGCTGATCTTCCCAAAATCAGCAGCTGTTTTCACCACTCAGCAGAGCCAACAACACAGGGCCTCAGGAATGTGGCAATGCTGCTGCCCACTTGTGCCATCCTCGTCACATCTGTGGCGTGCAGATCAGCTGACTGGGACTTGTTGAAACATGAATAACACGTTTATGTTCCTTCTGCCTTGCTGAAGGGAGTTGGAGCATGAATCCTACTGTGACCCTCACACAGACTGAGTAATATCTGAGGATTGGCTTACTAGGGTTTTCCTCCTGAAGGAAGCTGAGGATCCACTCTCCCAGTGTACACCTAGTTTGCTGTCCAGGTTGTACACTGATTCCCGTTTCAGGGACTATTGCAGTTCTTGTAAGCAAGGTCTGCTTCTGCTCACTGGGGCCTCTTGCTGCTGTTACTGGCAGCAGGAGTGCATCACGGTGTGGCAGTGGTGTGCCCTAGGATAGGCTGCTTAGGGGTTTGCAAAACAGAAAGTTTCCTGTAGTAATTTTCCTTGGGCAGCTTCACTTGGGAGTGTTTAGATTGGAGAACTAGTCTGATCTCATTTAAAACCCCTGAAACCTACAGTATAGACATGAGGAGCCTCAGCATCAACTGCTTTGATTCATGATCTCTTTCTGTTCTGCCTCATCACACAAGCCTTTTGTGTTCTGGTTTCAGCTGGGATAGAATTAATTTTCTTCTTAGTAGCTGGTACAGTGCTATGTTTTGGATTGGGTGTGGGAATGACGATGATAACACACTGATGTTTTAGTTTTAGCTAGATAGTGCTTTCCATAAATCAAGGACTTTTCTCTGTCCCATGCCAGCAAACAGTTGTACAAGAAGCTGAAGCAAGCATGGCCAGGAGACGTGATCCAAACTGGCCAAAAAAATATTACATGGCAAAGAAATATTCCATACCATAGAACACCTTGCTTGGAATATAAACTGTGGGGAATTTGCTGGGAGCTGCCAGTCGCTGCTCAGGGGCAGGTTGGGCATCAGTCAGCAGGGGATGAGGAATTGTATTGTGCTTTACTTGTTTCTTTTGGTTTTTTTCACATGCTGTCTCCTTTCCATTACTATTATTATATTATAATTCAATTATTAAACTGTTCTTACCTCAACCCCACTAGTTTTGGGGTTTTTTAAGTCTCCTCCCCATCACTGGGAGCTGGCATGGGATAGAAGAATGGGGTTGGGAAGGAGGGTTGAGCAAGTGGCTGCATGCTAAATATTGCCAGCTGAGGTTAAACCATAGCAACTTGCTAATACAAACATGCTTAAAATTTCTCCACTCACTTCTGAGTCAATCAGACACAGAGGACAAGGACATCCTTTGAATTTATCCTTTTCTGCTTTGCCACAACTGGAATTACAAACTCACCCTTTTCCTTCTATCTCCAATTCAAGTATGCTTCCACTTTTTTAAAACAGCCTGATGGCCCTAACACAAGCACTGAATTAAAAATTGTTCATGTTTTTCACTATTGGTGTATGTATTACTAACACCTCAAATAGAAAGTTAGTACTGAGATGCCCAAGCTAATGTTCAGCACCTCTAGCAGCCCAGTATAGGCAGCTTTGGATTGCTTTGTGATGGTTTGGAGCTGCTTTAATTCAGTTAAATTTCTGTATGTAGGTGTCTTTTCTGAACCAGCTATTACAAATTGTATGCATCTTTTTAAATACAAAGCCAGATGAGAAGTGAGATAAAGACCTTCAATGCAACATGTAGCATGATTTTTAAAATAAATAGTGAAATATTTCCTAAGTATTGACTAATGAACTATTATATTTTGTGATGAAAAAAATATTTTTAAAGAAATGCTGTTTTGTAACAGAGGTACATTTGCAGGAGCAACAGCTAAACTGCAGAAATCATGAATTCTCTATGCAGTTTCTTTTTTCTTTTTTACTTCTATTTCCATTTGTCATAATACTGACTTGGTTAACATTGATTGCATTCTTCTAAGCCTCAAGGTGTGACCTTAAAGATCATGTATATGAGTAATAGGATTTCTTTAATAGTATCAGTCTTTGTAGGATAAGATCCTTACCTTTAGTTAAGTAATACATTTCATGAGGTAAACATCCTCACATTCCAACCAAAAAATATTAAAAGTTAGAGAATAGACCTCAAAAATGTCATTGTTTGTATCTGTGGAGAATTGTTTGAAGTTTCATAACATTATTCCCATTAATTCTCTAAGGCAGGAAACATGCAAGTTGCAAACTGGAATAATGTTATTCTTAGGGACAAAATAAACTCAAACTTCATGTTAAAGAATATTGTTAAATTCTAGTCACAGCATCTTTAATTACAGCAGTCCCTGTAAATTTTTTCATGGGGAAAAGAATTGCTAAATAGTTTCATCAACTCCTGTTTCCCTTTTGTGGAAGAATAATGAAAAGTGTGAATCACATTTTCTGCATAATTTAATGAAATCCTTCATTAGTCAGAATTGACATTTGTAATCCATACTAAACAAGTTCTTTATGCATGGAAAGTAGCTCTCTTGATTTGTTTAAAATTGGTAGGAATCTGTTATCTTTGTTGGATGAATACGGATTGCTGTGCCTTGTATTTTCACAACCAAATCAGTTTCAAGTGAAGATTACAAACAGTGTGTTAAACCAATTGCTGGAAGAAAATACAGATTTTTTTTCTGTACTGCTATCAACTAAAATCTACTCCTTCTGTAATCCCACAGCTGAACAGACAGGAATGTTATTTATAGGAGATGCAATAATACAGGTCAGTAAACATTCACTTTTTTCCGCAGACATTTGCTTCATACTTGCTTTTATTTCAGTAACTAACTTCACATTACAAATCATTTTCTCCCTATCATATCTGTTTTTAGGTTAATGGTATAAATGTAGAAAGTGCTACCCATGAAGAAGTGGTAAGTCATTCCATTTTGATTTCTTTATTGGTGTTCCAAATATCTTATGTCCAAACTGTTCTGTCTCTAGCCTTGTTTCAAATGAATTTATTCTTTTTACTATAAAGACAGTGCTGTCATCAGGTTTGTCATATATTTGATTATTAAAACATTTCCGGTTATTTAATTCCATTTTGAAATACAATTTACCACAATGTTTGGTCTAACCTGAAACAATTTATTAAATAGTGGTCAGGTTTTACTGATTTGTTTCATTTATCAGATTGCCTGTATGAGGACAAAGCCAGTTCACATTCACTCGATTTGCAGTGTTTTTCTGGTGTGCAGTGCAAGGCCATACAGATAAAAAATTGTTACCCCCTGTTGCCTGTTTATTGGCAGTTATCAGTTGATTCACTGACAGCTGAGTCTCAGAATAGTATCTGTGGCAACCATAAATGACATGGGCTTTGACAGTCTTATCAGCAAGGCAGAAATTACGTGGGCAGAGGAAATAAACTTGCTTTTATTACTTGAAGGTAGTCGCTCTAGGTCAAGATGAAGTGCAGCTGCATGATCCTGCAGTCCTTTTCTTGGTGTTGATCAATACCATCAAGCTGAATCTGTTACAATCTCAGTAAAGCATAGTCAGATCTATTGTGTATTGGTGAAGTGCCCTCCTGCTGCTTGTATTGTAACTGCACACAAAAAACCCTAAACTTCCTGAAAGTTACTCCTCACAAAATGGTAAGTTACTTCCCTTAGGGATTGTTTGTAAAAACCAAGGAGTGCTCCAGAACTGTCAATGTAGCACAGCGGAAGTGAGGAATGAGAGAGAGATGCATCCTTGGCCTGTACATGGGAATTCAGTAGAATCACTAAGCAAAATTTCCTGGAAGAACTCTAAGTCATATGGCTGAAGGAAACTCCAGAAGGAGTAGAGATCACAATACACCTGGAGATAAATCTGCAAAGAGACTTTGCGACTACCACAGCTTGTTAATATGATCAGAATGGGGTTAGAAAAATATGTCAGGTAGTAGAGGAAGGAGCTGGTTCTGTGAGATGAGGTAGGCTGTTGCCATACCTCTTGAGAAAATGCAAGATTTGTTATTTCTTATTTTATCAAAATTACATCTTTGCATTTTTATGAAATAATGGTTGAGATAAAGTCCTCTTTATTTGAATATGGTGGGTTTGCCATTTCAAGGAAATGCTTTAAAAAAGAAGGTTTGGGCACCAGAAACACCACTGAAGAAGGCATATAATGTATTAAGCTTGTTACAATATATTAAGTTAGTAATATAGTAATATATTGATTATCGGTCCAGAAAAGCAGGATGTTAAGGATGGTGAACTCACCTAACTTTTAAAAAATCATATCTACATCTTCTCTCTCTGTAAAGGATGCCCTGTTTTCTAAATGTCACTTGGGTTAGATGAGAGGTGCTCCAGCACTTGTGTTCAAAAGACATTCATCAGTGAGGCTTGGGTATTCTTAATTCACTCTGGGTTCAGGTTTACACAACCTTGTTAACACAGTGCAAAGTACTTAATGGGAGCCTGTCAAAGGTTATTGAGTAATTTTTTGACTTGCTCTATGGTCTCTTACATATTCAGTCATCTGCTTCAAAGGGGGACTTCTGAAATGCCATCCACCACTACAGTTTGAAGGCATTTCTTGCTGCTTGCATTCTGGATGCAGGAGGCTTCTTCTGCAAGCAGCTGACTCAAGGTTATGAATTGTACTCTGTGATCCAAGGGACCTTGTGCTAGGGTCTAGTCTGAGACTACATTAATTTTCTTTGTGGCATGGTGTTGTATGTTGGTTTGTGATTAAAACATTAGTGACATGCCAGTGTGTCTGTTATTGCTGAGCAGTGCTTGTAGGCCATCAAGAACTTTCTCTTTTCCTCACTTTTTCCCCTCTCAATGAGTAGGCTGAGAATGGGCCAGAAGGTGGAAGGGGACACAGCCAGGAAAGCTGACCTGAACTGACTGAAGGGATATCCCATACCATATAACATCATGCTCAGCAGTAAAAATTGTGGGGAGTGTTTTCTGGAAGAAGCAGCCATTGCTCAGAGATTGGATGGGCATCAGTTGTGACTGATTAACTTTGCATGACTTGTTTTGTTTTTTACCTCTGTCTTTACTTAAGTTACTAAATTGTCTTTATGGTGAAACTGTCATTCTCATGAAGGTTTTCTTGCTTTGTTCTTCCTATTCTCTCCCATCCTGCCAGTGGGGGGAATGGGAGTCCATCCACCACATACTGCTAAAAAGGATGCTCCTAGCAAAGGTAGAGATTCTGAATTACTCCACTGGTCCAGCCATAGTGATAAGCCATATAAGGGGCAGAAGCAAAGATGTTTCTTGCTTTTTTTGGTGTTGAGCTGATGGCTTTTCTGTTTGCTTGTATTGTTTTGGTTTGATTATTTTATTTTTTTAATTGTAACTCTAACAAAAGTTTTCAAGAATTTTCTTTCAGTTTTTTATTTAGTTTGTTTCACAATGGCGTTCCTTGCAGTTTAGACTTCTTCTCCTGTTTGTTCTTATTTTCTGCCATTTTAGAATGTCTTCTGGTTCACCCTTGCAGGATGTGAGGAGGTGCACTCAGTCGGCACAAACTCAGAAAACCTTTATTTCACAAAACTGAAGCTTGAGTGTAATTGTACATCAGTATGGCTCACAGGAGTTAAAGACTTAAAACCCACTGGGTTAATACATGGGAGAGAAGGCTACAAAATCTGAGAACTTTAGGAAAGGAGACCAGTTTGTTCT
This sequence comes from Erpornis zantholeuca, assembly GCA_013400515.1. Taxonomy (NCBI): domain Eukaryota; kingdom Metazoa; phylum Chordata; class Aves; order Passeriformes; family Timaliidae; genus Erpornis; species Erpornis zantholeuca. Next base: position 94,971 of record VZTN01010653.1, read on the forward strand.
GTCTCCTACCTTCCATCTTCCCTCCTGGGATGTTTATGTAGTTAGCTGGTCCTGATTGCAACAAATAGGTAGTTTTGTTTCTTGACCCTTGAACTTCAGCTGTGTTAAAAGGTGATTACTTCTCTGCAAGCCAAACAATTAGCTACTCTGTCAGCAACAATTTAACAGCAAACTGGCTCTCCTGTTTTTCACTTCTGACACTAGAATTTGCTTTTCACAATTATTCAAGCTGCTATTATCACATATTAGTTCTGGCTAAGGGTATGGATAGAATAAATAATTCAGAATCCGTGCCAAGAAAAATTCTGCTTTTGTTGTAGGTAATACAGTAGTATGGAAAATTGAAAATAATTTCTTTTCCTTGAAAATTAAGTTTATTTTTAGAAATATTCTACTGGTATGAAGAGACTGTGAATGCGGAAAATGT
>VZTN01010655.1:4132-17625 GCA_013400515.1 Erpornis zantholeuca
CACTGAGTGCAAGAGTTTTCATGTGTCAGAACTTGTGAGATTGTGATCAATCATAAAAACAAATAGCTTTAGATATCTGTGGCTGGAATGCTGCAGTCTAACTGTTGCCGTATTTTTCAAACTGCAGCAACAAATTCTTCCAGAGACTGTATGAAGAAGTTTTATTATTTGTGCCAACAGAATTCTACTTAAAATGAGAGGAAAAAATTATTCCAGTTAAACCAAATGCAAGTAATTTGTTATTGCCTAACTGATGACGTGTTTAACATGATTTCAGCAAGTAAAATATCTCTGGTTCAAGGTCTTCTTGCTAATCCAAGTGACTTTATCCTACTTGTAGCAAACATTAAAATGGTGAAAAACAAGTCAAGCCATCAAAACATTTCTTTATCAATAGAGCTAATGTGTGATATTTAAAGAGGGTTTTTTTTCTTTTTTAGTCCTGCAAAGCTCTTGCACTCAGTGACAAAGCCTGCATGAGTCACCCCTGCTCACACACAGGCAGAATTGTTCATCCATAAGCAGCTTCACTTGCTGCAAAAGCAGCTGTTTGTTCATCTCTTGCCAGAAGTAAGGCTGACGTAGACCAGCTGGGCAGGATGCCCTCCCTCACTTTGGAAAAAGCAGGGAAAAGAATGCAGGGGAAAAATGTAAGAACAAGCAAATTATTATAGTTTTTTGGTTTTGTATATACCATGCATTATCTGGACACCAGTGCCTGAGGTAGCCCAGCTGCAAGTACAGGAGAACTGATGAGCAGAAGAGAATGGCTTTGTGAACAAGCCTAGAATTTTATCACTGAAGCTTGTAGGGAGAGAAATCTGACACAGGAGGAGAGCGTTAAACCCCTCAGAGAGATGGCAATGCTTTTTTAGGCACTTTGAAAACCAGCAACCTGACTCTAAAATAAGCTCCATTTCTCATTTACTAGGAGAGTGAAGAATGTGTTCCAAAAATGAAAATCCTAGTCTAAATTAATCCGTGACTGATGCAGCTCTTTCCTCCCACTCTTTATTTAGTGATGCACTATTTTGTACCTTTCGGAGAGAGGCACTGGGGTAGAATAACTCCTTTTGTACTTTTCCATTCTTTTTGAGGATCACAAATTTAAATGCATGCTGAGAATACAGGTGTCATGAAAATGACCAAGTTAACCCACAAAGGTGAACCTAAATAGCACCAATTCAAGCACAAAGAAGTAGTCTCTGTGTTACCAAGATCATATACTGTCATAAGGAACTAGAATAGGTACATAACCTTGATATTTAAATGTATTGCAGTTTTACTACCTTTGTTTTCTGTTTGTACTTACAAACCCTTGCTATCTGTTCAGGACTGGCTTGGGAAAGGCTGTATGGCATAATATCGGTATTGGAGAACTGCAAGGCACTGACTTCTATACTGTAATATAGTTCAAACAGTAACATGCTAATGAAAATAAACAGTGGGAAACCTGGTCTTTGAAGACTTGAGCAAGTTATGCTGAATGCTATGTATACTATAAATTCAGGTTTCACTTGACCCTTTCCCAGCTCTCTGAACACCATCAAGGGAGGTCTTTGTGACAAACTGAAAAAATCTGCATTATCACAATATATTTAACATTTAAAAGAAAATAAATAAAATAAATTAAAATTGAAAAAACAAACAACATCTGAATAATTAAAAGACATGTCATTGTTATTCACATTTTAAAATCCCATCATTTTAAAACCATAGTTGAGAGAGGGAAGTTATTAGTATTTGTTTCAATTTTTTTCTTTGTTAACGACCTCGACTCTCCAATTCAACCTCTCACTACTTTGATCTCTGAATGTACTTCTGCATAAAGCTCCAGCTGTGAATGTTACACACATTTGGCTTGAGTTTAAATATTTCAATTATTGGAGACAACAGGAGTTTAATTAATACCAAATGGAAGATTTTGAGCAATGTTCTACGTAATTTGCTAAATTTAGCAATGAAATAAATTGGTTATGTAAGGGTAGTGGGATGAGGGTTTAATACAAAGCTCACTATACACGTTTCTGATCAACTACTCCATATTTTTTAAGGAAAAATTATGTTCCTCTGGCATCTACTAAAATTTTGCTTTTCAGAGCAAAAATCTGAAAATTATCACATGAAGAAGACATGCTTATCTGTACTTATTTGTAAGAGGAAGTACCACTAATAAAATATGGGGGGTTTTTAAAAAAGAAAGAAACATTGAAAGTCTGAGAGCATTAAAGCAAGGCTAAATTCAAAATAGATAGTTAAGGACAACAGAGCAAAAGCAGCATACGAAAATATATAATAAGCTGCACTTACTGGTATCCTTTACAGCTTCTGTAGTTCTACTACTAGCATTTATTGTAACTAAGCATTTATTGTAATTAAAGTATTTTAGAATTTCTTTAACCCATTATTTTAACTGTTTTCCTAAGAAGTAAATGCAAAACTCTAGCCCAGTTTATACATTCAATGCCATTTACTGGCAGTTTGTAATACCTTATTGTCCCCTTGTACTTCTCCCAGTCTCTGTTGAAGCTCTCCAATCTCTTCTCCAAGATGTTTATTTCGATCTTGAGCCTCACTCAATAGTTGAGCAAGATTTGCCTACAAAAGGAGTAAGTATCAGTCAGAAGTCAGTGTCTGTGGAGAGAAGTGTAAGTAGTGATTGAAAAGAAAACCTTGAATCACTCCTTATCTGCCAATGATCTTTACTTTTATTGTTGGTGGTACCCAGACTTCATGCTTCATTAGAGAGATAACAGGAAAAGCCACCTGAGTTCCTTTATCTTTCATAGTAGAAAATACACACAGAATGTGTGCATGCAGACTCCTAGAACAGCACACAAACCCCAAACAATGGGGGTTTGGGGTGACAAAGTGAAAACATCTACGCTAGGTCCAGAATCATGGCTGGTGGGAAGAATTAAATTCAGAATACTTTGACAATATTTATAGAAAGCTGACAAAATAATAGTTTTAAACTTGCATATAATTAGACAAAAGGCACACCTGAGAAATAATTATGATACAATTAAAGTTCTTAAAAATGTTTAGAGCAGATTTCCAGCCAGTAAAGAGGTTGTCAGCTGAAGTCCCTGCCCCCGTCTTGAGCTACACCATGGATATCTATTAGTACAAAACTACAAACATGACCTGATTTGTGTTGTTAGGTAACAACTAGATTCTGGAAAAATTGAGGTGAAAACTGGAGTTTAAAACCAAACCACTCCCTTCCCCATTCAATAATCCACATCAAAGGTAGTCATTCACATTAACCTACTATGGGCAAGCAGTCTGATCTATAATCTTACAATTAAATTCCATCAGCTTGATCACTACCCAGAAAATAAATTCAATCTCCTCTTTTTCTATATATGCTATTTGAAAATTACCAAATACTACAGATAAATTTATTCAATTTTTACCCTAAAAATGTCTCATGAATACAGAAACATTGACTCAACACAGGAAAAGACTACCAATGACAGCTTTTCTAAGAGAGTTAGAATCGTAGTGACTAAGGTGCAGCCTTTCAAGACATTGCCTATGGACAGCTCAGTGTGTCATCCATTGCCATAAATCTCAAGAGTAAGAAAAGAAATAAAAAAAGAATTTTTGGATCTTTTAAGCATGAGTTAGTAAAGCCTCATGAGTCAGTATCTCTGAGCCACCCTTACCCACACACTGGATTTGAGGCCAATGCATCAACTGACAGTAATTCATCAAGTGACTGTTCCTACTTCTCTAGTGGTATTTTAGGTTTAGTTTTAGATTCCCTACTTGCTGTGCTTCTCTTTCATCTCCCCCATTTCTCTATTCTGACATCTCTCTTTTTCAATCTGACTCTTTCACCCAGTGATTCTACTACCACCTCAGTCTCATAGGATGTTTTCATGAATTTTATCTTTACAACTCATACACTATCAAACCAACATGGTATCTGACAGCCATTACTGCAATCTTGCCCCTTGTTCCCTAACAGCTGCTATTTCTACATGTCCTGCTTTACATTTAAGAGAACTATTAAGAGGAATGTATTAATGTGAACACTAACATGAACATAGGATTGCATGCATACTACTATTTGCAGTATTAGACTATTAAGCAATCATCAACTAGAACTTTTGTACATTACTATTGTAGAAGGTAACTCCAAATTCCAATTGGTCTAAATTAGCAATAACTTCAAACTTTTAAGCAGGAAAAATAACTCAAGAAACTGACAATATCCTTCTTGGTGAACACGAACCCTAAGTCACTGTTACAGCTTCTGTACTTCTGATGCTTTGAAACCAAAAGTTCAAAAGAAAGCAAGGTAAATTTCAAACAGTGTTGGAAGAGAGTAAAGCATTTTTTTAAACTACTGACAAACCTAAAGACTGCAAATAAATAATTTGGGGAAAGAGCAAAAGAACCCCCATAAATAGCCAATTACAGGTCTAAAATTAAGCTGCTTCTAATTTTATTTTCAAGACAACAACCATTCAAGCAACGCAAAAGACTCCTCATGTATGCTTTGGTGGACTATTTTTTTCCTACATCTTAAACAAATAGTGTAATAGTTATTCACATAATGAATGAATCAAGGAGCTTCAGAACACATTCAATCAATGGTTTTGAGAAGTACTTCTAAATGGCTGTTTAAGAGAAAGAAAACAAAGAACCCACGTTTGCCGGAAATTGTATTTAAACTGAAGTATCTATGCCTACTGCTTAGATGGAATGTTTAATTTTTTTAAAGAAAGCTGACTTTCAATAAAGCCTGAGTTAGTTAAAAGGAACATGATTTGCACAAAGCTCTCTGAAACACCTCTATTTATAAAGTTCCTTTTTATGATGAATTGGAACAACTCCTAACACTGCAATAGCACATGTAATTTCAACACCTGGAAAGAACTCAATCTAACTAATCAGTGTTTACAACCATAACACCAGGCTTTCAGCAGTCTGTAGTTAAAACCTGGCTCCCAGTGACAGCAGGAAAGGTATTACCATGCCTATCCTAAATCTTCCTGCTCAGATTTATTTCCTTTAAAACCACTTCTTTGGGATTGCAATTCTATGCTGAATTTGATTTGCCAGTCATATAAATGACTTAACATGACAAAAACCTTTATATTCACGACAGAGATTTTGGAAGAAACTTGAAAGGAAGAATTTTAGAGACCAAAATAAACCAGCCTTGTTTGACCATGCCAAGAGCATTACAATGAGGTAAGTATAGATTTGCTCCTTATTGCTTGCCTTGTACTCTACTTCTGTTAAACTGAAACAACCAACCTATGTCACAGAAGTAGTCTCCAGCAATTACTCATTTCCCTGGCTTAAAGGTTCCACACAATGTATAGTTTAGACTGTTATGAGTTTCAAAGGTTTTGGCAAGACCTTATTAAAGCTCTTGGTTAAATGTGGATAGAAGGAGAAATATTTGATTTTCAAAAGTGTTCTACTAGGCTTAAGGAAAGCCAGCCAAGAGGATATGTTGAATGATACCTGGACTTGGTACCATTTCTTTGGCATATAGAAGAAAACATACCATATGGTTGAAAGATGATAAAACTAACAATGGAGGACTGCCTTCGTGAACCTGCAAGCATTTGTTTATCGAGGAAAGGGGAGAAATCTATGCAAGGGCAAAGGCAATTCATTTTTCCATTTGGCAACTTCTTTTCAATATTCATAGAACAAACACAGAATTCACTCAGAAATCCAAGACAAGTTACTTCAACAGACAATAAAGCTCATATCATTTACCCTCTGTGCAACAGAGAACAACTCCCCATAAATTAGCCAAATCCAGCTTCTCTAGACTCAGTTTCTTTGACAGTTTCTTTTGATTTTAGGTGAATCCTTAAAAAGAGTTCTGAAACTGTGAAAGACTTTACTTTTTTCATTCACGTTATACAAAACTAACTCCGAAGTACTGATGAAGAGAGGTTTCTGAGTCACGAACAAAGAAGAGAGAGATGTAGAGGTCTGTATCTTTCTGCTGCCTTATCTTGTCTCCCCTCTGCGACAGCCTACAGCAGAGGAAACTGTTTCTCCTACCCTCTTGATGCAACTGTTTCTAATATTAAATAACAAGTATTACTTTGACCCTGTCTCTGTAACTGGCCAGTATCAGACAAGCTTCCAGAGCTCTATTCCCATTCAGTTTCTGGCAGGTTCTCTGGAGCCTCTACAGCATGACAAGGAATTTTTTACATGCATCTGTTATGGGAAGCTTGCATGTACCACAGACTCATAGAATACCTGGAAAGGACTCATAAAGATCATCAAGTCCAACTCCCTCCACCTCACAGGACTACCCCAAAACAAAGGCTAAGAGTGTTGTCCAGATGCTGCCTGAACTCTGGCAGGCTGGGTGCTGCGGCCACTTCCCTGGGAACCCTGTTCAAGCGCCCACCCACCTACTCAGTGAAGCATGATTTGAGCACAGTCTAAACACCCAGTGAAGCTAAACATAAGACACCATCCCCATATTCCTTTCTCCTCTGACCAAATGCAAGTGCAACCAGAGTCAACAATCCCATCAGAAGCTAAGATGAAAATAGAAAAAGATGGATCTGAGAGTGCTGAGTGGGAAGTGCCCACTTTTACCTCATAAAGGAAAAAAAGCATGATAGATCAGAAGAGACCAGAGAGGGAAGGATTCAATGCGATAGACCTCCTCCTTTTCCACTTAGGCTTTGTTACAATTTGTGAGAACATTCTTTGGGATAGAAGGTGGAAAAGAATTTCACTTTTAGCTACAGATGAGCGTCAAAAAATACTGACAAAAATATCTATAAATACTTATTAATGTAAGCCAGTAAATACCTGTCAGGCAGCAACAGATTTTTGCTCACTAGTGACCAATGGACTAATGGAAAAAAAAAAAGTAACTCCGAATAGTCACCGTAGGCATCATGCACTACTCTGGTGGCTCCTTTAACAATTTTGCAAATGTAGCTACACATACATACAGTGTTATTTTTCTTCACAGCACTTTAAAAATGATGGATAGTAACAGTCTTTAATATAGCTCTCAATTCTCTTGCACATAAATCTTATCTGACACTTAAAAAAAACCAAAAGAACTTTTTGCCTTTAGGGTACTACCTGAAAAAGTAATTTTGGAAGGGGGAAGAGTGGGAGACTTCCAACATTCCTCTACAGTTTAAAGTATTCTTAAATACAAACATCCCTATATTGCAATTTACAGTCTTTTATGTTTGTTCCAGCCACACCTTCATACAAAGAAGAACACTGAATTATAGGTCTGACAGAAAAAAGTTTGATGAAACATTAAGCACACTTGATGGGTGTGACTGATCACAAATTTAAGTGCAGTTTCTCCTCCAACGCATTCATATGATTGCAATGGCTGAATTAATACAAAAAAGCCTGTTTTACTTACCAACTACCACTGTTCACTCCAAGAGAGAGGAACTGATGACTTCCCTTAGCACTAGCTTCCTTGAATAAAATTCCAAAATTATTGTATTTTTCTTTTTAAGTTGAAAAACCAGAGAACACTTTTAAAATTACAGATCCTGGGTATACAAAGCAAAATACACGTAACATAGGTTGTTTTTTCTTGCAAAAAAGCAACAACAAAAATCAAAGTTTTGCAAGCAGGCACTTGACATAAAACAAGAGAAGAAGAAAATCCTCTCTTAAATATTCTGAGCTCCTAAAGACATCTTAAACTTTGAGATAATGCACAAAAAGAATCAAAATCCCTTAAACATTTTGAGTGTTGTAATTAATTGAAGGACTATTTATTGAGAGTACTCAGGTGCAGAGATGTGCACAAGTGTCTCTCTATTCCATTAAGGTAAGACACAGCAACCAGAGAAGTTGCTGTCGTACACATCATGCTTGAGCATTTTATTTGAGCTCATATTCTAATGAGCATTTCTTCTCTCCTAGACTTCAGTGGCGGACTTGGCAGCATTAGGTTAATGGTTGGACTCAACAATCTTACAGATCTTTTGCAATCTAAACAGTTCTATGATTCTGTGTAAGTGCAAAACCTATTTGTTGAAGAAACAATGGTGGCACTTCACAAAGCATGACTCCTAATGTGGCTAAAAAGTTCTGTGTTTTACATACTACCTGCTCTGACCAATAGAATAGAAGATTCCCATGTCCAGAAACAAAAATCTCTCTACTGGCTAAGCTTTTGGAGCCGGCACATTTTGAAATCCATGGGCATATTGCTTTCTTTCTGTTGCAAGGGCAAACAATGTCACTGTTTTCCAACTGTTACCTCACTCTATGGGAGTCAAGCACATGCATGGACAAACCAAAGCAAAGTGCATCAGTCTACATTTGGTACATGGGTAATGTTTTTTGTCTTCAAACCCTTTGAAGAGAGGAGGAAATCACATTAATCTTCACAGCACCACTGTGAGATAAATACAAAATTATTGCTTACCCTGTAGTGTATTTTATCCACAGATTTTATCTCATAGGACTCTCAGTGCAGCTTTTGAGCCTCAGCACAAGGCTAACAAAACTTCCTGAATTCATTAATTAACAAGTAATAGCCACATTAGTCATTATTTATGATGATGTCAAGAACAGTCATATGGTAATCCCTGAAGTTTGTTTCAGAAGTGAATTGTGATAGCCGAGTACATTGAGCTGGAAGCTGGAAGTGGAAAGGAACAAAATGGGTCCATTTGTGGTATATCACAGCATAATCCTGTCTGGAACTTCTGATCCTTCTGATCTTATGCCTGCCCCAAAAAGTCATGCTCATGAACATATTCATTAGCAGGAGACAAGCTGTCTGACCAACATCTCAGTGAGCGGGTACCATGCTGCTGTGATACCAATGATCCTTGAAGCAGTCAGAATCTTGGTTTGAATGACTCACCTTGCGATACCTATGGATAACTCTAACAGCATTAAGGGCTGCGACCTTCAGGTTCACTGGTGGGACCTCTTGGCTGATAGAAAGGATTAACCATGAAGCTATTTCTGTACTGGCACTATGTCATCACTACATTCAGTATAGGGAGTCTCAAAGATGGTTCTATGATCATGGGATCCTCTCTACGGCTCAACAGCTGCTTGGAGGACACAAGATCCACTTGACTACGTGAGGCAAAAGTATTTTTGCCAGTAGGATTGAGAACTTCAAAAGGAGAGCTTTACTCTTGAAATTGTGTCAGATGGAACGAGGAAGCTTAGGATAGGGTAGGGAAGCCAAGAGGCTGGGATGATGGGAAGAGAAAGGACATAGCAATTTACAAAGCAACTGAGCTGAAGTGTAATTCCTTTGACCACAGACATACAGAGAAGTAGGTTCCCATAGAACAGCCTTGAAGGAAAGCTCTCAAGCCTGCACCATGGCCCTCTGAGGTCCCTAATACATGCAGGAGAGGGAATAAACAGGAGGAGTTTGAAGACTGTGTGCAGTTACAATCTCTTTGGGATCACAGAGAATTGATGGGATAGCTCACACAACTGGAGTGCTGTGATGAAGGGATACTGACTCCTTAGAAAGGTGGTCATGTTTGAGCAAGAAAACTGGACTAGTGGACCTCAAGAGCTGTCTTCCCACCTCAGCTATTCTGTAGTTTTGTATTGTTCAGTTCCATTTAATTTGATTCCTTATCCATTTAAAACACAAATCTAAGGCCTCACCAGTGACATATGCATTGCAGCTTTATTCTTGACACACAGACCCAGTGCAAACCCATTATCTCCAACTGAGTGGTCTCACTGAGATCAAATTAAGCAAAGCATATTTAGGACTGTGGCCCAGCACAGTCGTTTTCCTAACCATGCATTTTACTTCATCTTTGTTTATTCAAAGGATCTAATTTGTATTAAAAGAATTTCCATTTCATATAGAAGGTCAAAGGATTCACTGATTTGTTATTTTAATGGCAAAGCTTCTCCCAAATTGAAGCTACACTGAAAATTTAAACAATGTAGATGACAATATTGGGCAGTATATATCAAGTTAGAACTCCCATCTATGTTTTTTTTTTCAAGATTCCCAGTGCAGCAACACTGGCCAACAGATAGCTAGTAAACTTCCATTAAAATGTCCTCTATCACAGTTAATGCATATAAATATGTATCATTGCAGAACTGTAGAATGGTAGAATTTCTATTTATATAGGATGCTCAACAGAGGCTATGTACTCAGAGAAATATTTTATCATGTCTTTCAAAATGGGGAGTGTCTGTGGTTTACAATTGTGCTGGTTTCAGCTGGGGTAATTTTCTTCACAGTGGCTGACATGGGGCTATGCTTTAGATTTGAGCTGAACACAGGGTTGACAATACAGAGATGATTTTGTTATTGCTGAGCAAGGCTTATGCAGGGCCAAGGTCTTTTCTGCTTTTTGTACTGCCACGCTGGCAAGGAAGTTGGGGATACATGGGAAAATGGGAGGAGATAAAGCCAGGACAGGTGACCCAGATTGACCAAAGGGATATTCCAGACCATGTGACATCATGGTCAGTGTATAAAGTGGGGGAGGAAGGTGGAAGGGTGGGGCATTTGGAGTGATGGCATTTGTCTTCCCAAGTCACCATTATGCGTGAGGGAGCCCTGCTCTCCTGGGGATGGCTGAACACCTGCCTGCCCACGGAAGGGGTGAATTAGTTTCTTGCTTTGCTTTGCTTGTGTGAGCCACTTTTGCTTTTCCTATAAAACTGTCTTTATCTCAACCCACAAGTTCCCTAGCTTTTACCCTTCCGATTCACTCTCTGATTGCCTTGGTGAGGCAGTGAGTGAGAGGCTGCGTGGGCCTTGGCTGGTGGCTGGGATTTAACCACTACAACCATGTCCCAATGAATTTTAACATAAAACACACTCTTCATAATTCCTACTGTCCTGATACATTTCACTGCTCCATTACTTATCCAAAATTTACTCTACACCTGACACTACAAGACATTATAAAACTACCTTCAACTACACCATTTGAGAGTGTTAGGCACAAGCGGCCAGGAAAGCACTGATAGCTCACAAGCTATGACAGCAACAGTAGTGGTGAAACATCTACAGCAGAAAAAGAGATTGCAGTAGCAGTTTCTCAATTCCTGCTTCTGCTGGTTAGCAGAAGGTGACACATGGAGAACAATCTTTAGATAGAATCATCATAGTATCATAGAATTGTGTAGTTTGGAAAAAATCCAAGATGCAAGCACAGCTTTGAGAGGGAAAACACTACCATTGCATGTTAAGATACCTTTAAGTACCAATTTTATAAAAACAGATTTTGAGTTAGTTGATTGCTGACAGAAAATGCCTGGTTACATGATATTTCCACAAAAAACATGAAAATTCTGTGCTGAAAAACAGGATGAGAAGGCATGGTGGAAAACAAGACATCTTAAGCACAAAACTTAATTGATAATAAAGGGGGAAAATGAAGACAAGGAGAAGACAGTGGCAATTCCAACCAACCTATTACATTTAAGGTTCTAGATTGAAATTTCAATAATAAGAAATAATAGTTCACTTGTGGCAAACCGATGCAACAGATAGCGAATTGTTAAGCATATTATCTTTTCATCTCATTTCTGACCATAAAACAGAAGATCAGGGTCTCCTTTTATAAAGTGACTGAGGTCACAAACTTCTCCCAGCAGGTATCTGGGGTTCCAGGAAAAAAGGGAATGGAAGAAGCACAAAAGGGAAAGAGAACTCTTTGGTGAGAAAATGCTAAGAAATGTTTGTAAGGTAATAATAAAAAGATATCCATAACTTTCTTCTATTATTGTCTGATGCATTTCTCAAAGCAAAACTATACTCTTCTTCAGAAAAGTTGCACTAACTACTCTAGGTTATCCACCCCGTATGCTACAGACACATTTCTCAGGAAAATGAAAATTCAAGAAGTACACTAACAGTCTATTACTGTTACAACCAGCATATATATTGTTCTTGGGGGAACCCATCAATGACCCCATTTGAAGACAAGATTTTCTTTCTTTCACTGCTACCTAGCATGAATACATAACTTCCTTGGGAAAAAAAATGACTCCTAGGTAGATTACTGAAGGTTTTCCAGGCATTTGTCCTGGTAAGACAAATTGCCAAACTTAATATAAACACAGCTTCTGAACTGAAACTGAATTTGGCTAGTATTTTAGAAACAAGTGTCAGTTTTATTTGTTTTGAAAGATGAGAGATGAATTAGAATAGATATGGGATGGCAAATCTCCCTTCCTACTTATCTCTGTAATGATCCATATACTGCCTTGGTTTTTTTTTCTTTCAATTGGATATTCCTCAGCAACACCCCGAATGCACAAACTTTTATCTGGTCATAAACTTTTATTAGAATTCTGTTGAAATAACAGAATTGCAAATAAATTATGCTAAATAATGAGGAAGTTAAATGATTCTACACTGAGCCACTGACTTCTTGGCAGCTATTTGTTTAAGTGCCTAAAGGAGTAATTATATTGCCTCTGGAAGTTTAGTTTAAAGCAACCAAAACCCTAAGCCATAAAATTTTAAGCAAATAGCAAGAACTACATGCAAACTCTCAGGGAAAGAGTAAAACTTCTGATCCATTAAGAGAATGTAATAACCATGTTTTAAACATAGTTAAAAGACTTCAAAAACCAGCAATTACAGCAACAATTCTTGTTCTTTTAGGTTGTCCTCATCTCCCTGCTCCACATATTGCGTTTTGGGTACCATTTTTCTCTAAAAATTAAGATAATTTTAAGATATGACAACCAACATTCCACAACAGGGACACACTATGTAGATATCAGGAACAAAAATGCATGTGAGCAGGCAAAAAGTTTTTCAAGGGAACCATAAAATGCAATTATCATTGTTTTACCATTTATAACTCATAGAGTCCAAGTGGCCTGGGAGAGTACTTAATGGAAAACAGCACTCACAACAATAAATTAACAATTATGGAATGCAGACAATGCATTCCCAGTTTACTTCTAAGTATGAGAAGTCCTGTCACAAATCCATTTTAGGACTCAACAAAGAAGAATAAACAACAACAAAAACAGTCTCAAGTCTCTGTACACTGACCAATTTTAGTCTCAGGTGAACATGAAAGCAACAGCCAAATATTCTAAATAATGATAGTTCAGGTATTTCAGAGTGAAATATGTAGACAAAAGCAGAAGTCACAGTTAAAAGACTGAGCTTTTCAATACTCAGAAATGCTTTTTTTTACCAGATTTCTTAATTAATATTTTTTTTCTTTTGCAAAGTACTTTTGTAGTGGATAAATAACATCAACTGAAAAATAAATCCTACCTGTTTCCTCTTTTCAGGTGGAAGCGATGGATCCCCATCCTACAAATATATAGATACATTTTATTAGCAGCTTATTTCTGAAACCAGAAACTATATAAATTCTGTGAATCTAATTGTAGAACATGTCTTTTAACTAAAATGTTATCAAATTAATTTTTAAAATAGTATTGATTAATATCAGTAATATTCAACTTAAAAAAAATTTTAAAGTTGAAGGTTTGTTTACATTTCTAGAACAGCAGGTCATTAC
>VZTN01010655.1:26386-71975 GCA_013400515.1 Erpornis zantholeuca
AGGGCTGTGCGGGAGTGCCTGGGATGCGTGTCCCAGAGAAGGGTCCTCCTCTCCATACGTGCGCCTCCTGCATGACAGCTTGGCACCGCTGCCATCCCAGGCTCTGGACATCCAAACTGCCGTGAGGACTGGTCGATGAGGGGAGAGGCATCACGGAGACTTTAGTATTATATATATGCGTAACAAAATTGTGTACACGCTTGTGTTGTGTGTATAATGTAAGACACAGTGGGAGGACAAAGCAACCATTTCTCAACACATGATAGTGGAACACTACCCACTTTGGGCACAGATCTCCGTTGTTACCCAGTTCAAGGAGATGTAAATAACCTAGTGACCCAGGACTTGAGCTGGCTTTTTTATTTCCCCGTTTGCACAGACGCTCTTCCATCAGCACTGAAACCCAAGCACGGCACCCACACAGCGCTCCTCACCCTTCCTGACACCTCTGCTCCAGCCATAGCCTCCGTAGCTCCCATGGGTACACATCCCCATAGACCAGGTCTACCATGAGGCACGAAACGTGCAATTTTTATTTACTCCTAATACGGCAAGTGTCCCCAGGACTTAGGTTTTCCAGGCCGAGTCCAAGGGTGGAGTATTTGAGTAGTATAATCCACAAGTACGCTTTGTATTAAGTAACAGCACAAACGGCGCAAGACAATATGCTAAAATATGCGTGCCTCGTTCCTTACCACAATTCACCCATTGTTAAGATTTGTTTGTGGTTTGGCGTCTAGGCACAATGTCCTTCTGTTCTCTAAAATGGCTCACAGAGTCCCATTTGACAACTTCACCTCCCTTTGAGCAGGTGATGCCTTGGCCTTGCCACCAACAACATTTCTGTTCCAGGTGCTTAATTAATGGCTTATATGGAAAGAAATATACGCTATATCTAATCTCAGCAGGAACTCTCTTTGAATGGAAGATTATAAATTTTAATAAATGTATGTGGTTCTCTCCATATTAAAAAACAAACAAAAATCCAAACAACAAGAACAAAAACAAAACCAAAAAGCCAACAAAGCAAAAACAACAACAAAACAAAACAACAAAAAAGGCCAGGAGAGAAGCTAGCTTTAGTATGGAACTTTAGCTGGATAGTTATAAAGTTCACACATTTCATCTGCAAATTATAAATCAAACTTAGACATTTTCTCCAAATTATAATCAATTTTCTCCTACTTTAGCTGTTCCTCATATCTAGGCATTCTGCAACTTTAATGCTGTAAGTACATTTGTCTGTCCTCTTTGTTCATATTTTTCTGTGGTTTACATTGTCATGTGTGTGATATATCACAATCCTGCATCTCCTTGCAGGCTTCTCAGCAAACTGTTTCTGAAAACAACACCTTATTTTCACAGGCAAATAGCAAATAATGAAAATTAGATTAACAAGAACTATAATTTAAATCACTGCTTAAAAGAATTGGTAATTTTATTAAAAACTCGATAATTTTCTTAGTGTTGTTAATACTTAAAGTTATACAACTGCTAGTGCAGATGAACTGTACAGAATCTTTTTCCCAAGTTCTGCTTCTCATTTACAGAATTTCTCTCCTTTGTTTTCTTGGTCGTGTAGCATGCTGGACTCAGAATACTCTTGCAGAAAGAGCTCTGCTTTAAGAAAGGTAACCTTTCAAAAGCCCTCGTTTTTGAAGGATGTCACTCATTTTAATCCCAAATGTGCTCACACTCCTCACAAACATAAGGTTTTAATTTTTATTGATGATAAGTATTCGAATGAGAAGTAAATATTCATGAAAGAGATGTTATTAAAACAAAAGGAACTCTCAATGTTTTCAGCTCCTATGATGTTATCAAAAGGCTGATGAGAGCTGGTGTTTTTAGAAAGCCCAAGCTCTTGTTTGAGAATAACCACTTTTGAAGTAAAACTAAGATTCAAAGGAATTAATAAAAAATAAGCTTAAATTTGCCTTGAGTACATTTGACAGGATCAGAAAGAAAATGAAGGAACCCAAATAGGTATTTTTACGTAATCACTTTTAGTTCCTGATACCAAGACTTTTGACATTTTCTTTGTCCTTCCTGGTCCTCTCTGCCTTACTTACCCATGGTTACTGCCAAACCCCTATGTAGCAGTCCCAGTCAGAAGCAGGCTGCTTTGCCAGCCTCTAGGCAGGAACAGATTGAGACATGGGTCCTGTCATAACTCAGACAACCAAGTTAAGTAGAAGGTGACAGAAAAGAAATACTATCACCCAAGTTTATAAATAGGAAACTGAAGAGAGTAGTGATTGCCTTGCCCAAGAAAACCAAAGTTTCAACATAACCAGGAAGCAAAATTGCAGGTTTCAGATTGGCTCTTTTAATTGCAGAACTAACAGGGTGTCTTGGTTCTTTTCCTACCTGCTGCAGTAACTGCTTTGGCACCATCACCTTGCCAGTTTTAGAAGAACACAATGAATACCTGAGACAAAAAATCATCTCTCAACCTTCCTCTTCAGCTACCATCCCGTTGTCTTGGTCTCTAGATCTGTTATCTTCTCTGCTTTCTTCCTCTATACATCCACTAGATAAACTTATCTGCTTCTAGTGTTTCATCTTCCTTCTCTACAATTCTGCTTTGTGATCAATCTTTCCCTTAGTATCTTGATTTCATCTGTCTTTTCACCAGATTACCCTCCACTTCTCTAAGCATTTTCTACATTTCATTAAGAAAGCTTCAAACTTTCTAAAAAACTTTTCTTCAGCCTGGAAAAATTACACATTCAGAATCAGATCTAAGCTACTGTGGCTCATTGATAAAAGTACTCAGGTAAACATATGTAGGAGATTTAAACAACAGTTTTTATTTGTAGGAGATTTAATCAACATTTCTAAAACACAGCTTTAAGAAATCAGTGTCTTTGTCATAAATTAAGAAAGAAAAATAGCCTGGGTTTGTATCCACAGGTAAGCCAACAAATGGATTGCTTCCAATTTTGCTGCCTCTTTTTGTCAACATTTGTCTGCTGCACTAACATCATCAGTGTATCGATGTCCAGCTCTAAGGAAATACATGAATAAAACCCCAGTGTAAATCCTTAAGATCTGAACAGGCTACTTAATTGAAATGTAATGAAAACATGTAGTGCTTGTCTTCTGAAGGATGACTCAATCTGACTCTCTATGGATGTTTCAGGGTTCCATTTAATCGGGGTTTTAATGAGGATATAACCTATCAAAGATAAAACATTCATTTTAATACTCTTGGTAATTTATATTGGCATTATTCTATTTCAATTTCTTGCTAATCTGATGATAAGCACATGCTCAAAACCTCATGCACACATTTTGGTGGAAGTACACTATGTTTGTTGGGGTTACCATTACTTTTAGCTTTTGTCTGTTCCCATATTTGTTTTCTTTCCTTTACTTTTGCCTTTCCTTTTTTAAAGGCTACTTGTTGTCCATTTATATTCCAGCTGCACCTTCTCAATTTTCTCAGGTTCATTGCTAGCTTCACTATCCTGTATCAGGTCTTCTACTTCACATGCATGATCTGCCAGCAGGACAATATGATCTGCAGATCAGAAGCAGTTTAGCAGTTATTCATTTGTGTTGAATCCTTTTGTGGGCAGTCAGGTCCATGAAGAACACAGTTCTTAGGCAAACAACAAAGATTGCTAAGTGATGGTGTTTCTGTTTTCCTCTTCAATGGTTTCAAATGTTCAATATATTCTTTTCCTTTGTGTATTAGATGCTTCCTGTAACATTAAAATTGGAGGCAGTCTTTATTTTCTTCTTATTTTTTGCTTTTTTAAAGCTATCTTATGACTTAGTTGGTGCAACTGAATACTGGAGTTCAGAGTAGAGTATGTCTCTCTTCCAGAGAGAGAGTGGAAAAAGAGAATTTTGGGGAAGAGACAGATTTTGATCTGCACAAACCAACTCTAGGATGAAGCTTGGTGGGAAGGTCTGGCCAAAGAAGGGAGAAAAACCAAGTCAAAGCACCAGTTAAGAGCAGGGAGTGCAGGCAGTGGGTGGGATGCTCATGGAAACAATTGAGGGGAAAGCTGTAAGATGGTGGGGCAGAGGAAAGACTACAAGTTTGAAAACAAAATTATTTTGGAAATGAACAAACACATATAGCCAAGAGAACTATCCTAACTATGAAATTTTCTGAATGAGTGAATGAAAATCCAAAGTCAAGAGTGTTCTGTTGTATAGATTTTCTAGGAGTAATATATTATGTGTAAGTTCATGTGCAAGTGCTTTGAACAGTTTCTTTTTAAAGCCTCATTTCTCCAAAGCCTGATGATGTTGCAGCATCTAGCTCTTAGGCACACTTCTGTCTAGAGAAATCTCTGGTATTCAAATACCAAAGTCTTCATTGGAAAAGAGCCGATTGGCTTCTTCCAGCTTGCTTAGGGCTGTAATGCTCAAAAAATATGTAGCATGGTGGGCACAGGTGTTAGAGCAGGTAACCAGCCCCTAGATATTGCTAGCAAACACCCATTATACTAAACTGTTTAGTTTAAACACTCTCTTTTGTGGACATACTTAGTCTGACACCAATTATGGTCTTCAGTGAAGACCCCCAGGAACAGCAGACTGTGGATGAGGCTCTGCAAGATGGTGGTGGCAGTTCAAACTTGGACGAGAAGGCACTAAGTTCTCTAAAAGCATCTGTAAATTAATTGGTTTGATCTAGGCTGTATTGGAAAAGTTTGGCACTCTTGTCTTTCCTAGCGATAGCAAATAACCATGTAGGGATCGATAACGAGTTATGTTCACCAGCAGAATTTGTGGCTCTTACCATACCCTAAGAATAAGGAAAACTCAGTAGGAACTAAAATATAGCAGTAAATAAACAAGTACAACATCTCAGAGCCTGTTTTAAGGCTTGTCATTACAGTTGAATAGAGTTAGTGTAAATGAATTCTGTTTTCCCAGAGGCATCAAATTCCTCCTGTCAAGACAGTCTCTCAAGAGAGACTTGAAGGTCTCTCACTGCCCTCCTGCATTATTATTATTTTCCTTAAAATTTTCTTGTTATTGATGTAACTAAAAATCAAGTAAAAGATCAGAGAAAATATTTTGTCAAGTGACTCAGACAGGCACAACTGATGGATACTAAGGAAACATGTAGTGCATTTTATGTTCCTCTGAGTGCACTAGAAAAATATAAAAAATAGTTCATTTTACTAAAAATCCAGCTGGGAAATTCACACTACTTTCTGCTACTATGAAATTGAAGAGTGACCCAGTACTGTCATCAGATCTGACATATGAGTGATTTTTCAGATTTGTAGGTTCAATTTTCAACTGGTGGGGTATGTCAAATCCCTGAAAACTGTCAGACCATTGCAGAGATGTTTATTGCTATGACCGTACCAGACTCTTCAGCACGAAGACCATCACTTTACATGTGTGGTCAATACTCAGCAGACTGTAAGCAAAGAACAAGATACATAAAGTATGGTGTTCCCTCCACCCCCTTTTTCCCCCTTCCCAGCAAGAAGAAGATGGGATACATAAAGTACAGCCAGCTTGATCCTGTTCTTTCAAGTCAGTTTAGAGAGAATAAAGAAAGAAAACCCACTGTCAAAGAGGAAAAAATGGAATTGAAACAGAACTTATTGAGAATATCATAGCAAAATGATTTTTTATTTGAAAGTGTCTGTCTGGAAGAAACCAAAATCTCTCAACTTTGGTGTGCTGTTTCTCTGAGTTCTTGCAGAAATTTCCCATCAAACCCCGACTGCATGATTTAGAATGGCAATGGCACTGAGCTAAGTTTACCTGTTTTATGTTCAAATTTCATAGACTTTGGGGACTTCAGCCTCAGCCTTTTTTAAGTGAAGTTTGGCGAGCATTCTCTTATCTCCCTAGAAACTTGTCCACTTAGTAAAAACAGTTGAATCAAAGAGCTGAAACTTTATTTCTCTTCTTAGATAAGACCGTAATAGAAAGGATATAACTTCTCTCTCTTCACATAAATACTTAGTTATAAAATACAACAGATTTAACAGAAGTAATTAAGGGGTCTGTTTACAAGCTCCAGGTTTGAATCAAAGGGAAAGAAACAGAACCTTCTAATTATCACAAGAGACATTGGAGTAGATGTTGTTCTAGAGTGACTGTCTCTTTTCTTTGCCCCTGCTGTTTTCTCATATGGGGGACACCACCTGCTTCTTTTCATGTGTGAATTCCAATTGTTCAGTGTCAGCTAATTGCTCTTATATCTAGTACTACCAGGTTGCTTAGGAGCATTTTCCTTCTCCTTTAACTGCTCTGGACAAGATGTAGCTATTATGTAAAAATTGTAAGGTTACTCCAGAATTTCACTTAGTTTATCACTTTAACTAGTTCAATCATGATCTTATTAAGTTATTATTCCAGTGAAAGTAGATCTATAAATTTAATTTCTTTATTATTGCTTGTTTGAATTTCATGCCTCTTTCCTTTTTATTCTTGGTTTGTTACTGTTTATTTTAAAAATAATCTCTTTCACTGAGAAAGTTTTTTTTCATCGTGCTTGTTGGTCCCTGAATCAACTTAAAATATAATTTACTGCTCCTACTGAGAGGTCATATGTGGATGGTATGTTTACTTATTCACTCTGACAAGTGGCAGAGTCAGTACCAAGAAGAACTCCATAAAAGTAGATAAGATAATGGCTGAGGGCTCTGACTTGTATTCAGCAATGGACAGCAGTCACAGGCTGAAGTGTATCTCCCTGGCCCTTGCCTTGTTCTCTGGAAGCAGATTTTAGGGAGAAATAAAAATTATGAAACAACTTCTGAATCACAATTTTAAGCCAAGCATACTGAAACAAATGAAAAAATGGATTTCAATTAATTTGTATGTGCCATGCATATCTTTGGTACTTTCTTTGTCCATCTGGTTTACATCTACTTTCTTTTGCAAGTGGGATTCCTGAAACCTGCCAACAGAGCAGAAGAGGTAGTTTTGTGGGCGTGTACTAGCAATTTGGTGTGGTATCCAAAAATAAGGAGACAAAGACACTCAGATCTCAGCTGAATAGGTCAAACTCGACATGTTTTTGCTAGAAATATTTCCTTCATGAATGGTTTTCTCTGTCACAGAGTTCAAGGTTTTATATCAATATTCTCATTAAATAGAAGTATTTTTGTTTTCAAGAAATACATAATTTAAAGGATGGAATAAATAAAATTAACTAATGCTTTCATCATTGGAGGTGGGTCCCAAAAACATCATACGGTTCAAGCAACTTTAGGGCTAGAAGCTGAGTTCCATGGTGGAACTCTAAATGCTATGAGGTGCCTAATTCCCATCAAAACTTTAAGATATGTAGTCTTTCTCCTTTAAAATAAGCAATAACATATCATCTAACAGAGTGTATTGAGTCATGTAGCCCCTCATTTCATGTTTGAGCCAATCCATGTCCACAGAGAATGAGTGTTTATTGGAACATTGCTAGTGTTTAGGACCTTTCTATGAGTTTGCTGTGCTCAGTGATACTTGTACTCAGTTCTAGGCCATTTCTCAGTCTATTCCTAAAACAAGGAGAAAAAAATCCACTGAGTAAGAAGTCAAAGGCTGGTTGTTAAGGCACTTGGACATTTTGCTGATGCGCTCTGCACTCTCCAGTCTTCCAGTTCTGCACTGTACATGGGTTTGACTAACAGCACAATGTCATTTTTTTCAGCTTTAGTGGTTGGGCAGATTCTGACACACCAGGAAAATGTATCTGTTTCAATTTGGTATTTAACAAGGTGCACAGATGGTGTTAAAAAGCAGGTAGAAGTGGTTAATCACCTGTGAATTTTAGGCATTTTTCTCCTGTCCATAGAGGACTTGAGAAGTGCATTACTATATGGGTTTCTCCACTATGATTTGCTTTTCCGTGGTTGTTTTCAATCAATCACCCCAGAGTGGTTTGCAAGTCTCTTCATTCCAAAGCAGTAAAGACCTGCCCATGTCCACATTCCTAGCGAAACAAATGATTTGGGACCTGAATCATGTGGTATTTAGTATTAATGTTGAGCCAAATCTGTACCTCATCGCACCCTGAATTGTTTCATTTTACTGACACCATCTGTTTCTTGTGCCTCAACCAATTTGTATTCCATTTCAAGAGTTGTCCCCTATGCTCAGCTTTCTGACCTTGTAAATTGATCTCCTGTACGGTCTGTAACAAATACTTTCCTGAAATCTGGATGAATTATGTCAACGATTTCATCTTTATCAATTCAGCAGTGCCTTGAAATGACCCTAATACATTTGTCATACATGATCTTCTTTTAGCAGAACCAGGCAGCTTTCCCTTTACTAAATCACATTCCTGAATGAATTGTAATCTGCCTTATGAATGTTTCCATTATCCTGCTCCCTACTACAATCAGTCTTACAAGTCTATATTTCATTGGGTCTTCCTAGTGTCTCTTTTTGACAGCTTTGAAGACACTCAACAATGAAGTGCATTTCAGGTAAATATTAAGTGCTCCTTAAAAGAAGAAGAAAAAAATTAAAACCTAGTAAGATGTAGTCCTGGTGTTCAATAGTAGTTTTAGAGATTCACTTAAATGAACAGAGAATAAAGGAGGATTCCTTTATTGCTGGTGGTTAGTGGCAGTGATGGATCATGGCATAGACTTTCTCAGTATGGCCAAACAATTTCACTGTATAGAATTTTATATAGGTACAGCTAAAATTCAATGAACTGATTCAGAAGGTTCAGGATAAACTATAACAATAAGTTAAACCCTTAAATTGATTTGGTATTTTAAAAGGATAGGGAGCAGCAAGATGTCATCTTTCTTCACAGATGTAACTTTAACTGGAACTGTAAATCCAGAGCAGGGTATTGGTGGATAAGAGTATATAATGTGTGATTTAAGACCCATCATGGAAATCAGTAAGGATTTGACTATACCAACTCTAAAACATTATCGGAGCATTATAAGAGTGCATCCAGAAAGTTAGGAGGATTTTTTTTTTAAGAATAAAGATAAATTTCATATCTTAAAGAGGCTATTTTTGAAGAGTGCCAGGCAAGATGAGAAAAGAAAATGCTTGTGAAAGAAGAAGCAGAGTAGCAGAGGCATAGATAACCACTCATCCTACTATCCTCTCAAGATATGAGCTGAGGATGATTTCTATCAATGACTTCCAAATATAACATTGTTCAGCTCCCAGCCCATTATGTTGTCAATCTAATTTGAATGTAAGTTATTCAGAGCACATGGCTGTTTTGCCTTTGTGTTTGTCTGTAAAGTGCTGCGCCCCCAAGCCAGGAAAAAGGAGAATTCTCAGATTAGAGGAGATAATGTCCTCATTGAAAGTCCTGTGTACAAATGCTTGTTTTCTAATAACCTTTGAGAAACCTTTCCCTGCTACACCACAGAGAGAAATTATTCTTCAAAGTAAGAAGAATTTTTTTTTACTAGCAGCTTATTTTTTACTAACCCTGGAACAGCCTCTCTGCTTTATGAGGAATGGGAGAAACTCCTGCCAACTTACATTAGTTTCTAGGGGAAAAAAAAAAACACCTGAATCCCAAGATTCAGCTTTGGTGATGACCTGAAGTTCATAGAACTCTCAATATTGAACAACCTTCATGTCTGAGATGAAATCCTGAATTCTCACTGAAGTGAAATAGAGTTTTTCATTGACCTTAGAAAAGGCAAAGTTTCAATTCTTCTTTTTGAAACAGGAGTTGTTAAAGTTTGTGCATTCTGTGGCATAGTTACATCAGAATCAAGTGCTATAGAGATAGCCCACGAGTAATATAGAAAATATTATCCATACATCTGCAAGACCTAAGAGAAGAGCCAAAAAATGTAGCTTGCCATGTGCTGACAAGTCCACCTTCCTTGTCTTAACTCTGAATAAAAGCATAAAAGTTTATCTGAAGGACAATGGAAATATGAGAACATGCTCTTTATTAGACTACTGAGTAATTTTCTAGATTTTGGGTTCCCTTTCCCATCCTCTCCTTCTTTACAATAAATCTACTCTTAGTCTCCCTGGTTTTGTTGCATCGTATCTTTCTCCCTCTCTTTGTATTTATTTTTCATTCTGCTCTTTGACTCTAGATGGGCCCTTTTTCTATCTGAGTTTATTTTATGTGCCTGCCTTTGGGCCAGGCCTTACTGAGGGACTAGTTCATAACTATAAAACTCCAGACTGGAGAGGCTTTCCTTGCCTGAATCCCCAGATCTGCCACTGGCCAATCCGTGGTTCCAATCTCATTCTCAAATGAGGGCAGTGAGGACCACTGTCTCTTGTGTAAGCATGACAGTTTCTTTTGGGCATAAGCTACATGTGCAGCTGGATCAGAAGCCATTGCAGAGCACTTGTGAGGCACTACAGCATATCCTACATGAGCCTCCAGTAACACAAGCCAAGGATAAAGTCAGGCCACAAAAGTAACTACTGGAAGCAGACTGAGCCCCACGCTCAGACCAAGGTGCGAGCACAGGCTGTGTGTGACAAACATGGGTCTGTCAGGGATGAACATATTGGTGGTGTGTTATGTTCTGGTTGTGGGAGCTGGACTGCCCTTTTTTCACAGCAGCAGGGGGTGTGTTCAAGCATGTGATGCAAAGCATGGCCAATCCAAGCACACAGAGCAGATCAGGTAGTGGTGCTGGTGTGCAGCTCCAGAATGGCTCAGTGGGGAATGTCTCCTCGCCAAGCAGCACAAGGGATGAAGGACAGGCACAATGCAGAGCAAGAGGGAGAGTAATGGTGGTTTTAATTCTTTCAGACACTGAAAGGCAGCCAACCAGAGGCTGACAGGTAAAAGAACCAGCCCCTTAACAACTTGCAAAGGGCGCAGAAGCAACTTGGACAACACCAAGCTGAGGTGAAAGCATGTTCTTGTGGCAGAGTCAAAGCACTAGGGGATTACCAGCCTGCCAACAAACAAGTCTGGGTGCAGGCACTAAATACCTCCCAAGCAACAGGAGAAAGCAGTAGAGGAAAGCTGAGGAGAGGCAGATTCTCGGAATGCTGGAGACCAAGCTGCTCAGCTCCCAGACGATGTGGAGTGGTCCTGGCATGGAAGAGCAAGCTGCATACTGTGAAAACTACACACAGAATCGGGGGTGTGACATGATCTTATGTGTAAGTAAAAAACAGTAGGATTTTGTGACTTTTCAGAAGTCTGATTCATAATTTTTGGGCTTCAAGTGAGCAGCAGTAGTATTGCCAGTTCTGTTAAACATTCCCTGCTCAAGGAGCTGTTCTACATACACCATGCTTTTTCTGATATTTACAATAACTAAGCATATTAGCAGAAGATACGGGGGAAAGCAATTTATGATGAAAGGATGGAAAAACTTCAGGAAGTTCAGCAGTCCACAGGATAGTGTATACCCTATGGCTTATCTATGTAAGTGGCAAGGAGCTGTCCTCTCCCATGCAGGCTGCACCTGAGATGCTCTCCCACAGACATCTTGTGGGCAGCAGGACTGGGTTGGTGTGTCTGACCTGGACTGTGTGTACCACTCCAGCAAGAGGCCATGTGGGAGTGAACCCCCTATATTATCTCCTGTTGGGTTCATGCTTGCCAGTAGAGCTACCATTTGTCTTTTCTTTTTAAGGTAGTGATTTAAATCAGCTCCCAGGTTCTACACTGGCATCATGTTAGGATGGGAGCAGTTAGTAACCAGTGGGGGAAAATACACTGCCACAAAAAATAAATAAAAACGAGGTGTTCCGTTAGAGTACTGGGGCATTTCAAGCCTCAGGGATTATTCATGTAAATGAATCTTGTGCTTATTCTGTCAGGGAACACAAATCAATAGCACATGAAGAAATAGGAACCAACAGTCTTAAAACCCCAGATGAAATCAAACCGCACAAATCAGATCCCATTATAGATTTCAGGACCATGCTCTTGACCAGAGAGAATTTTTGTTCCATAAATAAAGTTGTTAAAGGTGACCCCATGTTAGAGTGAGAGCTTGAACTTACCTCCCAAAACATCTGAGGTGTTTGAAGCACTGTTTTTCTTTTGGATCAAGGCCAAAAGGTCTGCAAATACTGTTTATTTGGACAGCATGTGAAGTTTTGATTGATCCCAGGGCTCTGTTGGCATAAAGATTTATTGAAGTGTGTTTTCAAGAAAACATAGTTGACTGTCCAGTGCTACCACCATGAGGACTAGATTCCCCACAAAAGCTAACAGCTTAGCTATGACTCTAAATAACTAGTACAGAAATAAAAAGGAAAAAAAAAATGTTTCAATTATATAAAAAGTGATTGCAGTAAAGAGAAATAAATTTTGATATCAATGTCATTGGCAATCCAAATATCTGGTATTTCCCTGCTGCCCTGCCATCTGCTCACCAGAGTCACAACATCGAGGAGTTTTCTGCCTCCTTGTCTCTGAATCCTGAATTTCCGCTTGCTCATATTTTCCAAGTGTTTGGATGCATCTGAAAGCAAGATGCTGAAACAGAGGAAGACTTTTCCTTGGTCACTTGAACCTTGCATTTGGAGACCTAAAATTACCTGAGACTAATCTAAATTACCTAACTTGCTTCTAATGAGAATGAGTTACAATGTTTAGTTTGAATCAGAATGGCCTTCATTCTATCAAAGGCATGCTTTGCATCTCACGGGGCATGTGTAGTTGCAGAGCAGAGAAATGAAGATTCAGCCGCTATCTGCGCTAGCCATATTGGTACCCAGGTACCTTACCTTGCTTGCTTATCTGTGTTTAGAGGTCTTTGTTCAGTGAGAGAGCATCACTTTAGTCTTTCCACAGCTTGTTATGTTGTTTACAGTCTTACTCAGACTGCTGTTGAAAACGCTTTTTCCCTTTTCCCAGTATGAAGTTACAACATGCTGTTACTGTTTACAGCAAATAGGCTGGCATGACTGTGCAAGCTGAGGAGGAATACACATGCAGTGGTAGATTTGCTGTAATGTTTTCTCAGAAACTTGAATATATGCTGGTTTTCAATAGTTTTGCTATCAAAATAGTTCATATTATCAAGGAAAATAAAAAATCCTCAAAATTATTTGTGGAAAATATTGTGGAAATAAATAATTTGGAAATGTGGCCTGCTGCTAATAATCTCCTAAGAACTGGACCAATTTTAGTGACCTCTTAGAGGAACATAATTCTACCTGATCTGTTTGGAGGTAGTATGTACTTCCCATTATAAAAAAAGGAAAAAAGGGGGGGAAAGGACTAAAAATTAGTGCAAAGACAAAGTAAAAAATATAATTCTTATTAAATTACTTCCAATTTCACTTTTACCTATAGAACTCAGTCTGTGAGATGCTCTACAAAGATATGGTCTAACCTCTAGGGAACAGTCACACTCTTGACCCAGAGCAGGAAGCTGCTCTCCGAAGTTGTGAAATTGCATGTACGTATTTGAAGCCCATATAGTATTTTTTGTCCTGC
Organism: Erpornis zantholeuca; assembly: GCA_013400515.1. NCBI lineage: Eukaryota > Metazoa > Chordata > Aves > Passeriformes > Timaliidae > Erpornis > Erpornis zantholeuca. The sequence goes on from VZTN01010655.1 coordinate 39,744, forward strand.
ATTTAGACCTCCAGCATAGTGTGCGTATTCATGTACATGAGTTAAAACATGCTGCTCCCTCTTGGTAATATAAAAAGCCTTCTCAACTAATGTGTCAGAAGCACTTTTGTCTCTATCATAAAATCATAGAACCATAAAAATTACCTCTGGAGCTCATTTGGTCCAACACCTTGCTCAAAGCATGGGAAATGTCAAAGTTAGGTCAGGTTACCAAGGCTTTGTGTAGTATAGCTCTGAGTGCCTCCAAGGACAGAGATGCTACAATATCCTTGGGCAACACAGTGCAGTGTTTCACCACACAGAATGAATTTATTTCCTTTTATCTGATGACAGAAGAAAGTGATGACCCAATGGAGTCTCCCCCAACATTACGTGCTCTGTGATTCTATCTAACCAGAATGTCCATTACAGCAACTTGTGTCTGTTGCCTCCTGTTCTTTTGCTGTGTAATTCTTAATCAGGATAAAAACTTTTCTCTGTTCCATCTAACTCTACACAGACCTATCCATATTACAAGGCAGAAAGAATGAAGACATTTTCTGGCTATTAGAGCTTCTTTTTGGAGGCTGCCCTTAATGAAATTACAGTCAATTCTCTATCAACAAAAGTAATGGCTGAATTCAATGGTTTTTATTGATGCATCACATTGGTGTTCAGATACAGGATTTCCCATGCCACAAAGCTGCATTTACAAGGATTTACAATTCTTCGTTTCTGTGGTAGAAACACACTAGATTTTTCATGTTTATGAGAAATATGAGGACCAGGTGATATTCACTCTCTTTTACTTTGTCTTTAAAATGTATGTGGCAGGCCTGTAACCACTGAAATAGCTAGTTAACAGTTATAAATGTATTTATAAATGAATTTATATTATTACATATAGGTAGAATGTGTGGATGGGAAATTACTCTACCACCTTAATCTAGACTGGCTTGCTTAATTTTTGTTTAACTGATTTACAAAGAGAGTCTGGATTATGGTATTTTCTTTAAAAATTAACAATTCTGTTAATCATAAGTATTTTTTATACCCATAGGTAAATAATAAATTAGCTGACTACATTGATAATACATCTGGATTATTATGACCACCACAATTTCTCATCTCTTCTGAGGTGCCTGCTTCTACCTATGAGCTGTGGAAGAGGTCAGGGCAGCCCTCAGACTGTTTGGCTGAATTCTTAAGGTCATAACAGATGCTTATTGGCATTCTCCTGACATTACACTCAGTCTAGCCCTAGGTGACTTGATTATGGACCTCTGGGCTTGGGGAAGAGTAGAAAATGGGATTCAGGTCTTCAGCATCTTGTCCTGAGGCCTAAGCATATGCCTAAATTTAAGAGCTTCATGTTGGGTTCATGCTTGCCAGTAGAGCTACCATTTGTCTTTTCTTTTTAAGGTAGTGATTTAAATCAGCTCCCAGTCAGCTGACCTGAGGAGTGTTAGGCTAGGGACAAGAGGTTAAGTAGTTTGGTGTGCTGAATTCGGTATAATAAATCAGCTCAAGTGCAGCAGAATTAGTAATGTACTCTCCAGAGGGACCTAAGTGGTCATAGCAGCACTAAAGAAGAAAGAAACTGATTTAAACACAGAGACCAGCAGTATTGTTCCTTTTCCAGATTGGTTAAAGTTACTAGTAATAGCAATCCCTTTTCTCTTTCTAGATCTGGAATCTTTCTACAACTGCAATTGGAGAAGAGAGACTTTCAGAGCACTTCCTGAAAAGACTCTTGCTTTTTGAAATGGCAAGGCTATTATATGAAGTACAACATTCTCAGCTGAGCTCTGGTTCAGCCATTGTTGGCTGAGGTGAAATAGCACAAATGGGGCAGCTATGCAGATATTCCCTTAAACATCACCCTGATCAGGAATACACTGCAGTGCTAACATGTTCCAACACAGTTCTATACCTTGAGACTGAGGGCCCAAATCCTATTTATAGAGTGATGCAATAGGCAGATATCTTATCCCCCTGCTCCTGTGTCATGATGGATAGAAGGGGAAGAGTTCAGCCCCCTGGTAGGAATATGGATCCACCATGCAAAGCAGTTAGAATATCAATTAGGGGTACCACTGATACAGCAAACATTTCAATAGATTACACAAAATGTGATGTGGCCTTGCTTTTCTTCTCTTTGTTCTGCTGAGCACAGCTGCTGCAATTTCTTTGGCATCTAAGGGAGCAAACCCAGAGCTGCTGCAATGTAGGGAGAAGGGCAAGAGTTGGGAAACCATGGAGTGAGGCATCCTGTCAACTAGAAGGAGGGGCAGGGCTTAGGTACCCTATCATGGACCATAACAGACGTGGCTTGAGCATCTTGAGATCCCGGAGGGAAGGATGTACCCCTGCTTCACGGGTCATGAAGAACATGACAAATCACAAATTCCTTGAGGGCTCAGACTTGCCAGCACTGTATAAGCCTACCATTAGTGCCTTTAACTCTGAGTGTCACTTATGTGCTAGGGCTCTTTTATGTTTCCCTTTCCTGTTTGCAGAGGCTTGTTTAATTTTGCTAACGACTCTGAATGAAGATAAGACCCGTGCGTGTAATAACAGACTAAAATTAAACTTCAAACAAATTATCTGTTAGGGTTTAGGAAAATCTTATCTGGGGAGGAATTAATCCTTGCAGCTTGTTTTGGGGCTTTAGCAGGCCACCAGGGATTTGAAAGAGAACAATTTTTCAGGCTGGAATATGCACAGCAACTGGAACAATGTGCATAATTCCGTGCATATGATAAAAAGAGAAAAAATCCCAAAAAGACACATAAACATCTGAAGTGTAGCATGAACTGACTGCAAACCAAATGCAGCTGCTGTAGATCATCAGCTGTCACTGTCAAAGCCCTGGTCTCTTTGTGACTGATGTCCCTGCTTCCTTTGTCACTGCGTATGAGGACAATTCTGCAAGTCAGCTCTTACGCCCTAGTGCTCCCTGCTGCGGGGTTTGGAAATCAGCCACTGCACCCTCCCAGTGACGTTAGTTTGCTCTGAGAAGACGATGCTGCTCAGTCCAGCCTGTTAATCAAATCAACACAGAGGGGGCAAGAAGTGCCCATGGGGGTTACTCTCCTGAAAAATGCGTGGTTCAGCCTGCTGTTGGGAATGGGATGAGAGTTTCCCATTAAAATGAGGCTGGCAGAGACTGGGAAAAGTCAGCCCCACTTGAATGCTACCACCCCATAAAGGCTCAAGGAATATAGTCCCTCGAACGATTTCAGACTAACATTTTAGTTCTGCTTCACTCCCCTGCAATACTTATGACAGACAACAAAGACAGGAAGACCTTTTGAAACAGCTTCTTACCCTCATACTACAGAGGTACCTCAAATTTCCTTTTGCAAGAGATTCCTGGTAGAGGTCTTTCATCTTTTTCTCTTCCATTCATTTCTTCTTTCTTTGATCTTGACTGTCCACACCAGGGTGAAAAAAGCTGTAGAAAGAGGGAATAAGAGAGAAAAGGAGCTTTAACAGTCAGGAGGAAATAAATAGGTTGTCTTTGGAAGCACAAACTAGACCAATAGTAGAGAAAATCACTGGGTGAAAAGTCCAATGTTTAATGATTTGTGGTTTTGGGGGCATAGATAATTCAAGACTCAGAGTGAAAAGCCCTCTCAGAAGAGAAACTGCCCAAAAAATATTGTCTCAAATTTCCATAATCCTCAACCACACAATGGGGTAAGATGCAAGTCTTAGGTTGAAATATGCAGTGCCTGAACTCTGCAAAGGTTTTCACAGAATCCACTGTGTATTCCGATACTGTTCTGGGAATATTTGACTACATTGCCACGATGTCAGATTGTTATAGCTAGGGGTACTTATAGCAGTAAAATGAGTAAAAGAATGGGCTAAAATCTGCATCCTGAAACCCTAGAATACTGAATGCACCAATTGTGGGTGTCCGAAACATCTGACTGTATTCCCTGAAGCTGTTTACAAAGAGGGATATCTTGCCTGACAGAAGTGAATGCAGTCAGAAGCTCTGAATACAGCAGGAAAGCATGTACAAATAAACAGCAAAGTATCCATTCCCCTCTTTAATAGCTGTTTTAGATTCCTTCCCATCCATGTGACAATAGCTGTTTGGCCACTCCCTCTCCCTGTCCACTCTTCCCTCCTCACAATTTGTAGCAGTAGTCCTTTGGTATTTTCAGGTCTGTTTCCCACCTGAAGAGCTCCAGGTCACTTCTTGACCTACCATAATTATGCAATTTATTAGAAAGTTGAACAGCTAAGAACTCACTGAAGTCCAGCTCTGCTGTCTTGCACCATCTCTGCAGAGGTTCACAGCTGCATGGTTACTCCACTCTGTCTCTGGGGCTGGGCTGCATCAAGAGAGAAGTGGAGATGGCTGAGCAGTGTGTGGTCTGCCTGGTCAGAAATCACCTCTGTCTCCAGAACAGGGCTTCCTCCACTACCTGAGCTGCTCATGACCTCATGTTGCTTATCGTAAGTCTCAGGCATCAACAGAGGAATTGAGAACTAGGGAAGGAAAAATCTTTTAAATAATCTTTTCATCCCAAAGAGTCAGAGAGCAAAAAGGAGGACCACTTCTTTACTTCTGAAGCTTCTGCCTAGGACACCAAACTTACAGTCACTGAAGCACAGTGGTACACCTGCATCAGTGCATAGCTCAGTGATGCCCAGCCCAAAAAAACCAAGTACAGGGTGGAGACCTGGGGATCTAACAGTCCAGAAATGTTGGTGGAATACTTTGCCTCAGCCATGAACCCCTGTCAGGTGGGCAAATTTCCCTGGTCTCCCAATCGTCTTGGTCCTCAGCAGTGCTGCAATCACATGGATCAAACACATTGCTCATGGTGTTTGTCTTACCTACTTAACTGTTGGCCTGGAAGAAAACAAACCGTGCTGTGCACCAGTTGAAGTGGTTCTTTCATGCGATTTCTTGAAAGGTGTTTAACAACCTGTTACTAATCGCTACCTGCATGGTCTTTCTCAGCAGGCAGCCAAGCAGGATGAGGCAGAAATCCCTAGCAACGTGAAGTCATTTTTCAGTCCAGACTTCAACTGGGCACAGAGACCACTACTGGGCAATCTCTAGTCCATGCAAAAGGAGTATGTAATCTTGGCAACACTTCAAATGTGAGCTGACCTCGAGAGTGTTAGACTAGGGACAAGAGGTTAAGTAGTTTGGTGTGCTGAACTCATGGTATAATAAACCATTGATTTGATTTCCATCTATAACATGAATACAGGTCTTAACAACAAATGTCATATATTTTATTGTGATGGATATTACATGCTAAATGCAAATATGTTTCCAAAGGATTGAATTTGCTACCATGGGAGATAGCGTAAATAATTTGGGGTTAAATACAAAGAGACAAAAGAAAGCTCTCTTGTTAGAGTAAATACAATCTCACTGCTTTGCATTCAATTTTAGAGGATTCATGAATATCTTTGTTTTCTGTAACCTTGCACGTTATTGAAAAAGATCTTTCATTTGCTTCTACTCTTTGCAATTTCTTTAGATATCCTATTTCCTTGCATCTGCAGAAACTGAGCTGTTTCTTGTGTGCTTGACAAACCATCAACATCTGCATGTGAAAGATTTCAGAGAGAGAAGAAACAGTAAAAACCAGAAGACAGGATCCTTTCCTAATCATTTTTCCTTTGATTTTCAGACACTTGTGTAATAGGATGTATCCAACAGTGAATTTTTCTGAAAATATACTTAAATTGAGCAAATTCAGATTTGATTTGTTGACACTAGAGAACAAACTCGGTGCAAGAAGTATCTGTCTTGCTCAGAAGCCACCTCAGACTGAAGCTTCATTCAAATTTTCATTTGAGAGCATGAAACAAAAATACAGTATTATGCAGGATTGATACCTACTGGAGGTCATGCCTGTAACTGGAGGGTCACCCAGCACACCGAGGTAGCACATTTCAGTACCTACTCAAGGTCATGCTGCAAAAAGCAGGGAGTGTGGAAAGGCACTGTGACCATCCAAGCATCCATTCTGCTTTCCTGCACAAATGGTTTTTAACTGTGCTGTGCCTTGGTTTCTTGGTGACAACAATTGCCAGGTTTTATCAAATAAAAGAAGAGAAGGCCCAAACCCCACCCCTTGGTGTTTGCACCTACTGGAACAATCTTCCTCCTGGTTTATCTTGCTGAATTGTTCATGTGAGTCAGGTGTTTCTGACTGAAATTTGCTTTGTACAAAATAAGCTAGAGGAGCAGTTGTCACATGCTGGTGCCCTCCCCAGGTGGAAGCAGCTGCTCCCCAAGGAGTTCCTATTCCAATTTTCTGTTGCTTGGAAAAATTAAAATCCACTGGTTATAACATTCAGTTTTTTCCCCAAAGACCTGGGAACCCTTGCATGCTGCATTTGTCAAATAACCACCCATGGCTTCCATGAAAATAAAGGAGGTTACTTATCTATTCTCATTTCTAAGTGTGGGCTCTGGGGAGAACCAGGACTGGTATCCAGACCCTATCTCCCCTTGGGATTGGGGAGGGTTCAGCTTTCCTACCACCCAAGCTGTTACTAATAATTGAGGGCCTGATAAGCATTCTCCTTAGCCTATCCACGGGGAGATAACTGTCAGCAAATCATGACTTACTTCAGATCAAAGGGCTTGTGGAAGACCATTTTGTCACAGTTGTTATGACTCTAGATAATTTCTACAGTGTTTACCTCAGTGTCACTGTTCATGGATAACTACAGGTAGTTGGTGTTTTTCATCTTAAAGGGTAAATCCCGAGCTAGCTGTCAGTGTGTAGACAAGTGAAGGTGAAGTACAGCAGGGTACCCATAGATAAGCCTGAGATGTTTTTAGTGAAGACAAACTTTGTGCCTTGGGCTGCACTTGGGAGCAGTAGGAGTGACTCACCCTCTTCCCTAAATTGCACCACAATGTGGGGCATGCATCAGATAATAGCAAGCTCCCAGTTATTCCAGAAGTTAGTGTGCTGTGCCAACTCATTACTTCCTAAATAGGTCCAGTGTCAGTGCTGACTGGTGACTTAACTGACTGATGACATTCACTACAAGGTCACTAAGCTAAGTCTATACTTAGGAACACTTTGGTGCTGCAAATGACACGGAATTGATTTAATCTATACAATGCCTTGTCTCTGATGATCCTTCCTATCACAGGTCTGACCAACATGGACAACAAAGGTAGAAGACCCAATTAATATTCAGCTCACTAACTAAAATCTGAAGAGGAGTCTCAGTAAAGCAAACACTAAAGAAAACACCAGTAAGGAATTGAACAGCAGCTGAAAATGTAAACCTTCCTGCATTTTTTCCTAAAGAATCTAGTGTGCCTCTACTGATGACTGCAGGAAATGTGCAGTATTTGTCACTGCAGAGAGCTCTTCTTGATTTGCACAGCTCTCTCTCCAGCCCACATACTGCAAATAGATCCTTCCCTCTCAGTGCTCACTGAAGTGGATCTCCCTGAAAAGGCCCAGCACCTACGGCCAGATAACAAAGACAGGTACAGGTCCATTTGGCAGCCTTGAACTTTCAGCTTTTTCATAAACTCCCAAATTCAAAAGATAATTCTCATCCCCCTACCCCTACAGCTGTTAGCACATCAGCAAGTAACTTGTGCCAAGCTACAAGAACCTCCTCTGCCCACCACACCAAAGGGCCATGATTGGCTCCAGCTGGCCCTCATTGATAGTCTGTGAAAAATATCAAAAGACAAATTATCCTCAGATGACCTGCAGATGTTGCTACCAGACACCCCACAACAATAAAGACAAATATCTCCGCTGTCATTTAAGGGGAAATGGCATATGGTTCTTCAAGTCTGATGATTCAGACATAATAATCTCCCAGCAATTATGAATACAGAGGCAAAGAAAGAAAATTGAAAGGAGATAAACTCTCTATTACTTTCCATTTTACCCCCAAATCTGTCTTCATCCATGTCTGAGAAAAGCAAAGGGACCAATCACTATTTGTTACTAGCAAGGCAGCACAGGACTGGCAAATGTGCCTGCACATATGTGCATTCTGTTTTAAGCCAAGGCTGGCAAAAGGCACTAAAATGTCAGTTTGTTCTGTATTTCACTTTATTCTCTTGGCTTAGGTCAGGTACATCCTTAATGCACGTTGAAACAAACCGTGTGGGAGCCATGTATCTCCTGCAATGCTGGAGTGGGCTGGCTCAGGCACACCAGCTGCCTGCACCTCTGTACCTGCTCTGTCATATTGGGTGGGACTGGAATTCAGTGTGGGTGTGAGCACAGCCCTCCTCCACACACATCAAGGATTTCTTTATCATTTTCCAGCTCAAAAAGCAGTGAATGTTGTTTGTTGGATTTTTTTTTTTAATTCTACCTGCACCCGTCTTTAGCCAGCAATATGCTCAAAGCTCATCCAGTCTGTGCTGCGACAGAGAAGGAAAGCTGGCCAGGCTTTCACGGTCCCAGCTCTGTGGGGGTTTATAGGACAAGTTCCAAACATTAAAAACCATAAAAATCAGGGGGTAGATATTCCTCAGATAGAGGTAGCTGCACTAAGTTTGTGGGGAGTAACTGTGGAACTCTGTAGTTACTCACTTCATTAAGTCTTAATTGTAACGATTGCAAGGTGCAACCCCAGCACCATAATCAGATCCTGAGGTGACAGAGGCACAGATAATTGTAATGAGCCTTCCTCTGAAATGAAAGGCCTGCAGTTTTCTCCCCAGATGCTAATGGCACAAAGCAGAGGCAGAAAATGCTGTCAGCAGGAACCAGGAGAAGATGGGGATCCAAGGAGACCCCTGGGCTTCAGGGTTTGCAAACAAATAGTAGGCAGATGCCATTAACCAGGGTTGCTGATTTAACTTCTGTTTCCTCTGTCTATTTCTAGCTCGCTCTCGGAAGCATCCCAAGTAAACCTATACCATCCTGGCCTCATTGTTTTCTGTTATACTCCAGAAAAACTTTTTTCCATACTGGCAAGAGCAAAAGGAAAGAAGCGGAAGAGAAGATTAATCCACATGCAGCTCTCGCCTTCATGTGCCATCCCAGGATCCATCCACTTTGACCCCACCAGCTCTGGATGGTGAGTACTTTCTTGACCCCCTGGCCTTTCATTCATGGGACTAAAATGAAGAATTAAGTGTCAGGGCACACCTGCAACTGGAGGATGAGTCAGGCCCAGGGGGCTGCTGAGTCAGAAGAGCTGAAACAGCCACTGAAGTTGGAAAATGAGCATTCTTGTACAATCCAGTGCTAATGTCCAAGCAGGAAATAGAAATGAACTTTGGAATAGAAGTCAACAATTACAAATGAATAAAAAAGGGAGCAATGCTACCAGAAACCCTCCATTCTGGTGATGTCATGGTTCCCAAATGCCCTTCAGAAATGCAAATTGCCTACAATGTAATAAAAAGGGCATTTTCTAGAGTGTGCAGAGCTTGCATAGTTTAATTAAGCATAAACTAGGGTGACTCTTGAAAGGAAAATGATGTGGATTGCAGTCTCTGAGTGACCTTGGAAAGGCACTTGTAACTTTCTCTACACAGCAATTAAGTAAACTCACACCTCATATGCTGTCACTCCTATTCCTTTCCTTTATTTAGAAAGATTTTTTTTTTTTTGTTCTCTCAGATTCTCTCTCACATTGATTTATCTCCATGCTTAGAAAATGTGATTTGTTTCCCTCAATGTAACTAAACATTTGTCTACAGCCTCGCCATCTCTAGTTTTCTAATCGCTACTTCAATATTACTTATATTGAACTTCTGGTGCCTACTTTCCTTGCTTTCCACCAAATTCTACCTAGGCTACCTCACTGACATGGCAAAACTGGAATAAGGAGATGACTATAGAAATTTCTCCTCCAATCTTTCCAAGACCAACCTAGTGGCCTTCTCTGATGGGGTGACTGTGTCAATGGACAAATGAAGAGCTACAGATGCCATCTATGAGGAATTCTGTAAAGCCTTTGACATGGTTCCCAACTATATCCTTCTCTCTTAATTGGAGGGAGATGGATTTGATGAGTGGACTGTTTGGTGGATGAGGAACTGGTTGTATGGTCACATCCAGAGAGTAGCAGACAACAGTGCAATATCTGGATGGATATCAGTGAGAAGTGGCATCCCTCAGGAGTTTATATTGGGGCCAGTACAGTTTAATATCTTCATTAATGGCATAGATGAAAGCATCGAGTGCACCCTCAGCAAATTTGCCAACGACACCGAGCTGAGTGATGCTGTTGACCGAAATGAAGGATGGAATGCTATGCAGAGGGATTTGGACAAGCTCAAGATGCAGGCTCAAGGAAATCCCATGAGGTTCATGACCAAGTGCAAGGTGCTGCATCTTGGTCATGGCAACCCCCAATATAGGCTGGGGATGAAGGGACTGAAACCAGCCTTGCAGAGAAGGACTTGGGGTCACTGGAGGCTGAAAAGCTAGACATGAGCCAATAGTGTGTACTTGAAGCCCAGAAAGCAAACTGCGTGCTGGGCTGTGTCAAAAGAAGTGTGGCCAGCAGGCTGAGGGAGGTGATTCTCCCCATCCACTCTGCTCCAGTGAGACCCTAACAGCTATGTGGTCCCCAGAACAGGAAGCACATTGATCTGTTGGAGCAAATCAAAAGGAGGGCCACAAGAATGATCAGAGGGCTGGAACACCTCTCCTATGACGACAGTGAGAAAGTTGGTGTTGCTCAGCCTGGAGAAGAGAAGGCTATGGGGAGACGTCATTGTGTCTAAAGGAAACCTATAAGAAAGAAGTGGACAGACTTTTTAGTAGGGCCCATAGCAGCAGGACAAGGGGTAATGGTCTCAAACTAAAAAAGCATAAATTCAGAGAATTATGAGATTTATGGGAAAATCTTTTTAAGATAAGGGTGGTGGAATAGGTTGCCCAACACTGGGATAGGTTGCCCAGAGAGGTGATGGATGCCCCATCGCTGGAAACATTCAAGGTCAGGCTGGACAGGGCTCTGAGAAACTTGATGCAGTTGAAGATGTCCCTGCTAATGGTGGGAGTGTTGGACTCCTCATTACACAATTCTGGGGCAAGAATGGCAGTGGTGTCTGCAGGGAAGGGTACTGGGGGGATAAATTAGGGTTTTGTAGTTGCTATTTGAACTGCTTTCACAGTATCAATCTCTTATTTTGTGGGGGATCTAACATCATGTGGTCAGCTGGTTTTGTCAGATTGTGAAGGTCAGTTTTGAAGTCCATTAGATCACCAAGCATGCCATTTCTCAAAAAGGAGGGCTGACTGTATGGGGAATGCAAGAGTTGTCAAGTGCCTGGTTTGCTAGGAAGTAAAAAAAGAAACCCAACTGGTGTTAGCAGCTCAGCTCCATTCCTTCTATGATAGGTTGTGAAAAAGAAGTCTCAGTACTTCCTGGCTATGAGCAGTGCTGCCAAGAGGGAGCAGTGGTAGCAGCTCATCTCTGTGGGCCCAGAGTGAGTAGTACTGAGGGGATGAGTGGGACTTTTACAGCTGTTCTTATGCATCTGCCTTTAGCTTGACCTTTCAAAAACACCCTGCTCTGTCTTCCCCTTGAAATTTGCAGAGGAGTGACCATCTTGTGTTGCTCTTTGGGAATGTTTTTCTCTTGGTATCTTCCTATGACTTTCAAGGAGTAATAGATACTTCCCAAGGAAGAGCTGAAGAATGTGATAATGGGTGGAAAAAATTGTTCACCTAGCAAGGGCAAAGAAAGCAGGGGAAGGTAGGTGGGGAAACAGTGCTGATTTGCAACTGTTTGAGCTATGATGGAGTTTCAGTGAACCACACCACAAGGGCTGCTGACTCATAAAAAGGTGGAATACCCAAAAGGAAAGCAATGATCCCAGCAATTGCATCCCATTATGGTATGTCAGACACATCTTTGATTGCACAAGTCTATAATTAGTTACAGAGAGTTGTGCTGTTTCTGAAGAACCAAGAGGAAACAAAATAATTATTGCCTGTGTTAGTGACTAGCAGAATCAGTGGATAAAACTCAAGGATTACTTTAAATAAAATGTATTCACTGCTGATTGATGTAGTTTTTTTTCAATTCCAGAGTAAATGTCAATGATAAACTAAAATTTAACAAATCTTAAGAGACTACAGAGCAAAGATCTGAAAGTCTCAGGAGTAATTTTAGGGCTTGGTTCCTATTTACTCAGCGTGTAAGAAATCCACTTAAGTATCTTAAGTATTTTTTAAAAAATATTTTGAAAATTAAAATATCTTTACTTTGTGGTAAGAAAGAACAGGGCTCATGAATGAAACTCGCAGCAATACATCCTTACTAACACTAGATGGGGTGTAAGGAAAGAGTGAAGGAGAAAATCAGGGAACAGCAAAACCTTGGAGGTCTGAAGTATCTCAGGCACAGAAGAAAGATGCAACTAATCTGAGCATGGCTTTCTCCACCTTGTCAAATCCAAACCCACTCATAAATAGACTGGGACCCGTTTGCCCACCCTGTCCATTCCTCTGGCAGTGTGGATCCTTGCAGTGTGTATATTTTAACATGCATGACGCACCATTATTAGTCTCATTAACTACATTTTATTCATACAATGAAAGAGTACTTACACATGTCAGTAGCATAGATTGCATCAGCTCCTCTTTACTAAAAAAGCTCCGTGTATATACAACCTTAAAATGCTCCTGCTGTAGCTAGTGCATATTAAATCAATGCTTATATAAACTAATGTTCTTTACATAGATTTATGTATTTTAGATTACATTAAAAATCATTGGTGGCATGTTCTGTTATCCTTTTCCATTGTCCTGATGGTCTACCATTTGCAAAGAATTATGGATATGCAAATTTTATTTACTATTCAAAACAATTCCTATTACAGAATATAGGCCATGGAGACAAACCTGTGGTTGCATTTGGAAAGGCAGAAAATATCTTCAATTATTAGTGATTTCTGCTTTTATGTCTGCATCCTGCGGTTTTCCTTGGGAGCAGGAAGAGCAGAACAAGGTTCTTTTTGAGATCTTGCTTTTGTTTAACCCTGTGAAAAATACCATAACCTTTTCTTAATCAACTGGTGCTTTTTGTCCTCCCTCATAGCTGCTTTGACTTCCAGTGCATGAGCTCAGCAGAACAGGCAGGCCAGTGTCTGACTCCAGGTTCTTCCTGAAGCTGGGAGGGATTCTGAGCTGGGCTCTCTGACCAACCAACACAGCTACTCAGCAGAAGTGGCAGCCTGCCTGAAGAATTCATTTTCTTCACTCTCTTCTTCTGGTCCCATGTGAATCAGCTGGACTCCTGTGGATCACTTTATCCTCTTTATTAAGCCTGTCTCTGCAGAGGCCATTTTAATTTAATTCAACTTGATAGCTAAGCCTCAAAATCCCCTTGGCTCTTGAAATAGTACAATCTCCTGGTATCCAATACACAAGCCTTTTTCCAGCATTCTCTTGCTTCCCTTCAAGAATCCAATTTCTCTAAACTAGCTTTTAACTATGAGGCATGCCCCTTCCTGAGTGACCAATACTCACATTTGAGCCCTAAAAGAAAGTGCTGGTGCACCGAGAAACGCCACCGTCATCAGAATATCTAACTCTAGTTAAACTTGCATGCTTGACAGAAAAGCAACACAAAATGCTTTCCCACAACATAGGCTAAATTAACATTGCTTACCAGACATACCCACTTTAAAAAGTAAACTGGTAACATGGTAAGAAATTGCATTCACTGGCAGACGTGGATCTCTTTGTTTTGTCAGATTTGTTAGCTTAATGCTAGGAGAGGTATTGCTAAATCCTATAGCAGAGCATTGGTTTGCATCTACGGTCCTGGTTGAACCACTGGGACTGAAACTGCACTGGGGTTCAGAGGGCAGCGCTCAGTCCTTCAGAGGGTGGGATGGGCCAGGTTGCCAGTGGAGTTAAAAACAAAACCACATTGGACACCTCTGTAGGAAAAAAACCCCTTAACACATATTTGAAAATCAGAATGAGTTACGTCTCTGACAGACCAGTAATAACTTCATTTCATAGCAGAGAGATAAAAGTTGGGGGAAGACTGTAATATGCCAGGTCACTGGTAGGTTATGACTCCTCACGGGAGTCCTTATGCATAATCCTCCTCTGCAGCACTCTTCACACCCTGGATGTTGGAAAGCCTATGAGAACATCTCTGTTTGTGATCATAGGCCATGCTTCACATGTCTGGGGGAAAAATGTGAAACTCACTCAGCAGAAGGATGGTGAGATAGCCCTAAGTATGAAGGAATTAAGGACAGTTTCCTTTCCTCCTCCTGCTTTATACAAAGCCTCCCTATTATCCAAGACAGCAGTGCAGCAGCAAGACATGATAAAACAACCTCGTAGGCTAAGTGGTATGAAAACTTAAAGAAATACATTGTGTAAGTGAAAAAACAAGAGCTCTGATACATGATTTTGTTGGGTAAGGGTGGCAAAGAGCCCTTCCAGGAAAACAGTCCCTTTCTGTTATCCTGAGAGAGGCTCTGCATCCCAGGATTGCCCTATTTAGGATGACTGAATGCCTTGGTCTATAACCACCCCAAACACCAATGCACCACAGTCTGTCCACATCCTGCTATTTAACCTTCATTGTATTGGCAACCTGGCAACAGCCTGGACTCGCCCAGTGGAAATCCTTCTTGGAGGCAGGATTAGCTGTAGTCTGAAACAGCTCCAACTGCTTGGTTTCAGATGTCTTGGTGATCCTGAAGTCACAGTTAGACTTTGGCTAGAAGGAAAATTCCCCAAATACAACTTTGATGTCCCAAACCTGAATTTATTGCTTATGAGCTGGAGGGGAAACACTAGGCAATAAATCACCTAATTGCATACAGAGTAGCTATGACATGGAGTGCTAATGTAGATATGCATTTCAGGCGAAGCTTAAGCTCTGCCTTCTGGAATGAGAGTTCACAACACAATAACATGTTAAACACACAGAATCTACTGGGAGTCATCAGGAAAAGTATGAGTTAAGGCAAAATGGGATGGATTTCTGGAATACCTATTTAAAACAGGGATTTGTAGCTGATTTGATTGTGGCATCATACAGACCTCTGGTATTTTCTGTCTATGTCAACTTGATAAGATCTCACAGTCCTGAAGACACACACTTTTCTTTTCCTGGCTACCCAGTTACTGTGGGCTGGGCTACTTGTTATGCACAATTTGGTGCTGAAAAAAAGTGAGTAATGGAAAAAAAAAGGGCAATATATTTTGACTGTCCCTTCAAACTGCCATGAATGAAAATGATGCCTTGGATTTACTGTGAACTGGAAAGGCAGATTTTGGCGAGAGAACTCAGAGTATTCTCTCTGTTTGCTTTTACAATTCATCAGCAACCATGAAGAACTGGCTCTGGTATTAAAACTTACATTACTAAAATGTTAGTTTAGGAGTCAGGATAATTTTTATGCTTTGTATGGCTCACTCTTCACTTTCTTTATGATATGTTCAACTCAAAGTAGTTTTCTGGATAAAATTTAGATCATTCTCTTAGATGTCAACATTAATCCTAATGCACTGCACTCCTCTTTGAACGACTACAGATTGCAAAGTGTCTTTGAAAAAGGATAAAATGGACATGTCATGCAGTAACCAAGTAAATGTAGTCCCTGATTAATATGCAGGTTTGAAAAGTTCAGAAAATGTCATCATACTCCATAGGTGCACCCTGGTTTTTGAAAGGTCTCTTTTTGCTTTGTTTGTGTATAAATGTCATTCTACATAAATTTCACTCCAGCAGTTTTTCATAAACTCAAGTCAATGATGATATGTTCAAATATTTGAGTGTTTCCTTTAAAACTAGAGGCAAAGAAAAAATCTCTTCGATCTGTTGACACAGCTGTGAAAGACCGTGGTGCTTGCACGTAGATTTCTTTAAATAATCTGAATATCTTCTTTTCACCATCCCACTGGTAAATCTGGGAGAAGGTATAGTCACTTCCCAAGGCTAGGTAGTAATTGTTCTTGAAGGAGAAAGGCTGCAGTATCATGGCTCCTCGGGATGGAAGAGCCTGTATCTCCACAAACTGTTTGCTATTCCATTTCATAACTCTGGAGTCACCAATGAATCTTGTGAGTGTGATGTAAAGGTCATCTTGCATCCTGAAACTCTTCACAGCCAGGACATCTTCCATGTTGGGGATTTCACTGTGTGGGACAAACTTTTTGGAGGCTTTGTTCCACTGGAGTATAATGGGCACCTGCGCACGGCTAGAGAGGATTAAATGTGATTTCCCGTCTATATCGAGAAACTCAGCATCAGTGTCCCTGAACCACTCATGAAGAGACTGATACGAATAAAATCCTTTGTTATTCCACTTATACACTGTTGACAAACCAGCTTTAGAGCTATCTGCTATGACAAAAAACATTTCGTTGTCTATCTCAAAAAGCTCTATATCATTTGGTTTGGAAATGCGAGATACTTCAATATCCTGGAATTTGACAAACTTCGTCCAGCTTTCATCAAACTTGTAAATGTGTGAGCCACCAAAGAGCTGTGCCACCACCACAAAGACTTGGTCACCAACAAGAATGGCTTTACATCTCACTATAGACTGACCTATTGCCCAAAGAAAGAAAACAAAACAATACATTTATTAGCACAGCACAAAGGACCCTTTACACCACAGACATTACCAAACCACCCCTCCCCTTTTTTTACACCTGCACCATCGCATAATTTTGTCTTCTGCTACATGCTGTCAGAGTGTCTTTTCAGGATTTTGCTTCCCAATAACTGGAGAGATAACTTGTCCCACCCTGCAGGGTGTTCGAGTATGATGTACCATAAAATGCTAATTCCTCTTTATGCAAAATACTTTTTCTTTCTCTGTTTGTTCAAACACACGGCCCCTAATATCCAAAACAATTATTTAAGCTACATTTTATTATTTAAAAATGACAAGAATTTTTATCTTGCTGTTCATCAGACATCTGAAATTCTCTTATTCTTGTAATGTCTATCTTTCCATCTTAACTAGAAGAATGAAATATAGTATACTTTTCTTGCTCCAGAAAGGTTAGAGTCAGCTCTTTGCTACTGTACACAGAAATATTGATGCATTTTGTGGATATATCATCTGACAGCAGGATAAAAAGATAAATCTAACTCTGTTGTTTCTGTTAGGTATTCTTGAGATTTTGTTAAACTAGAAATATTTAGGAATACTGCAGTTGCCAGATAGATCAGATCAGGGTATGATCTGTTTTGAGAATGTCAAGTTATACTATACAAGAACCACATCAAAAAAGTAGCGAGACTATTATGATTAGGCGTTGTTGGAAGCAGAGAGGAATTCCTCTATGAAGCACAGTTTAAGGAGAACTATAGTTGCACAAGTTCCTCAATGCATGCTTGGTCAGTCACCACAGGATATTTGACCTGGCTCCTCTTCTGGTCCCCTACCCATGGCTTTCAGAGCTGGCCTGGGATGAAGTGCCACCCTTCCAGTGTAGGAGAGCTGGGAGTACCTTCATCTCAAGTACAGCAACCTATCTGCAACACAGGCATGAATGCTCAAGCTGATCATCCAGGCTTCTTCTGATCTAACTTAGTCAAAACACACTCTAGAAGAGCTTTCACCTGTCTCCTGTCTCGTTCTGCAGAGGACAGCAGTGCCTTTCTGCTACAGTGCATATTCACTGTAAAGGCAACTTTGACAACCAGCTCAGCTCCATAAGCCCATGTTGTAAAGGGTTAAATTCAGATATCCAAGTGCCAAGCATAGGTAAGTAGTGAAATTCTCTGTGGAGCTGGCTCCAGAGCTCTACAAAACACTCTTCAGGCTCTGCAGGGGGCTCTTTATGTGCCTATGTCCCCTGGCAGAAATCTCAGGCTCACATACATTTCAGTCCAGAGCTCAAGCTCTGACCTTCCAGGAATAAACTCTGGGTGTGCAGCTAGGACACAAGTCCCTGGCAGAAATGCCTCCTAATCAAGTTATTCAGAGGAAGGCGAAATACACCTGAATGGCAACTGTCTTTGCAAATGACTCAAACTCTCGATTTCATTTCCAGAGTTTTTCTAGCGTTCAGCTATCTCTCTCTGGAGAGACTTTTCAGTTTACATCCCTGGTATGTATTTTATCCTAATCTACCAAAACACAATGAAACCTAAAAAAGCAACCTTTTACATTTCCAAAATTTCCTGACAGAGGGGTAGCTTCTTGTAAACTTTCGTTAGTGACTCACACAGTTGATCTGAAGAGGTAAGTGCTTGCTGCCTTTGTAGAATACAACACCAGATGAGAATGCAGCATACCCTATGTCTCCCAAGATGTAAGGTAAAAATAACCTACCACACACAACAAGGAACAGGACAGAAAGATGCTCCATGGATAAATTTAGCTCCTGAGTCTTCAAAACCTCTGGCTTGGAGTATCTGGGAAACCAGGCAGCAGATAACAGCTCTAAAGACTCTGTCTCTGCTGTCATGGTGTGACTGAGCACAAGTGTTGGTTAGGGACAGAATGGTTGTTAGAAAACCAGCATTAAAACATCACCTGGCTTCCACACAGGCTCTTTGTTTGATCAGTAATCTGGCCAAGATGTTAATTGAGCATGTTTGTAAATTGAAAGTAAATGTGGAAGCTTTACAGCACATCTCTTTAGGTAATAACCACAGTTTAAATACTTCTGTCATTTTCAACTGGCTTCCTGGTCAGCTCATCCTGAAAGCATCCTTCAGGCCTGTTCCCTTTTACATGCAGTAGATTCTTTATATATTCTGTTTTGCAGGCACTTTGGCAAGATCAAGTGCTCCTTCGGCTTCTGCTTTAACTTGCTGTGTGATTAAAGCAGTGAGTGCTAAGCTGGCCTATGATGTGGCATTCAGGGCAAGTCTTTGTGCCTTCAGAACAATTTACAAGATTGGACGAAAAAAGCCTAGTTTGTGTGCTGCAGTAAGGTTAAATGTGCATATGTTAACAAGATACATTACTCCATGCAGTCACTAATGTCCAAACATCACTCACTTCAATCAGCCAAATTCAACAGAGATTTGGGACAAAACCAACAAACTGGTCCAATCTACAAACCTTATCCTTGTGAAATGCCAACAGTTCATCAGTGACTGGAATCCCAGTGTTCAAATACCTGTGATATTGTCATAGCTCCTGAAATTCATTTCAATGTGATCCCACTCCAGCACCATGCAGTTCTCCATGCTGGGCTGTGCAATGGCTACAAATACATCATTCTTTGAGTTGAATGTATCCACTGAAACGGACTGGTAGGGCAAAATCTGGTGGACGACAAAATCTAGAAACACACATTTACAACAGTTAGGATACATCCTTGCTGGAAACACAGAGCAAGTGGTTGCAGATTAGAATGTTTTACACTGGAAAATGAGTGAAATACTCTGGATTTTTGTATAACGCTATCATGGAAGTATCAGTGCTCATGTTAGGCATGCAGCAACAGGGAAAGTATCTCCTGCTTTAGGTATCATGAACTGTCCTCTGGAAATGTATTTATCAATGAGATCAAATACGTAAATAGTGAAATAATTCAGATTTTCCAGCTAGGCTGGCTACTGTCACTGAAATAGAGAGAGGAGTCTCTTTCCCCACAGCTGGAAGTTGCTTTCCCGTCAAGTGAAATGGCCTTGCTAGAATCACATTCAAGCTGAGAGACAGCAACTACCAGCTGAAGTCCAATAACTTCTTAAGTCATGCAAATTTAATCACTAGCAATTTGTGTTATGCTAAACCAGGCAGAAAGTGAAATGATATCTGAAGTTTGCCTGGGGATAACCCCATTTTGCTTAGACCATAGACAAAGTGGTGTAATCAAAGCTCAGTTAACATAATGTTTTATGGGGCATTATAATGTAGTTTAGGCATAAAATACAACCAACCTGAAAATTACTATCCAGTGGAAAACTTATCCTAGACAGCAAGACTGAGGAATTGGAGTAACCTTTAAAGATTAGGAGTGTAACTCCAAATTTAAGACTTTTTTTCTCAAAAATTAAGTGCCTTTGTAGACTTAATTTGAAAATTTACCCTGGGGTAAGTCAGCAGTCACCACAGAGCCAGTCTGGAGCAAAGTGAGGAGACTTGGGCCTGAATTTGATCTTTGACCAGACAGCTGTGCAAGATCACTATTATCAGAAAAAAAACATGGTGTAGCAGAGCTGACAAAGAACTCAAGCCTAAAATGTGGCAGGACGCCTGCACTGAAGTGATGTGTGGATACAGATATGTAGAAAAGTAAAGGCATCTTCCCTATGATGGCATTTCTCTGCAGAACCATGCACTGCTCTGTTTTAAGCTCCATTTGCTACATGCCTTCACCACACACTCCTATGTTGGAAGGGTCTGAGCATCCAGGGATTTTGGTGAAATGGTAATTAAGTCCTCACTTGAGTCCCTCATTTTAGTGCATTATGAAATAATTGCTTCTGAATGAAGAACCCTCTGTTTCTGCATGCTTGAAAGCCTTGCCCTTGAGGAGTTACACTTCTGGAGAATAAAGATAGATGACTACCATTAAACAAACAGAGCAGATTCCACAGCTGTGAAAGAAATGACAGTCCTCATTCTTCGAGGGACTATTATAAATAGAGCTTGGGCTTGGTTCATAAATGCTGGTAGGCAAACAGGAAAGTTATCTTCATTCTCACTGGGAAACTAAAAGGGCTGGGGAAAACTGACACTGAAGTATGCAGAAAGTTAGAGTAACTGACCAGTTATAAAAGTTAGCTAAAGGATGGAGCCATAGCAGATAGAGGCACAGAAAACAAAAATATTTTTTAAATCTTGAGGAAAAAAACCCCAAAAAACTAATTCTGAAAAGACATCTCTTAAAATGTGAACAGTTGTGAAACACTTCGGGAGAATCTGTGAATTGAAACAAACCAGTCTGTATGTGAAAACGGGTAGGAAAACAATTTCTAATCAGTAAAAATCAATAAATGTTGGTTTTAGCACCAGCTGGGAATATCAGACTGTAAAGTAGAACAGGGTCACACAGTGAAAAGTGGCTGCCACATCAGGCTTGCAAAAAATCTAGGCCTTGGGGCTTGATTTTGTTCTACATACCTTGTTGTAATGCTAGAAGGGGCTAACATGGTAAATACAGTATTCAGGAGGAGCCTTTTCCCAACATTTTTCTCTTTTAAGCTGGATCCCCTGGATGGGAGAGGGAAGAGGATACAGCCCATGCTTTTCCCCTGTGCTGTTGGCTGCATGAGCTCTCCCTCTCTCCCTCCCACCCCATACACAGTTTTGCTCTCCCTGTCTCAAGACGTGGTTTTCACGCTGTTTTCTGCTGGCTGAGAGTGGGAATGCCCCCCTGTCTTACAGTCACTTATTCCACCTCTGTTCTCTCTGTGGTTGAACTGGCACCATGGTGTCATGGGTGAGGGATCCAACAGTTTTATTGGCTGATTTTCCTTTCTGGCAGCCCTTGCTCTGGCTGATCCCAGCACACAGGAGCACTGATGCCAGCACAGTAGAGGAGGAGAGTGCAGGGAACATTGGAGGATGGTAAGGAAAAATATGATGGATGATCTGTTTGGGCAGCTGCTCCAAAACTGTAACCTGTGATTCAGTCCCACTCTCCTCACATCCCTTCTTCCCTGCAGTGATACTTCTACTCCAGATGAGGCTACCCAGGACCTGGATGTGCCCACAGCGTTAACCATCCTTTCCCTTCTCCCACTATGAGAGATCTCCAGCACAGGAGCAAGAATGGAGCAGTACCTACTAATTTGCAAACTGCCTCCCTTCCAGACAGTGAGGAAAGAGAGGACCACCTCCAGAAGACAATCCCAGCTAGGTAAAGAAAGGGGAAGACAAGCTTCCAAACTCAGTGAGATGATCACTGCCTACAGGTCTGGGCAAAGCAGGTCCCAGGCATGCACACAGCCTGTTTCCAGTGGCTGTGGGAGCCCGAGGCCAGTTTTCCAGTCTCCTGAAAGCGAGTTACATGTTTCTCAGTGGTGCTCATAGCCACAGCACAGCCTCTTCACACACTGTTGAGGAAGAAAGACAAGGAATGAAGTGAAATGGCTGCTTAACCTGCTTCCATGATGCAAGCACTGAGAAATGGAAAAGACAGATGCTATCACAAGAAGAATTAAATGCGCAGGTCACCAATACTATCAATCACTTTCTCTGTGAAGAACCAACAGGATCATTTTGTTCCTTGCCTTTTTATATTAAATTTGGCAGCACCTCTTTCCATCTCTCCCGTTACCATTGTAGCAGTTCAGCTGATGCAATGAGCTGATTGGGCCAAGAAGACACACATTTTACCAAGCAAACTGCTTTGTTACCACATCTTGCATCCAGTCATGCTCAACACTGAGTGCTGGAGACCAGAAATTATGGAAAGTCTGATCCCACCTGGCAAAGGAAGGAATACTATACTAAAAACTAACATGAATGAAAGAGTTTTGCAGAGCCCTGCCCACCACTGACTGGGAAAGGAGCATACACCTGTGGGGTATGTTGCTTTACTTCAGAATACAGTATGTATTCTAAGCCTGTGACTAATCAATCCTCAAGGAAGGAATATGAGCATATTTACAGTCCCTTTGGTGTGGGAGGAGGAGGCAGTGGCAGAGAAGGAGAAAGGAGCAGTGGCCTGACACCACAGACCACAGGTCATACAGAACAGCATCAGACAGATAAATGCTGTGCTGTGGGAGCACTTCTCTGGGGGCATTTGAACAAATATTCAGCTGGGCAATCCTTGCCCCATGGAATCCCTTTGGCCCCCAAAAGCTCTGCAGCACATGAAATTAGATTTCTGTGGGGTGTAATTTTGCTTACAGCAGGCAAAGCGACAATGTTAATGGTGAATTCTACCTGTGGCAACTTTACAGTGTCTAGGTACGAAAAGGCGACAGAGGGCCAGTAGGTCAGGATAGGTTTGAGAACCAGGTAAGGCTTTCTCTTGTGCACTGTTACTGCTACACAGTTGCTTAAATCAGATTGCAATGAAATAAAGCCTGCTTTTATCTTGCATTGCTGCCTCTCAGTGATTCAGCAGACATGGGAATGTATCTTCGGTTCTGTTCTAAACTTCATTGCACTCCTGTGTTTGACAGCCTTTTATGCAGCAGACTATTGCACTTTACCTCTGCTGCTCCTCTGACATAATTTTGAATTGAGTTCATTCTCCTTTCTTTCACACATTGCCATTGAAGCACCTTTCACACCTTTTCCTGAAATTTCATTTTACATTCCTAGTAATCGACTTTTCTGTTGTCTTTTAATAATAATAACTGACTTGATGACAGATGAGAACTTGCACGCTTTTGATATCACTGTCTAGAAAAAAGGCAGAGCACTGACATCCTATTCAAAAAAGATGAAAACCAATACTTGCAGCTGATATTTTCAGTTATATGATGTGACTACGTTTAAAGATAGGTAACTGTGTCAGATTGGTCATAAAATATAAGCATAACCACATGCAAAGTTCTCTTCACTCCCTTCAGCATGCTTTACATTAAAAAAAATTTAAAATAAAAAATTAAGATCCTAAGCAAGACAGTAGTCAGAATATTATTGGACTTTTCTCTTCAACTTAATGGAGTTCCATGGACAACTGCTGGCACTATTGCCACCACCTTCGATGCTAATAAATCATGACTTATCAAATAAAGATAACAGCTATAGCCACATTTTGGAACTTAAGTTCATTGCTTTCTGTGAAATACAGAGATTTTGGGAAGCTCATCTGCCATAACTATGGCTTTATTCCAGATAATAGAAAGCATTCTGTGATGAAAATTAAGCCACAAATTGAGTCATAATCAAGTCTTTTGGAATATGAATAGTCAGAGCTCTTCTCCCATTATCACTTAATCCAAATAACTCAGTACTTACTTTGGCTTCTAAATGTAATTTTCCCATTTTGTATTTGTTCTAGTACTTGGAAGTGCTTTGCATGTAACCCTTTCCTCCCCCCAGGTCATGCTTATAGAAGCAAAAGAGTATCATCTAAACTTCTGATATTTAACCATTTGTAGTGTGCTTAGAAATATACATTCTGAATACCTGTAGTGGTGCATTCATAATCAAAACTTGTCACATCATTTAACTTCTTATCCTGATATTCTGCTGGACCAATACACAGGACATCAGAAACAGTGGAATTTGTCATCTTTAACCACAAAAACAACCACTTGGCTTTGCAGTCACACTCAAATTTATTTCCCCTTAAATCTCTAAAAAAACACACAGAAATAAACATATTTGAAAAGGTTGATAGCAATATGAGTACTACAGAACTGTTATCACCTTGACATGCTGAATTTCAAATTATCTGAGTATCCTTGAATTGTTCTGAACTGATAACAGGGAAGTTTCTTAAGTTTTATTCAGACCCCTCTACTGTGAACTCTCTTTCATTGAGATTTCCAAAAACCGTTGCAGTCTACAGTCACATATAATCACACTAATGGAGCACTGTGATCCATGTGTAAAGTTACTTTTAGTGTAAGTTTTCATAGGATGAGGACTGTAATGTAATACATCCTGACCCTCAGGTTGGCTGCTGCAAGCCTCCTCAGTGCCATTTACCACTGACACAGACAATTCCCATTCCTTCCCCAAACTGCTCCAGTACCGCTGGTTGAGAGCGCAGCCTTGCTGATGTAAAATACACATGTAAGACTTGTATTTTTTGAGTCGCTGCTGATGTAGAGTCAATTTAACTTCTTCTGACTAATGTATATGCAATTTCAGCACTGTACTTGTTCTTTGGTCCTTTGGCAATTTCTGTGGCTTATGATTTTACTTTGCTGCTTGGAAGAGCCAGGCCAAAAATAGGGGAATCTTAGTTATACAAGGAAACACTGACAGAACATCAGCAATGTGCTATAACTGGACAAAAATAAGGGAAAAAATCTTACTTTTAAAACTAATCCCTTTTACTAAAATAATCTCAGGGAATACATGCAGAAATAACAGGGAAAAATGTTCAGAGGAATTGTAGTTTTAAAATAGTCTCCCTTTCCCTAAAATACAATTTGCACGAGACATCAGAAAGAAGTACAGTAACACAAGCTGTCTACAGCATCATGAGAAGCAACAGTGATTTAAGAAACAGCAGTTACTTTAGAGGAGTCTATCAAGCAAACAATTATAAAATGAAAAAAACTAGAACAATAAAATACACTTTTTTTTCTGTGTAGATACCATATACAGCACCACATACTCGGAATCTAAAACTGAGAGCAAGAACAACAGAAGCAGGTAGCCAATAGAAAGATCCTCATTACTTACAGTTCAATTAAAGAATCTAAATCGCTGAAGACATCCCTTGGCAAAGCTTTGAGATGGTTATTGGCCAAAGAACTAAAAAAGAAAGTTAGAGTTTAATATCATTGCTGTCTCTTGTCTTGCAATTCTTCTCAAGCCCGAGCTCACTTACAGGTTGTTAATTATCTGGTACTGTCCAGCCACTGGCACTATTAGAAGTTACCAGGAACAGGCATTAATTATTCTCATTCAAGAATGGAGATTGCTTGAAGTTCACATAAAAGTAAAATATTTAAATCTTTATTTTTTCCCAGGTGCAAACGTAACCCACAGAGCAATCACTGAGCACACTGAAAAGAAGCAGGAATGTTAATTATGAGTAGGCAGCGTGGTGGTGGTGGTGGTACCAGTGCAGCACTGGGGGTACCAGTGGCATCCCAGTCCCAGCTGTGTCTGCAACAGGCAGCCCAACATGTGGCAGTGCTGCCCAGGCAGGAATTGATCTAAGGCTGGTTTTTAATTTATGGAAGGCACATTCTTGACAGCAGGAGGAAGCTGACACAGAGGAAAGGGAAGTTTTCTGTGTAGCAGAAAGACCAGTGGTCTCCCAGGATGGTTTTGTTCAAGCAGAAATCACTCTACCAAATGTTAAATAACTTACAGGTGAGTCAGGTCACGAAGGCCACGAAATGCATTTCTTGAAATGGTTTCAATTTTGTTTCCTTCAATAAATCTAGGGGAAAAAGAGTACTTTAAAATACTTTAAGTAACATTATTATTAGCATCACAGTGCTTTAAGCTATGGTTGCTAGCTTCAGCATGTTTCTGGGCAGCTCCTTCAGACTGAAAAGTGGGAAGTCTCAGTGGAGTTGCTCACGTTCCCTTTTTCCCTTTCCTTGGGCAGACTGCAAAGAACAATGCAAGTACCTGGCAGCACAAGGGATGGCACATGACACAAATGTCCAGCAGCAAAGGAACAAAGTGAACAAAGCAAAAAATATTCTTCTCTTGGTAATCCTCTCAGGATATGTTGTGTCAGGCAAGAGACCTGCATGGGAGAAGCTCCTGAGACAGACTTTAGAAGCTAAAGTCCTACCTTCCCCTCTCACAAATCACCAGCATTTTCAAACCAAGGGCAGCACAGCAGTGCCAGGGCTGCCCAGGCTGCAGACCTGCTCTGATGGGGAGCTTCTGTGGCTGCACACACACACAGTGCCACCTCTGTACCCACACAGCCCTAACATGAACTGCCCGCATTTGACACCTGCACAAATGGCAATACCACTGCCTTGGTTTGGTTCTACTCTCCCCAGGCAGGATAACTCCTCTGCAGGGTGCCAGCTGCACACAAGTCTCACAAGCCCCGTGCACTGGGGAGATAATGACAGGCACATATCGATTCCAGCAGCACACTGCTCCTCCTGACTGCATGTCAGCATCTAAAGAAAGAGCTGATATTTGAGCATCTTGACCCCTGAGCACTTGAGGACGCATCGCTAAATACACCGTCATCCCTGCAAAGTGACTGCAGCCAGGTGGCCATCAAGATATTGCATGATACAGCTATACCTGGATGAAGACAACTGTATGCTGACTTTATAAAAAGTTTGTGAGATAAAGGTGCCTCCCTTTGTCCTAAGCAGCTCTGCTTGCCCTCCAGAGAAGATAGAGGAAAAATGCTATGAGACAAGGTCTCTTCCCAAGAGAGTCAAGATGAGAATGCAGGAGACAACAAGTGCTCTTGGTTTTACAGTTTAGGTGTAGCAAGAATACTTCATGAAGTGACTGGGACCCTGACTGCAGGAAAGGGTTCAGATGAGAAAGTATTGTGTCTATGTGGGAGACGTCAGAGGCAGATCAGCCCTTTCAGGGCTGTGTGGGGTCAAAAATTCAATCTGCAAGAGCAGAGAGCCACCCTGCCTCCTGTCACCCTCACCAGAACCTGGCATCCCTGCACAGCACCAGTTCACTGGTCCATGCAAATAGACAGGGCTTCACTGCACACAGTGCAACAAGCTGGGACTCAGTAACTTGCCATATTCTTGAATCACCAAACCTGGCCTCCAAGAGGTGCTACCCTGGGAATTCCAGTCTGTTCACCAGCAAAGCTCCTGTCTCTACCAGACCTGTCTTACTCAGACTCTGTACACAGTCAGTTTAAGGGTGCATTGAATGCCATTATGAGTGCTGCAAGTGCAACAGGACACAGCTGGAGATATATTATAGATATATATAGGTATCAGCTGTGGGTGCTCCCCAGCTGCTCTTCAGACAGAGGCTTTGCTTTGTACACACAGACACTTGTCATTCTTGTTTGTCAGTGAGGTTTCCTTCTTCTCTACAAAGTCTGATCCCTTGTAACTAAGAGACATGAATTATGGAAGCTGTACTGGTTTTACTGGCTGCACGGCCAAAAATACAAATCACAGAGAAAGGCCATTCACAGCCAGTTCCCTGTGGTGGAGGGGTGATTTGTTGGGAAGAGAAAAAGTTCTATGGAATTGACAGGAAGGGCAAACACAACCTTTTACTGAGACCACTTGTTCAGCTGCTAAAAGAATTTGCAACTGTAAGGCTTTACCAGTCTTCATCCTGCTCCCTGGCTTGCAGCTGGTGGTCAGGGAGAGAGATTTGCCCTTTAACCAGCTGAGGAGAGCAGGGTGTTTCATTCAGACAGGGGTCTGGTTGCCTCCACGATGTATCCTATGCTGCTGGGACAAGCTCATCAGCACTGGAAAGCAGGTCACTAATGGTACAACAAAAAATGTTTTTCTTCCTTTTTACAAACGTACTGCAAATAATTTTTTCCCCTGTAGATACAAGGAAAAGAGAATACTTAGATAACTTGCTATCTCTGAAAAATCCAGATATAGCTGAATCACTGATTTTATATATAAATATAAAATATTATATACCATATACCATTTAACATTATCTGCAAATTCCATTGTTGGCCACTCCACATAGACTAGACTATTAACCCTAAATGTAACCCACCATAATATCTATTTGCCTTCAAGATTTTAGCAAGAGTCAGTTTTATGACTGTTGGTCTTCCTGTAGAAAAGGACAAATGTTTTCCACAGCTACATTTCAGCTCAGAAAGGTGGGTGGAATGAGGAATTTTTTCAGGTTGTATTCATAGTGTCAAACACACCAGCTCATATTGAGTAACATAGAGAAATGCCAGTCCTCTGGAGTGTGAAGGGAGGACAACCGTGTACCAGGGCTAATTTTTTTTTTTTTAAGGTGAACTAAAAATAAACAAAATTAACGATCAGAAAAAGAAAGGAATGTAAAAATCAACTAAGTGAATAACATAAATGAAAGGAGAGTTAAATAATTTTAAAGAATAATATAAATAATTACAGTAATTTATGTTATATGAAATGTATGTATATATATTTATGTATTTATAATTAATTACATAAAGATAAATGCTATCGACATTAAATAGGGTATCAGAAAAAAGGCAAAGTAAGAGACAAAAGTTGAGAGAATAGAAGCAGGGTTGTTCTGGGCAGTACACCAGTACTCTGCAATTCCTTTTCAGGCTGTTCACAGGTGAGGACAGGCTTCCCCACCTCTTGCCTGGGGTTCAAATCACCTTAACAGGCATGGCACTCTTCTGGAACGCCAAGACAATCTCTTGCTAAGCAATGCCTTTTTGGTGTGCTGTAATTGCAGGGAGACACCTTGTATTCATGGCACCTTTTAAAAATGCACTGTAACCACTGAAAAATCATCAGCCACCATAAAGAACATTTGCACAGGAGTGGAACATAAATCCTTCAGCTCCCCTGCTCTTGGGAATCACAGTAAAGACCAAGACTCTGCAGCAGGAGTCTTGGCAACTTATGAAAGTATCTTTATTTATAAAGGACATGAAATACCAAACTTACAGGTATTCTAGATGGAAGAGACCAGCAAAGGCATCGTCTCGTATAACAGTGAAGGAGTTGGAGTTCAGCAAGCTGAAAATGGAGAGCAAGCATTAGCAAAGCGCATTAAAACTTGACACAATGGATTGCGCCTGTTGTGTTTATTGCCCATGACCAAACTAATCTTACTGACTTGAGGCCATATTGCCCCTCCAATGCAGCATACATAAAATACTGTGGAATGGCCTATTGAAAAAAAAAAAAAAATCAGAGGCATTACTTAATGGTAGTTAATGTCCACTACTCCCCAGGAAAAATGCTTGCTGTGCCATTGACCTTGGCTAAATGTAACCCAGTCCTCAACTCTGTGGTCTACTGAGCAGAACAAGCCATTGTTAGATGGCAGCTCTGCTGAGTGTGGGCCCCATTTGCTCACCACCCCTCTGGCCCCACTGACAATTTTAAGAGTCCACCTCAGCACCAATCCTAAGCTCCCAAGTGCCAGCTCTGATTTATGCAGTCGCAGTGGGCCAGTGCTCACTCATTCCACACTCCCAGGGCAATGGTCCAAGCCTGACCTGCAGATGGGGTACCTGCAGTGTGGGAGGAGAGCAGCCAGTTTGGCAGCTGGAAACACAGACATATCCATAACACCAAGACAGAATCCTGCTACCTTTATAAAGCAAAGTCCCGTGTCCACAGGCAGTGAGGAAAACTGCAGTGCTGCCTCCTTCAGGCACTGCCTTGCCCTCCTGCTGTGTGAACTTCAGGGACAAAACATGTTACAGCTGCACCAGAGAAGCTGTCACCCAAGCCAGGACAAGGCAGCTAGGGAGAAGGATGTTATGGAGGCTTTGCCAACAAAGTTCATTCCTTGCTGTATCAAAGCATAACAGCAGACAATCTCCAAATGTTGATGTTCAAAGGCAGAGAGGGCAATCTCCTTTCAAGAAAATAGCAAAACTTTTTATTTGGTCTAAAAAATGAACACTACTCAAAAGAAATCTTTTTTGGAAAATCTTAGAATTTTCCCCCATGAATGAATATGTCTACACTAATTGCTTTATTAGAGCAACTGATTAATCTTCCTTTTGTATGGTTTTAGGCATTTTACTAAAATTAATTTAGAAGACTAATGAACATGAAATGCAAACTCTCACTGTGATCCCTGGATATTATGCTAATTCTAGACAAATGTTCCTTAAATTATCCCAAAGAAATCTGACAAAGATGCAGACCACCATCAAAAATAAATCCTTACATTATTATTTTACGACAATTACTGCCACAGAAGACATTGTCCTGAGGTGCCCATGTGCAGAATTATGCATGCAGCTCTTCATCATTTAATCATTGTTTTTTCTCATGTTTTAAGGAAAAAGTCACAAATCACTCTAAGCAACAGAATTTGTCAGTGCCCAAAGCAGTGGTGGTGGTGACAAACCCCTCTTGCTCCCACATCTGATTTACCACATAAAGTGTCATGAGCAACTTCTGCCTTCCTCAACAACCCATCTCTGCCCCACTACCCTACACAGCTCAACATCTCCAGGAAATCTACTACAGCTAAGGAAAAGGAGCAATCTTCATCTGGTCTTCTGCCCTCTTCCTAATACCACCATCCAAAACAAGCCAGATTCCCCAATCTCTAATTTCCCACCCACAGTTTCTCATCCATGGATTCCTCCCTTTCCTTCCCAGCTAGCACAGGTCTGCTGTTTGCCACCATTTATTGGCGGGCAAGGTCCTCGTCCCTCTACTGGGGCTCTGTGCTGACCCCCAACTCTCACAAAACTTGCTTTTGGAGCTGGTTTCACATTAAAGGAGGTAAAAGCTTCCACCCCTTGCTTTTCCCACTTCCCCCCAGCATTTTGCAAGGACGGCTGTTCCTCCCAGTAGGGTGACAGGCCTTTGAGTCAAAGAAGGTGGGGTGCCCAAGGAGAGGAGCCTTGCCATCAGCTACCAAATGCCTTTAGAGACTACCTCTTGCTAAGACCAGTTTTAACATCTAGCTCTGTGACAAACAGGCTTTGAACCCTTTTTCCTGAATTTTTCTTTGCAATATATCTTTGCCGGGGCGGGGTGGTTAGTCAGTCCTTATGGGGTGGAGGGCCTGGTTGGTATCAGGCATTCGGAACAGTCTGCACTGGGCTAGACATGATGCAGGCTGCTGCTCAGCTTCGCTGCAGACTGCCAGAGAAATGAGAATCCAGGCTCCCCAGGGGGGTTGTACTGCAGTCTCTGTCTGTATCTTCCCTGCTGCCTCCCGGGACAGCTAAATTAAGCAAGTTTGGGTAAGCTCCTGGAGCAGGAGGCACACACCTAACTGCAACATGGACACGACCAAGCAGCTTGCCTGGGATCAGGAAGGAGAGATGGCTGCAAAGTGCTGGGAGATAGACCACTGTCTCCTGGGACAGAGGACTGCTTGGTCAGAAGGCATCTAAGGGGCCACCCTCCAAGTTGCACGCTGAAGCACGGAGTCATGCTGCAGACAACACTAGCTCTTCACGCACAGAGGGTTCCCTCTGAAGTGTATCCTGGCAGCCTCTGCTCACCCAATTGTGCCCACACCGTCAAAAAGCCAGTGCCAGACTGCTGGGCACAAAGTGAGCAGGAGTGAGAGCCACCACCACATGACTCTGGGGGACAAAACTCAGCCTTAAACTTACTAAAGCTGAAGTTTAAAAAAGAGGAACTTGGGGCATCATGAAACATTTTGCCCTCCTTTAGTAACTAAATACACATTTTACGAAGTGGTTTCTGAGCAGAAAACGCATCCCTGTTATGAAACGGCAACTACACTCGGGGACTGTGCAAGCTGGGGATTTACCCGTTTTCTCCGTTTCTACAAGGGAAAGGGAACTCTATTTAGAAGAAACTGCGAGGCTCTATGCTTAAAGGTTCTCCATTCAGGAGGAAGGGGCGAAGTGCTACTTGGCCGTGCTCCTTCCCAGTGCCATACTTACAGCAGCTGCAGGGAGGGCAGGTGGGAAAACATCCTGTCCTTGACTTCGGAGAAGGTCCCGTTGACCAGGCTCCTGGAAAAAGAGATGCCACTCATCAGGCGGGACCGCCCCGCATCCCTTCAGCACCCTCCTGCTCGCCCCGAGCCGCGCGGTCCCGCACTCACAGGGAGCCCAGGCCGGCGGGCAGGCTGCGCGGCGCCCCCGCCGCCCC
>VZTN01010655.1:76111-87370 GCA_013400515.1 Erpornis zantholeuca
TATATATATATATGTGTATATATAAATATTAGTAAAGAACTGTTATTCCTATTTCCCATATCCCTGCCTGAAAGCCCCTTGATTTCAAAATTATAATAATTCAGAGGGAAGGGGGTTGCATCTTCCATTCCAAGGGAGGTTTCTGCCTTCCTTAGCAAACACCTGTCTTTTCAAACCAAGACACTCCCCATGGAAGAGGAAGCAGGATTTTCTCCTGCTGCCCCCATCTGGGGTGTTGCGTGCAGCCTCATCTGCAGCATCCCTGCTGCACTCATTGAGGGGCTGCCAGGCACAGATCACCCTTGCTGGAAGTCTTGGAAATGTCAAGGGAGCTTCCTTATGAGTCAGAGGAGGATGAGGTGGAATGAGAGGCAGGTGCAGCAGGGCCAAGGTACTGCACAGGAAGGTGCCAGTGTGAAGAGTGAGGGTTTTATCAGAGGCTGAAGAGAGAGCCTGGAGTGCCAGCAGGTTACAACAGATGGTCCTGTCCTGCTGAAATTAAAAATGAGTGATTGTTTTGGAAAATTGACTTGTCAGAAAACAGGTATTTGAGGGGTTAAAAATAAAAATATGCATATAGATATAGATAAGCACATATAAATCTTTAAAAAATTTAAAATTTGCTTGGTTTAAAAAGTGATGCCTATTTTATCCACGCAGTGGCAGAAAAATAAAATCTTCTCTCTTTTTTGAAAAGAAAATAGAAAATTGAATTTGATGTTGAAATAGAACATCAAAGAATGAGAAATAATACTGAAATGTGCATTTTGCTGCTTTCCTTCGAATTCCAGCTCATAGGCTCAGGTGATTTTTTATGTTGACTAGGAGGTGCATCCATTTAAGTCATGCCACAAATAAATGCAGTCAGCTGCATATGAAAGATTGTGCTATTCAATACCCATAGATAAAATGGCATTTCAGATGGGTAACACAAGCAAAGAAGAACTCAGACAGTATGTCAGCAGGCATGATATAAAAGCCTGAACAGACAGGAGAGGTGCAAAGCCTGTGCCATGCCTTTAAACAGCCACCGTAACCAAGAGTGCAGGAGAAGGTGGGGACCCCCTGGGACGCAGGGTGTACCCCACTGCAGACCTCTACAATGGCACACGGGATCTGCC
Organism: Erpornis zantholeuca; assembly: GCA_013400515.1. Lineage (NCBI taxonomy): Eukaryota > Metazoa > Chordata > Aves > Passeriformes > Timaliidae > Erpornis > Erpornis zantholeuca. The sequence goes on from VZTN01010655.1 coordinate 77,233, forward strand.
AAGTGGATGTTGGGTGGAAAATATTCTGAATCCCACAGGAGTATGACAGAGATATCTCAACACTTTCATGTATGACATTATCACTGTAATTTCTTCTAACACATAGCTCTTTCTCTTTTCCAAAATTTTGGATATTTATCTTGAATTGCAAAGAGAAAAGAAATCAGAAGAGTATTTGAGAACACGTAAATAAATATCTTGATGTGAAAGTTTTCAGCTTTGTTTCTTCAGGATCAGGAAGGCATTTCTCATTTTTGATTCTGAATCCCTTTTTCATAAACCCCTGCTTTATTGAGTAAGTATTAACATAGAGGCTTTGACTGTATTTTTTCTGGTAAATTGACAGAAGTGGACAGTTGTAGAGAGAAGACTGCTGATCAGGTCACCCTGTCCAAAATGAGAGCATGGAAGGGAAGAACACTTCAACCTTTTGTCTGAGAAAATTTAATTTCTAGGCTAGTTTGCAAATAAAAATTATTTTCATTGGATCACAACACACGACTTCTCCAAAGTAGGAAATCTGAAAAAAATTGTGGGTAAGAGTAAAGTATGTCAGTGGAAGTGTTCCCACTATGAGGACTCTTAATTGCTTGTGACCCTGCTGTGGAAGAAGGTATGGGGAAAATTAATGCTCTGAGCAATATTCATCTTGCTGAGTGTTTTCCTTTCTTTCTTCTCTCATGGTTGATGTGACCTTTTTGGACTCCAACTGCTAGAGGAGATGTTCTGCAACATGCAGAGCACGTTATTATTATCTTGAATTTTCTCCAGCTCTCAGACCAAATGTTTAGTCTGCTTGGTCAGGATTAAATGTCCTTTGCTCTTGACTTCTGAAGATTTCTGGTCCAGGTTGCACACCTGGTACATTACTGCAGATTTCCTTTACAGAAGCACAGAAGCAATTTACTTTGCTGAAATGTAGGCTTTTATGAAAATAGTTTAAAAAATATTGTCAGAAATAATAATAAAAAAAATCCAGGTTGCCAGATCCTACTTTAGGAGAGCTAGCATGTCCTCTGCAGTGATACTGTGCTCCCTGGCCCTGGTCTCTTACACCAGAGGTGTGTTTTGTGCCGCATGTGTGGAAGGTGATTATTCACATTACACCAGAAAAAGAGGACTTGCTCACATGTACTGCCCTTGCTTTCAAGTTTTTTAAAAGGCCCTTAAGGCAGATTCATGGTGGCTCCAAATCCCCAGATCTGGAAAGAAATCTCTGTGGAAAGAGGAACAGGCAGAACAAGTTGGGGTGCCCCAGAGATTTTCACTCATAGCCTCACCTACAGTCCTACCCTGCAATGAGATGTCTTGAGATAAGTTACTAATAATATATTAGCATCACTGAAGGAATAAAAACTCAATAAACATAACAACCCACACTCCTTCCTTTTTCCTTCACTTGTGAGTCTCTGAGACAAAAAGGGAGTCACAAGCTATTCCTTGAAGAGCAAAATTAATGGAGTCTGACCTAAGGCTGTGTACCCACATCCGCATGAACCTTCCCTCCCTGCATCCTCACCCACTCGGGATCTGCACTTCCTCACCATGCCAGTTTCAGTGACCTCCTGGAATGCTTGCCCTCCTTCCATCTGTGCCCCATAGCCATTCCTGTCAGATGGGAAAGAAATTGGAGGTAGCTCCAGCTGGCACAATACTCTGGGTGTGCCAAGCACAGCTGCTGCCAAGTGCTGGTACTGCAAAGGCTGAGCAGAAGGAGGGGCAGCTGAATGCTCCTTGTCTGACCCTTATCTCTTCTTCCCACTGGCTCCCTGAGTGGGAGCACAGGATCTCTGTGTTCTCCAACCTTTTCTACAAACTGGTTTAAACTCCGTGAGTTCAAAGTTATCAAAGGGCCCTGCCAAACAGTCACAAATGCAAATTGAGGCAGTAAGAGAAGTGCCATTTCTTTAGGACCTCAGGCAAAAGGAAAAAAACCCATATAAAGGATGACAATTTTGTGTGAAAAAGAGATTTTAATATTTGCAGGATGGCTGCATTTCACTATTTTGCGATGTGAAATTTAATATTAAATTTGATCACTTCCTAGAAAGCTGACAACGGATTTTAATGTTTCTCTTTCCACCTTAAATTAAAGCAGAAAATATTTCTAATTGAGACTTGTAAATGAAAGTAGAATGCACCCTTTATATCCTTACGGACAGAAAGACTATCGTATTCGCTACAGAAATAGTGCTCCACTTCTGGGTGAATTAGGTCCTTTGAATTCAGTGAAACAGAATTACTATTTTTTTTTTACAAGTTTGGACAAAGATCAGGTAATCTGCAGCCCCTCAAAAACATAGGCACATGAAAATAAGTCCTTAGATAACCCATAATTTCAGATAACCCACAGAGACAGGGAGACCTCAGGAGAAAGAAAGCAGGCTTTGTGGGAATCATGGCAAAGGACTATTAAACATAAGGCTAGATTTTGCCTTGTATATATCTGTTTATGGACAAATTGTACAGTCAGGTAATAAATTCTATCAACTGCTATTTGATCAACTGTAGTTCCTTGACCATTTCACCCCAATTCCACATATTGATTTCATGTGCACTGAGCTACTTCCAACCTTGCCATTCAAACCAGGGTTGCTGGGTACAGCACCCTTACAGAACACACAGTCACTACGTTTTGGAAGAGGACAAACCCTCTGCAGTCCCAATTTCCCTGAAAATGACTCCATATTGGCTTCTGCACATTCAAGATGAACCTTAAATAATGTCCATCAAATGACAGACATTGGAGGTTTTAAACACCAGTCAGACTTAATCTGACACAGTTTTAGTGATGCTAAAATGTGCTATGATATTTTCTGCATTTCAGGAAAGTCAAATCTAATTTCAGCAAATGAGGACAGGCAGTAGAGTCTAAGATTACCCAAACAGATGCAGAATAGCTTGGGTGTATTGACATAATAGCATTTGGTGCCATCTTGGCTAGATTTTTCTCTTCTTCTTCCTAATTTCTATGTGGTTTCAGTCTGTTGTGCAGCCTGTGCATGCCAATGGGCATGTTGAATGCTGCTGGGAAGTGAAGGGGCAGTGCTGATGAAAGGGTATGGGGACCTACTCAAGCTCTGCTTGTTCCTTTCTCTTCCATGTCCTACTCCATTTCCACCACAGTATTTCTACTCTGAAATACTTGTCGAGATTTGTGCTCCCTTGTCAGCTTTTTCCTCATACGACATCTACCTGAGGTGGGTTGATCCCCACTGGATGCTCTCCCACTTGTCTTGCCAGCATGGAGAGCATTGGGAGAGAAGGAGGCCCTCTCTTGTTGTTTATACTCATTTCCATGCTGAGAGTCCCTCCTTTCATCTTCTCTTATGCCAGTCCCACAAAAATAATGTGTGGTAACCTCTGTGCTACAGGGGGGAAGCAGTATTTTCACTAATTATGTTCTGTGCTTAATGATGTTACATTATGGTAGAATATTTTATATTCATAAAATATATTTCTATTTTACTACAACATACAACTTAATCCTGTGCACTGAAAAGCCTATCCCAACATACCATAGGAAAGAATGCAGGTTTAAAACCCTAGGAATTAAGTAGATGAAAATCAAGATATGGAGACCTTTAACTTACAATAATCATAATGTCATTAACCACATTGGCAAATTATGTCACTGACTAAAATTTAATTTAAGCAAAAATTACCAAGTGCATCTGTATTTCATTTGTCAATCAGTTCAACAATACTCATTTAGATTGCTTTGAGACACTTCCAACACTCCTGTATAACAAGATCAGGCATACTTATGTGTGTATTTTAGCAATTAAAGAAGTGGCACACGCATGGGAAGCGCAAAGGACCTCAGCACTTATACTACCATTCCCTTCTCAAGGCAACACAAAGTCCTCACTCAAGCTTTGAGTGAGAAAAAGATAAAACTGACTTGGATGATGACTTCAGGCGTGTAATTCTGAGTGCACTTTTCCATCCCTCCTCTGCCCATGGCTAATTATCCAATCTGGGGAAAGCTTCCTGATGTGTTCCAAAGTCTTGTGAAAACAGTTCATGTTTTCCACCCAAAATGTTCTTGACAAAATTTGAATCTTTCCTCTTGGTTCTGCTAGGAGGTGCCCTCCCCAGCAAAGTGAACCCATTGCCTTGGTTCACTCCACTCCCAAAATGCTTCAAGAGTGCAGAGGGTAGGGGGAGGAGGAGACCAGCAGAGGATGAGGATTGAGTCAGGAACCTCAGGAGAACTTGGCCCATAGGTGTCCATGGGACCTGATGAGCTGCATCTAAGGTTGCTCACTGTTAGCTACTGCCCTTGTAAGGTCATTCTCAGTCATCTTTGAGAGTTTCCTGGGAGAAGGAGAGGTCCCTAGGATCTGGAGGAGGGAAAATTTTGCACCTGTCTTCAGAAAAGTCCAAAAGCATGACACACAAGCCTGGGGAACACAAGCCAGTTAGCCTAACTTCAGTCACTGGTAAAACCATGGAGTTCTCCAGAAACACTTCTCTTCAGTGGACGGTATTTACCTGAACATTAGGAAGGCTTTTGGCACAGTCTCCTGTGATATTCTCGCATCCAACTGAGTCTGAACAGGTGGCCAAGTGGTGTGTAAAAGCTGCTGGGATGGCTGGGCTCAAAGGGTAGAGTGAATGAACCACCCTATACCTGGAGGCCAGTAACAAGTGGAGTGCAGCAGGCATGTATCCTGGGACCTGTCCAGTTTCACATCCTCATCAATGACACCATGAGTGCACTCTCATCGAGTTTATACGAAATGGGTGCACCATTCATAAATGGGAGAGAAGGTCTGCCATCCAGAGGGACGTGGACACACTGAAGGAATGGGCCATCAGGAGTCTACTGACAGTAAATTTCACATGGATGAATGCTACATCCCTCACTTGAGAAGGAGCAATCCCTTTTAGGGACCCAACTGATGCCCAACTGGTTGGGAAGCAGCTCTGCTGAGATGGACCTGGGGATGTCAGTAGGTACAAGCTGGGCATGATCCGGCAGTGTGCCCTGGCAGCAAACGTGGCCAGGTGGTGTAATGAGTGTGTGGCCAGGAGGCCAAGGGAGTAGCCCCTTTACTCATCAGTAGTGAGACTATGTTTGCATAGTCTTTGCAAAACTGTGCCCAGTTTTGATCCTTTCAAATAAAAAGAAGAGGATAATGAGCTGGGGCCTACAGGCTGGTTGGAGCCTGGAGTGCTTCCCTCTGAGGGCAAGCTGAGGAAGCTGGGCTTGTCCAGCCTGGATAAGAGATGGCTTTGGAGGTACCCAACAGCAGCCACTCAACATCTGTGGGGAGACCATCAAGGAGGCAGGGACAGGGTTTTAACCCACAGAGACACATGATAGGAGAATGAGAGACAACAGAAAATGAAACAAAAAGGTTCAGCTTGGATATGTGAAGAAAGATTTTCCCCACGAGGACAATCAGGCAGTGGGGCAGCTGCTCTGAAAGGCAGTCTCCATCCTCAGGGGTTTCAAGAAACAGCTGTATCAAGCCTTGAGACACCTGGTCTGACCTCAGAGCTGGCCCTGCTCTGAGCCAAGGTTGGACCAGTGATCTCCTGAGGTTCCTTTCAACATGAATCATCCTGTGATCACATGAATCTGTGGTAATGGAGCCTTGTTTATATACTCCATAAACAAGGATCCTGGATGTAGGTGGTATCACTGAGAATAAGAAATGCAATCTTGAGATTTTTTGCTTCCCTATATTTAAATTGTCATTAAAAATAATGGATTATTTCAGGGGTTTTTTTTGCATCACCCAGATATATTCATGTATATGCACATCCATATATATAGAAACAGAGATCGTCTGTGCATTTTCCTCTGTGTATTTATCCACTAAATGCATGTTTTTTAATCCTCAGTGTTTTGCAAGGCTACAGGGTAATCTGCTTCATTCAGTAGTTACTCTTGCTCAGGAAATGCACAACAGCCACAAATGCTCCACAGCTTGGTTGCTGGGTAAACTGTAGCTCATTTGTATTCAGCACGCTGTGTAAAAGTGATAAGAAGCCAAATACTCCTAGGAAACAGCACAGATGAAATACAGCACGCAGGAGGCAAAGTATTTATAGAAACAAAATATCAGCATTTTCCACACATTTACACAAAGCAATTTCAGTCTTTTCATAGGAAAAAAAGAACATCTCTGGCACTCATTTACTCATTTCCCTGCAGTCATATATTTTGGCCAAAAAGCACTGACTACATGGAAAACCTTCAGGTCATAGCAAATTAAAGATCAATGACAACCTAAAATAGATGCTGTCATATTTTCACCCCCAACATGTCTTTGCAATAAGAGCATTGTTTTAGCAAGTAAATAACATGACATTTCTGCTTGAATGGGATTTTAGCATTGTGGCTGAACCCTGTCCGTAGATCTCCAGCCTGCTATGAGAGAAGGAATTATATCTAGATTTAACTCCTTGGGACCTCTGAATTTGATTCACTGAAGCCCATTAAGTGCAAGACAGAGGTTGCCCATCGGAAAAGCATCTGACCACATCTCCCTTTGTGTGCACTTCTCAGCCATGGGTTCTCTTTGGGGAGGCAAAGCCTTGCTGTGTCCAGGTGTGATGTGCACTGCATCCCTTGGGAAAAAAACCCTGTTCCAGCAGGGCTGAAATGTTTCAGCTGTGCTCCAGGGAAGCGAGGAAGGACTCACCTCACCCCACTTGTGTCAAACTGCCTACACTGGTAGAGGGAGAAGCAGGCCAGGTCTGGCACCAGTGCCTGCTGTCGCTGCACGATCCCCTCAAGACACTGAGCACAGCACCCGTGCCACTGCCTCTGGCACCCAGCTGGCAGAATTTGTCCTCTGTCTTTGAGTGAATATGTAGGAATAGAGAACTGTTTTTAAAGGGTAGGTAATTGATTCTTGAGACTATAAGTGATGTTTTGAGACTCTGATTGTTATGTGCCATCAGCCCTCCTGTCTCTCATATAGTCTTATGAGTACCATTAAGCCTATGCAATAGCTGTTAGGAACTGGAACAAAAATACAGTTGTTTAGTCATTCCACAGTAAAGTGGTAGGATAGATAACAATTTTTGCATTAAGCTTAGAGAAAAAGTACCTATGCAACTAATTCCAAGTATTATTTCCATTTGGCAAAGATGTGAGTGAAGGTTAGGAGACATCACCAGATGTACCTTCTGCTAAAATCCCTTGGCTTTAATGATTTCCTATTTGTGGATTTTGGAGGTAGGGATTTGGAAATGCATGGAAAATACATTATAAAATCCCATCTAAAGTGTGAATTTATCTCTTATCAATCTTTTCTTGTTGGAGTTTTCATTAGGAACATTGAGAAACAGGAACAATGAGAGAAAATCCTGAAACTGTCTAGTACAAAGCAAAGAAAAAAAACAGTGGAAAAAACATCTGAACTTGGAAAGAGCAGAAAGACCTAAAAATGTCTTTTTATTGCCATAGTGTACAACTGAGTAAAAAATATTTTAGACAGAAATTTTCTTATCTATTAGCAGAAAAGACATTAAATTTAATGGTACTAAATAATCATTTGCATATCTCTTTTTTAGCCTTTGTTTTCTTCAGTCTTTACCAACACTAAATAAGCAACTAAACCCGTAGTGGTCAGTACAGGCCAGTGATTTATAAACAGAAAAACAAGGCTCGGACAGCACTGAAGGCTGTGCAGCAGGAGCCACAAGGTGCTGTTGGAGGCTCATAGTTCAACACAGTATTTTCTGGAATCTATTTTTGTCTATACCTACACACACAATGTCTCCAGGTAAAACGAAGACATTTACAAAATTTATTCCTGCAGAACAGGTTTCTTGCTCTACACCAGCCTGCGAAGTTTCAAATCTGTTCCTAGCTGGCAGAGGAGTGACAATATGTACCAGTTCTAGACAAGCCTGAAATAATGGAATAAACTGGAGAAAAAAGGATGCAGTTAGAAAATATTTTAAAAGCTGATCCTGGAGCAGTTGCAAAGCACCAAATCTAAACTCTTCCTGACCAAAAATGTAGAGGCTTTGCAAGTTATTCTGTTTAGGAGAAATTGATGCTATACTGTTTCTAACCAAATTTCTGAGCCCTTTCCCTTTGGGCTTTGGAGGGATTAAGAAAACAAAGAAAGTTTCTCTGCTTCTAGCAAGCCTCTTCCAAGCAGCCTGTTTCCAAACCCAACTTTCTGCTCCTTCTCTTGGGATCAGACTTACTTAGGGTAGGTCTGGCTTTCTGCTCAGTTATATGTTTTACTCTTCTTTTACATCTATAGTCGAGGATCAGAAAAGTTCCTCTTCACAGGTGATTCGGTTCCTTCAGTGAATTTACATATACATTGTATCTGGTGCTGATACTTAGTGAAAGATGTTTGCTTCACCCATTTCTGTAACACAGCTAGATTAGCATGAAACCTGTGAGAGACATAGATGAATATTCATGCTCAGGACATTTGTTTCACCCTTCAAGATGCTTGCTGATTTACTGACACCTTTAAAATTAATGTGTATGCTCCATTAGGTTTTGGATCATGTGGCTAAACTGATCTGGTTTCTCCAGAGCTGTAACAAGGATGTCAGTGTTTCCCATTCTGTACCCAAACAATATCTCTTTTCCTCATATCAGATTTCTATTTCCAACACTAGGACCCTTTTCATTTTTCAATACTCATAAATCATACTCATGCAACAAAACAATTCCTTTTATTGTGGAGTGTCCTACAGGGTCAGCAAGATATTATCTAAAGCAATGTGCACATGTTAAAGGCTGCAGTTTAGGAGTCGTACTTTTCAGTTAAACTGGAAAAGACAGGCTGGGAAAGTAAGGTAATACCTCTCTACAGGGTGTAGGTGCAGAGCACTCAAACATCAGTAACGTATCAGATGGACCTTGGACTTCACTTCCTTCCCACAGGCAGGAGGATGGATCAGTAACAACTAATTCAGGGTAGGCTGGAGGGAAAATAAAGAAAACCTGATTTAGAGATGCAAAATTGATGATAGAGGCATCCCTTTTTGTGCCTTGTCTGAAGTCAAACAGGCTGCAAAGCTTGGGAATTTGGACATCATCTACGGAACATGGTTTTCAGTAGTGAGGTGGCCACCTGTCAAACAGCTTGGTTGTTGTCCAGGTCTGGTAGGTTCTAAGGTCAAAAGGTGCCCATGTCCAAAACTGCCCAAAACTTAAGGTTCAGATCAGGCCTGCTTAAATTCAAAAGTGATGCAGAAATGGAACATTTAGTTGCCTCTTCCTCCACGAAAGCCTTGAGCCACTATGTTTTCTTAAACCATCTTAACAAGGGATCGAGACCTTCATGAAATGCAGTTCAGCCACTATTTTAAAAATATCATAATAAGCACCATGTTCCATCCTCACATTCTGAGGATCATCATTCAACAAGGAAATGACAAATACATTCTCAGTATTGCCCCAGAGAATTCTCTAAGCCTTGCGGGAAGAGTCTTACCCTGAGGCTTAGAGTCTCCTCCTCTCTGGAAGAGTGATGTACTTAATCCTTCCAGGTGTGACAAACAGAAAAAAAATTCCCTCAACATTCATTAAGCTGAGCAAAAGGAAAAAATAGCTTGACAACCTTTGGCCTCATAACTCGGGAGGTAAAGAGCAGTGTTCCAAGGACGCTGCTGCTCTCCAAATATATGGCATAGGTTCCCCAGCTGAGGCACAGCCAGGGACCTTCCATGGTTGCCTGCACCTCCAAGGGAAGTGCTCCAGCAATTTGGATGTGTTAGAGGGCTCAAAGTATCTATACCTTTAAGGTCAAAAGGACTTTTGGCAGCTTCCTTATGTACACTGTAGGAGCTCCAGATAACATTCAAAGGGGTCAGAGAGCACAGCATTGCATGAAAGATTTGGGGGTGATGGTTGATGAAAATCGGAACACGAGCCAGCAATGTGAACTCACAGGCCAGAAATCCAAGAGAATCCTGGGCTGTACCAAAAGGAGGGTGACAGCAGATCAAACGAGGTGATTCTCCCCCTCCACTCTGCCCTTGTGAGGTCCCACCTGAAGTACTGTGTACAGTTCTGGTGTCCCCAACATGGAGTTGGAGTAAGTAAGAGGACTGGAGCACTGTGCAGAGGAGGGCCATGGAGTTGGTAAGAGGACTGGAGCACTGTCCTATGAAGAAAAGCTGTGAAACTTTGGTCTGTTCA
>VZTN01010657.1:0-12442 GCA_013400515.1 Erpornis zantholeuca
TGTGCTATTTCTGCATTGACCACTTATTTATACCTTCAGATCTGAGGAATTGAGACTAAGAGGATTTGAGGCAGTGTCAGACAATGATATCAAGAGTGAATTTCAGATATTCCTGCCTCTCAAAGTACTACAAAAGCCACTCCATAATTTGTTACTGTTGTAGAGCTTTCTTTCCACCCTGTAATCATAAAAGCCTGTCTTGCAAAGCACATCCAGTTACTGGTACAGGTGCAGAGGAGAGCTTAACTGAGGGACTGTGATGTGATCTTTGATTTCAGTACTGATTCCTGATCGTGACCATACGTCCTGGATTTATTATGATGTCGTGATAAGGTAGTACAACACATAAAATAACAGCATGACCTCTGGGATTTTACCTCTGAAGATTTTTTGACACTTTATTTTGTGGACAAAGATGGTCTTAGATCAAATGAAGGTATGAGGGTTAAAGGGAAATATTTTTAATTTATTTAAGTACAATTCCCAAACTGAATGATAGAGTTTGAGTCTAAAAAAATATTATACATCTTTGGGTCTCCAAATTAATTTTTTTCAACTGTGTTGCAGTCTGTCTTCTTTTCCTGAAAGATGAAAGAGGCGAACAAAATTTGTTTCACTTCACTGATATTTCTCAGTAGTTTTCCATTGGGAAGCCCAGTGTGTGTAGAGGCTGACTGATGCCGTCAGGATCAATACAGGTGCAGTTTGAGTCTCCCTTGTTTTGGTGTTTCTGGGACATGAACCTCTCTCATGGTAGAGCATTTTGCAGTGGTGTGTTGCCATTGCTTCCCAGGAGCAGGACTTCTGTGTACTGTCCTGCAAAGAGAGGTGAGACGGGGCCATTTCCCCATTGAATCCATGGAGAAGGACAGGAAAATATTTTTGTTTAACAGGGAAAGTGGATTATAGTGATCCTTCTGATTCAACTAGGAAACTCACAAAAAAACTGTGTTTCTACTGATGGTGTCCATGCTACAATAACATGGGAAAAACATGCCCAAAAATATGATTTTTTTTTAAGACTTTTGTACAACATTAACAGTTTATTAAATACTCCAGTAAAAATCTTTACCTTCCTCTTATTCCTAGGCCATTGTTTCTCCATTTTAACATCTCAGCATTTTTCAGCACATAAAGAAATTTTTGATGCATTCTTCAGTATCGCCCCCACCCAGCTGTAAACTAAGAATGCAGCCTCTTCACACATCCCCAGTCCACAGACTTTTCAGTGTCTGAACAGATTTTTCATGTCTCTACACACTCCCCTTCTGAGCTGCCCTCTCGCTGTGAGCCACAAATCTGCACAGCATCCCTGACTACTTATTAAGCTCTGAGAATGTGTTCACTAACATAAAGATCAACTGAAGGCAATGGCTTCTCTGGAGAGCTTAATAAAAATGTGTAAGGAGAGAGACACAGCGCTGTGAAGAAAAATATTAGCTTTCATATTTTATGTGCATGTAGCATGATTTCACTTGCTGTCTGCACGCTTTCCTCTCTATTTTCATAGTGTCCTCAGTGGCAGTCGTAGGAATAAGGCACACAACTGTACACATGTGGGCATGTCGAGCTCAGGTTCTTGTTTCAAATAGTAAAAGTCCTATATATTTGTCATTTGCTCATAAAGGGGATTTTTTTATTAAGAGAATAAGCATATTCTTTTTTAAAAATTACCTACTCCCACTCCCAAAATGTGCTTGTTTTCTGAGGTATTTTTGTTTACCACAGTTCTTCAGCAGTGTGATGATTTTCAATTTGTTTTTCAATTTGGTGGGTAATTTGTTTTGTAATAAAAATAACATAAATGAAACAAAATAAAACAAAAAGCCAGAAAAAATTAACTTGCTCAGTTCCANATATATATATATATCTGTACATATATATACAAGTTAGAACAGCCAGTGAGAAGAATAAAATAAGAAAAGATAATATGAGGTTATTAATTCTCAAAGCACGTGGGGACAGTAAAAATATAGACATATTTCTTTTTGAGTTTCAGGGGATGCTCAAAGGGTAGAATCAGACTTTCCATGATGAGGAGCCCGCCAAGCCTGGGTAATGAAATATTCTCTTTCAAGGTTACCAATGGACTCTCCCAAGGCTTTGCATCCCTTCTGAGTTAAGATTTCAAGACCTCATTTGCCAAACACAGCTGGACCTGCTTTCTGTCTGATATCAAAGAGTGCAGGTGAGAACTCCAAAGTCTCCAGCCCCACACTTAAAAACCTGCGTGTAAAACATTATTCAATGCCTTAGCACCAATCCTGCTGCAGGCAACATTATTCTCATCTTCTAAATAGACCAGCTGTGGTTGAATAAATTTTACTTGAAGATGAATAGGACAACTGTTTCCAGCAGCTTGGGTTCTCTTTGCACGATCCTCATGAGCTTCGATAGCCCCAGAATCTTACAAGACAGTAACGACAGATAATTACTCAAAATTTTTTTTTTCTTCTTTTTTGTGTGAGCCTGGGTGGAGTAGAGTTCATCTTTAGAGCCTACAGGTTTAGAGAGCTTAATTCACAGAGCTGGCTGTACAAACAAAAGTGTTTAATGAGCGTGGTGTATGTCTCAGGAACTTACAGTACTCCCCGGGAAAAGGCAAGGGGCCCCTATTAGAGTGAGATCTGGGAAAGTGACACATCACTGCTATTTTCTTCCCACCTTATATGCCAAAACAAATCTGACCCCAAGCCATTTCCATTTCTTTTACACTTTCACTACTTTATGCTCACCTGGAGTGTGAACAGTAACACAATTGTAATGGGAAGGGACAAGCATCAGCTCTTGTGCTCTTCTGATTTTTCATGAGATGAAAGTAGATTCATCTCATGTAGCAAATTATGTTGACTGGGTTTACTGTTCTTTGCAAATTGAATGGTAATGGTGACCTTATTTCTTAACGTCTGACTTGTGATTTCATGGTTTCAACAAGCTGATGTATGTCTAAAAGAGTACAAACTGAACACTTCATTGCAAATAATGTATTTATTGTTTGTAGCTCATCTTTCTGTTCGCATGTTGTTAACAGCATGCAGATGGATTAAAATACTTTTTTTGTTCACTATTTAAAAATTTTAAAACAATTTTGGAATAAAGAAAAAGAATACTGTATGTATTCAATATGTGAAAAATATGTAAAATGTGTGATTGTTTACCTTTGTCATAAAATGCTGTTTCTGTTTTGTGGTTTTGTAATTTTAACTTTTCTAGGCAAAAGGAGAGAATGGAAGAATGGCCATGAGAATGTTTTCAGTAAAAGGCTTCACATTAGCACATTCATTGTGACATAGGAATGAAGGAAATTGTTTGAAGATTTTACCAAAGAATGAGTGTAACAAATAACCTTTTTTCCTCTAGAATTATTTTCTTCTACATATATTATCTAAAGCCTGGTGCAAAGCCTTTTCACACGGATCTGTTCCATAAAGTAGCTTGTCTGTGTATCTGTGTATTCCTTTACATAAAGGAGCTAGGGAATTTTTTTTTTACTTCATCTAAAAAATAAATTATTTGGTGAAATGGTTTACATGCACTTTGAGGCTATCTCAGCTATACATGTCCTATATAGGCAGAAGAATAAAAATATCCATTAGAATGGGTATAGCTGTAATTGCCCACTTAAAACCCTCCACAACATCTCATCATCTTTTATGCAGTTGTTATAAGTTACAAGGACTCTCATGTTCTTACCCTTTGCCATACATTCAGTTTTGGCCATGAGTTGAATGTATTGTAAATATCTGTATATATTTTATATACACCTATTAACATTTACAGAAATAACTTCAAAGTCATTACAAAATGCACCCATTGATCTGTGCTTGCATAGATAAATAGATAATCCTGAGAAGCCCCTTGACAGAGGTAAACATCAAGTACAAATGCAACAGCACGGTAAAGCATCAGAATAAAAATTATGGTACACAGTAGAAACTGTGAACTGAATATATGCAGAATCACCATTACAGTCCTTATTCTGGATTCTAGAGGTTCGCTTCTGTCAGGGAGGAAAAGCTACAGAACTTTTAGTGCCTCCTGTTTGTCACGCTTACCTCTGAGGTGCATTGCAAAAACACACTGCATCCTAATTGCGCCATAAAAAGGGAATTATTTATAAAAGGGAAAGCTAGACCCCATGGACTGTGAGCCATTCACATCTAAACTATAAACCAAACCAAATTAATCTAACAATTCCAAAGGGAGCTATATATTTTAACCAAAGTAGGGGAAGAAAAGAAGCCCACAACTGTTTGATATAAAATCTGCAGCGCCATGTTAAGCAAATGGTTTGCTACTGAATAGAAGTTTCTAATTTATGAGGCAATGAGTAAGTGGCAATTAGACATAAAATTCAATATTTATATTTTGCTAGAATCTGAGTATAAATTGGTTTCATTATGAGTTTCACTGTTTTTTACCATCTCATTCAGAAAAAATATCAGGCTCTTCTATTCTAAAACAAGATAGAAGTGGTCCCAATTTTTTTTGCTGAGATCAAAAGAAATAGATATCCCTGTATTCAAGGATGTGAGGTCTCCTTTTGCTTTTACTTTTATAAAAAAATATTTTCTGCCAAATTCCTACTACTGAGAGATGACTCTTAGCTACCTCAGTTTATAGTGTAGTTTTATCTACCTCTGAGAGGTTGTGCCTGATTGACACCAGTCGGGAGGGACAATTAATAGGTCTGTTTAATTTTACTTCTTCTGTGCTTTTAGTAACACCCCAGGAGGAAGCAAGGATCATTTATCCCAGCTAAACTTCCTTGCTCTCACTATGAATGCACAGCTATCATTTAATGTCCATAACCCAATAACGATGTAGGAGGCAGGGTGTAACTCTGTCACTCCTCTGTAGAGGGACAGTGGTGGCAGGCAGCAGAATTTTGCTAGTTTCTGCTCAGCGGCTGTCCCGTGAATGGCAGAAAACTCCTCCAGCAAAGAAGAGAGGAAATGAGGCAGAAGGGACTTGAGTAAAAGGCTTGATGGAAGGGAGAAGCAGATTTTGCTCTTTCATGTCCCATAGAGTAAGTCTTGCAGAGACTTATATATAATTTCAGGGAATGGAATTGGACCAACTGTCCGGTCCTGAGCATAATTGCTGACTATTGAGTCTGAGTTTTAAATAGTTTCCTTTGTTTCTGTCATAATTTAAAACCAAATATTCTCTCACAGTATTTTGTCAGGAGCATACTTTAGATCTCATTATTTGCCAGTCATAGCTTTAGCCAAAAATTGCAGAAAACAAGCATCCTTCACCTGGAATCAGATTAGTATCTGCTGTACTTAATGTTATATGTTCATAGAATCATAAGCAAGCTAAAGCCAGAAAGGCCTAACCCCTGCTTGACCACAGGCTGATCCTAAGACAGGGTCTAATGGCCACAGAAACAAGAATCCTCTTGCCAGCACCAGCCCCAAACCAATGCATTATCAGAGACCTCCTCTCTCCATGTTGGCAAGGGGGAATAGAATGTCCCCATGTCCCTGACTGCCACCCCCAGAGCTCTGTAGTCACTTTGGGTACTCTCCAGGCTTCCCAGCACTGTCATTGGTGCTTACATTTAAGAACATCATGGACTAGTAGTCAGGGGGTCCAGCAAGTAGCAGGTGGGTCCAGCAGTCCCCCCCAACCCCCAGATCCAGGTCCCCAGCAGCAGCCAACTTGTGCAGAAAACAGGTCAGGTTGGCAGGGGGTGCTGCTGTCCCCTGCAGCAGGGAGTCACCAGCTGCTGCCACTGCTTCCTCCTGGTGGTCTTGGTCGGTCAGGGTCAGTCAGCCCAGATACCTCACTTGGAAGCATGGCCAACTTCCTCAGCCCTTCCGGTATGCCCTGTGGCACGTCACTATCATTCCCTAGAGTGTTTAGGCTGGTTTGAACCCAGAGAAGGACCCATTCTTCTGTCCAAACTGCTGACTTTGGGAGATAATAATAAACCCAAACCTTATAAAGGATTCTCCACATCACCACCTTGAAGTGTGCTTGACCCTTTCTCAGTGTTGAGTGCCTGCGACGAAGGCACCAGCACCCTCAGCCAAGGGCGTCTGGTCAAGGTTTGAGGCTTTATTCCCTGTATCTGCTGGCCCAGACCAATAGCTGTCTCATTAGGTGGGCATTCCTATTTGTTTAGGGCTTTTAAATCTCATTAAAGGTAAAAGTTCTTCAAATTATAGTTATAGATGCGATCTCTGTGTAACTGATTAGTCTCCTTCCTGAAACCCTCAGAAGACTAATTGCTGCTCACTGCTCTCTGCATGTTCTTCCATGTGTTCACCCCAGATGGCCAATTGATCTAATTTGATGTCTGAGGCAGCCATAGCTTCTCGTGGCCTGGCAGATATTAATGTTTCACAGTAGTGTGATTACAGATCCCTCCTCTCTGGACTGCATTTCAGCTCCGGGGGAAGGCAGAAATATCCTGCTGCCCAGCCCAAGGCGAAGGCTGATGTGTGCAGCCACTGACAGCGGGCGCTTTGTCTGCAGCGAGGGGAGACCCGTGGGGCTTTTCATTGATGCCACTCTTTCTCATTGTGAGAAGAAAAGGTTCAGATCTTTCAATAAACATTTGGATTTAAAAAACGGCTACTTGTGATTGAAGTCTTGGTTTTGATTATATGAGTTTTACATCAGCTTTTAAGTTATAGAGGGTTATTTATGATGAATACCAGCTGAGGGCTAATGACATTAAAGGATTTTGGTTCTTGATTTTTCTAAAGACTACTCAGATTAGGTAAAATATTTAAATAAAACTTCACAGATGTTGCTGTTGAAAAAGGAAAGCCAGTTGTCTGTTTGTAGAAACATCAATTAAAACTAATTTTGTGTATTACCCACTGTACAAAACCCTTTGCTTCTTTTGCTGCAAAGTGTGTTTCTTCCACAGACCAAATTTCCCCCCAAATGATGCCACAGGTAATGTTCATATCTTTTATCTTTAATTGCTGCTTTAAGTGGCAACTGCTTTGGACAGAGCCCAAATGTCCTTTGAAACAGATTAAAGTTTAATTGTAGAGGGAAGAATAGAATTAATAAATGCCCAGCTGTGTTTCTTGATCTATTTTCTGGCGTGTAAGTTAGAAGAAGATAAAAAGAGGCAATCACTCTTTAAGCATATAATTAATTTAAATATAGGAATAACTTAATATTCATGAATGCATCTCTGCTTTATCTCCTCATTTTACATCTTTGTTTATCTTATTATGAAATGTGCACAGTCTGTTGATTTCGTCTATGTCCAGCGTGTAGATGAAAAGGAAAGAAAATAATTTTAGTTTTGCCATTAGTAAAACAAATACACTGAGATTCATATGCTGGCTTTTGCTTTTGTGGACAAAGGCATTTTGATTTTTAAGGAAAATATCAGTGGCTAATGATATCTGGCCTGTTTGATTGACACTGGTGATGATGTATTAATTAGTAAGAACAACTGATAAATGTCCCCTTGCTGCAGCACAATGTTGTGTTTTCTCAACCAGCCATTTTAATTTTCAGGTTGACAACCAGTCAGAAAGAACCCATTATGGATGATCAAAGCTCATTTGAGACAGTCTTTGCCTCTAAAATGAGGAGTGGAACCGGTCTGAAGTATGAGGAGAGATATTTGTGCTGTGATCTGCTGGTGTGGTTCCTGCCTGGTTGTCACTCTGCATGCTGACCCATACCTGGTTCTTCCCTGCGCTGCTGACCTTGACCTCTTTATCCACTTTGTCAAGGCAAGATAGAGACCCAGGGAGAGCCCGTCCTACAAACCCCGGGTGGGCTAGAGGAGGGTTCACTGGCTCTCCTCAGAATGGTGTGAGAATAATTGTGAATAAGCACCACTCCCATTTAGCATTTCAAATGTGCCAAGGCACGGCACATGATGCTCTTTTATTTATGGGTATAGACACAGCCTCTGTGGCTTTGGTTGGCCTGGTCTGCTGGGATACACTGGGAAAAAAACCTTTGGCTGCCTGCATGCCAGTGTGCACTGGACCTGAAATTATTAGAGACTAATCAGTATCAATAATTACCAAGGAATTCTTCTGTGATTTAAGGTTTGCTAGATTTGCACACAGACTTTTCAGATCCAGGCTGTGAATGTAGCACCATAGATATTACTTTGCAAATCCATGTTGTTTCTGCATCATATGATGAGGCATCATAGCAACACTACCAAGCCAAGAATTAGAGTATGCTGCAGTGGGGAGGTGGAGACTCTACAACTACTCCACGAAATGAAGATGCTAATTCAAGGGTCTCACCTGGGGTTTTAACCAGCCTGGGGCTCCCCACACAAGCTGCATGTGGGTTGCTAACATATCTCATCTTGGAGTAATGTGAGAAATTCTGTTACCTTCAGTTGAGGCTTTTAAAGACACAAAATATAAAAACTCCCCATCAGGATGAACCTAACATATGTGCATAAACACACATGCATGTGTGTGTGCATGCATGCACATATATGTATAATACACATGCATATTTATGTATGTATTTTCCTCAGGAGAAAAAGAAAAACAAGCATACTCTTGGTGGCCTCTTGGGTAGGTCACACAGTCCAAATTAAAAGGCAAGTTCAAGTCCTTGCCCTGAACCATACAGATTGTCCACAGGGTAGTGATTTTATCTTCCCACAATTTCACAGTTTTCCTGCCAGTGTAAGAACCAGACCAGGTCATTCAGGAAGATGTGGAGGCTTCTGTGCACAGCATGCATGCAGAGCAAACACTGCTCTCTCCTCAATACTGCAATATTGTGCTTGTTAGTTCTGCCTCTCTATGTGGAAAGGAACAATACCACTTTATTTTAAACTGTACACTTGCAGTTACATTTTAAACCTTACAGTACCTCACACAATCCTTATAAAATGATATAAAGATATTGTTTTTTTCATAAACCAAATTTAATTTATTTTTGTTTGTAAGACAACACTACATATTATTTTCTAACAAGAACAGTGTGATTCCTGGGTGAAAAGGTAATTTGAAACCCTTTGCTAGCAGGCTGCATATGATTTTTTATTGTGGAAGCATGTTTGTGTTTTTTTGTGGTACAAACTTTTAATAGTATTTTTCTCTGTGTAGAATTACTTGCAAAATTATTTTTGTAACTTATACACTTCAACTGATTCTGGTAAGAAGAATCATAGAAAATTGTATTATTTTTCTCATGATAATTCCTCCATATCAAAATGAGGTTTTGCCCCACTCCCACTCTCCATGTAAAAAATGAAAACAAACAGAATTAAAAGATGAATTCTCACTTTACAATACAAGTTTTATAATTTCTTAGAGTGTAATCTTTAGCGATGCCAATGGAATAAAAAGAATACCATTCAGGTTGTTGTTTTAAGATTTTTTTTTTCACTAAGACAATAAATATTCTGTATTTACATCTATCCATCTGCTTTCAGTTTAGGCATTCTGTTTTTTCTGTTTCTCACATTCTGAATGGACTTTTAGTAAGAACTTGTTAAGTGCAGGAAGAAATAAACAGTTGATTTGTAAGTAAAATGTCACCCTACAACTTAGATCTGTTATTCCAAACAAAAAAATTTCTTCCTCTCTGACACTGCCAAATCCATAAAGCCTTAATAGAGAATAGCCTGTATACAGAGAGGTTTGTAAATTGGGCAGGGTGGAAAAACACCACCATCTGACACTAACAAAGTCTACAGCAACGTTCGTGCAATGGTAATGACTTTAATGCAGCAGTTGCACTAAGCTGGCCTGGTGGTTTCAGCAAGCCCTAGAGTTTGCAATCTTCAACCCTTCTTGCAATCTGCAGTCTCTGTGACTTAAATGTATTCACAATAAAGACCCTGTCTTGATAATGTCTGTGCTTTAACCACACACACTCCATCCCAGGGTTAGGTATATGCAAGAGGAGGTGGTACGGCGGGTGAAGGGTGGGCAAAAAGCTTGCCTTTTCCTCCGGAAACTTTAGCAAAGCTAAAGGATAAAACCTTGTTTGACAAAAATCTGCCTTTTCTGAGAAACCGAGCCTTTTGTAATGTTTTCGGCCTTTCATTACATGAAAACAGTTTTCTGTACCACAGAGTGTCCTTGTGATGGACAGCTGGACAAGAGCATTTACATGGCCAGGTGGCACCACAGGAGGTATGCGCTGGCTGTGAGTCTTCTATAAGAAACAATAGGGTCATATAACATAAATGAGAGGTTACTGGTACAGCAGTCCTGTGCAAGAACCACAAACTTTTTGGGGTGCTGGAATTATCAGTCAAACTATCGAAGAAATCAATCATAAATAAAATATGTGGGTGAACAGTGGACAGGCTGAGCTGTGATCTCAAAGGAATGGCAGCATGCTTGCCTACATTTAGGGTTATCCTTGTCCCAGAGGCTTGGTATAAAATAGAAAACAATTTCAGTAGGAGATCCAGCTTGTTTTCTCTATTTCAAAATTGTGCAACTTTGGGCTGTTATATGAAAACTGAAAATCTCAGGCATCTCAAATGCTGCAGAACAAAGATTCACAGAGCTTTTCAGCTGTAAGTAATTGGGGAAACTTCATTTACTTATTTGAGGTCAAAGGTGATCAGAACAAAAGGACAAATTTTTTATATGGGACGAAAACGAGCTAACTTGCCTGTTCTTATGAAAAGAGATTAATTCCTTGAATTGCCACAAGCAAAGGAGCAGAGTCAGTCAGCATACACAAATTTGTAAGGGAGGGGGATTCACAAACCTTTCTCGTTCACATTCACAGGAGGACATTTCTACTAAATGCTTCCAAAAAGAATTAACTTCGAAAACTTACAGAGGAAATTGAATAAGATTTTGTTCTAAGGCTCCTCAGAGCTTGATCACACTGATGCAACCAATCTGCTATAAATCCATGAATTGCTAAGGATTTCACTAGTTTTATATTTAATTTTTATTGCAACATTTTATATATAATTATGCATTTTCTTTCTGTGTCTGGCTCTATGTTGATAAAACCAAAATTTTTGGGGTAAAAATTTGACAGAGAAGCTTGTGCATTCTCAATACCTTTGTACAGAATTTGTTTCTCAGATTTGCACTGCCTGTGACCAACTCAGCTCTGCTTGCACAGTTTCAGGGACTCTGTGTTGCCATAAAATGCATTACAAGAAGGTGTACTTCAGTGTGTCTAATTTCTTATACATGTTCTTTTGCCCATCTGGTGATCAGCGAGTTTCTTAAGTCTTGTTGAATCACCGAAAATATGAGTAATGCTACTACTAACACTGTATCCCCATCCTATTTATTTATGGAATATTATAATCCAGAAAAAATTCATTTCCTTTGTGTACATGTATACAGACTATTGAAGGGTTTTGGTATCTGCTGTTACTGTGTTACTGTAGCACTTAAATGAGCTGGTGGAGGATTTAAACCCCCTCGTGTCTAGAGTTTTGCAACTTTAGAATACAATACTGATTTTCCACAGAGTTACATTCAAGGTGTGCTTCACTCTCAGGCAGAAGGCATTAATATAAAAATGTAATCTGATATTACTGTCACTAACACTGCCATTTTGCCCAAGTCACAAAGTTCTCATTATGGCTCATCATTCTGAGAAATTCCTTCCCTGTAATTCTCACGGGTCCTTTGAAAAGATGGTTTTCAAAATCTTTGTTTGAATGGTGAATAAAAGAAGCTGAAATGTTCATCCTTTTCATTAGAGGTCTCATTGTTTAGGATTATGCAGGTAAAGGAGAGCTGAAGGCCTGGACTCAGATTGTCGCAGTTCATCAAAGAGGCGAAGAGCAAAGAAACCTGTGTTTCTAAAGCCTCTGGGGGTGCCATTATATATGTTAAATAACTGCTTATTTAAGGCCTGAATGTTGTTTTAGCACCAAAAACCTGCCCAAAAAGTCTGTATAAGAGGATGCAAAAACAGAATTGTAACATTCTGAAGAACTGTGCTAAGACAGTTTATGTAACAAAAAATTGCTTTCTTATTTTCATCAAGCCTCTCAAGAGGAGCTAATAATAGATGTAACAGGTCATTTTGTCTCTTGTGGAGAATAGGAAGAGCTCAGTACACTGCAATGTCAAGCACTTTGTACTCCCACACCCTTGTTAAAAACAACTCAAATTTTTAAAAATTGGTTTTTTTGCTTCTAACAGTAACATAAACCTAGAGCAACTGTAATGAATGAAGTTGCTGACATGGTTCCTAGTACAAAAAAAATTCTGTCCAATATANTATTTTCTGTTTATTTCATTATTTTGATTTTACTACTATCTATTATATTGTGAGATGCTGAAGTCTCTATATTTCAACTTTATTGAAACTTTTTCAACTTTGTTGATGAGGAAAAAATAGCAAATGTTAAAAATGGTACACGACAGACTGTACCTATGACTCAAGTGTTCTGTGTTCTGTGTGACTCAAATTCTGTGAATAGAGCGCAGCACTGAAAGCTTGGGGTAGTTCTTCTGTCCTTGTGATCTGTAAATCAGCTTTA
>VZTN01010657.1:15481-35458 GCA_013400515.1 Erpornis zantholeuca
TCTACTACAGAAATACAAATAAGAAAATGTACGGAAAAAAGTCCCTGACCTGACCAGCTAATCATAATATTTGAAGACTCTCATAACACTGTTGAGGAAAAACTGATTTGAGTGGCACTATCCCAGAAATGTATTTATCACGGTTGCATGTCATGTGAAAGATTAGCTCAAATTAAACCCTTTTCTCTTTATACTGTCACTGAATTTTAAATACTTCAATGGGAACAACAGAGAGTATGCACTACATTGGTACAGGAATTAAACTTGTGTCTTGGTTAAATTAAATTCATGAAAAATAATAAATCAGTTGCAGCTGGGGACTTTTAAAAATGTATTTTGTGTCAAAATTTTTCCATATCAAGTTCATGTTACAATACACTGGAAACCTATTTTGGACCTGCTCTCTTGGAACATGATTAAAATATTCTCCCTCAACTTGTAAATTTACATTTGTCAACATCAGAAAATCAATACACGTTTAAATACACATTTAAATACACATCTAGTGCTACACAGCCACTAGTGTCCCCTGGCTAAAATGACATCAGTAACAGAGTTAAGGTCTGACAGATTTCCTTTCTGTACTGCAATTTGATTTCTATATTATATAAGACTCTGGGAAGTAAAATTTTCATTCACCTCTGTAAGTTCTAGAAATTGTCAGAGTTTTCTCAAAAAATTAAGTAAGGAACGTGTATCAGTGCTTCACAGAGCAGTGTATTGTCTCCATGAGCTATTGAAATGCATCTGAGTAACAACTATATTTTTGATAGAGAGCAGAAAAGATATACAACTCCTGCAGTATGATTGAACCAAAATGCACGCTTCAAATCTGAAAGTGCAGCTGGTTAATTTCAAAGGTGTATTTTTATCTTAGCAGCAAATAGCCTATAAGTCTGTATCAGGCATTTAGAAATGTATTGAAATTGGGTCAGTGCTAAACTGTAGATCACAGCGGCTGAGGAGCTGTGACCATGNCTCCCTGTAACTTCAGTGGGTAGCATAGCAACTGAAGAAATGCTGGAGAAATATCCCCTTGTGGACTTCACAGAACTGGAAATATATTTAGTCTACAACACAGCTTTTATGCCCAGCTTGCAAAATTTTTCAATTTGGTGTTGCTCCAGGTTAAAAAACATACCAGCTGAAAAATGTGAATTGGAATCATTTGCCATCAGTTCTTAATGTAATGACTGATTTCCCACTCTGGATTCAGCAAGCTGCAGGCAATGGGTTTGAAGTGAATCCAGGTGGAAGTAAGCCAGACATGTTAAATTTAAGACCTCTATTTCACAACTCCCTACAGAAATTGAGCAAATAATGTAGCTGAAGTGCTTTCTACAAACTGTGTAACCCAGCTCTTTTGGCATTCTGATTAATTCCTTGCCCTTTTCTGCTGTACACACTGTTAAAAAGTACACTAAGAGGAGGAAGAAATTGTAATAGGATCTATCAAACTTTAGATGTAAAATGTTCTTGTATTATTTTTAAATTTCGATATTAACATCAGGAAAAGACAGAAGTACATACAGTGATATGGTAGTCAGGTTTTTCAACTTAATTGCTGTTTTCACACATATTGTCTGGTCAGTGCCAGCAGCAATGAAAATATATACTAGCAATTCAGTGCCCAGAGTTTAGGTATGCTCTCTTCCATTTAACTTAGGCTTACTACATAAACTTCCTCCCAGAATAAACTTTCTGAGTATTGTTCAGTGGTAAGGCTCTGACTTTTTAAAAGCATAAATAATGAGATGATTTTCATCCAATTTTTAGCCTCTTATAGTTCACTTAAATGCAGTAGGAGCTTCCAATGAGAAATGCAATGCCAGATTGGCATATTGAATTTTCTGGATGCCAACAGAAATCTCACTCTAGCTAGATGGAACTAAAGCATTAAATACATAATTTTATTTCACATGGAAACACTTTATTGAACATTTCTGCACTATCTATCATTCTATTCAGATTTAAAAAAAAATTTACACTCTATTGGTCTAGAGTATAGAAGATCTTTGGAATTAATTCTTACATTAATATTAAATATGTTTTCTATTATTATATAACATGATATATTATATGTAATATATAGAATTCATATATAATGTATATTCAATAGAATATATAGAATTCATATATAATATGAATTGTAACATAACATATAAAATCTAAGTTAAACATAATGAAAGGAAAAAAACCCCACAAAACAACTAAGCCCTGATGGAGAGAACCGAGGATATATTGATTCCTTATGACGTTGGATTGGTGTGGTGGAGGAATTTGTAAATACAAAAAAGGCTTTTTACCAAGATTTACTGGGAGTTCAAAATGAGAAACAGAAATGGGGCATTACCAATATGTTGGCACCTGAAACCTACAGCCTTCAAAATTACCTGTATCAATTTGTTCTGGCTTAGTAGCTGTGGCTTTGTGTGTTTGACAGCTGTCTGTTACAAATAGGGGTGTGTTTGGTAAGGCAGGACAGGCTTGGATTCCTAGCATCTGAAACTGTGGAGCATATCCACCTGGTGTGAGCACATGAGCAGAGGCAGAGTTTTGAGAACTCATTATGGTTTTTTGTTCACTTTGGATTTAAGTGTCCCTGTTAAGGATTACACAGAAAATACTAATTTCTCTTGTTTAACTAGCCTTCCTAATATATAAATTTACAATATTGAAAAAGGTTCTTTAAACAGTCATACATATAGAGAAAAACTACACCATTTTTGGTGGGTGTTTTGATGGTATCTTTCACTATGTAGACATTTGCATTTTGTGTTCCGTGACTGAGGAAAAATATCCAGGAGAATCAAAGATTCTAGCATGTAAAAGACTGCAGTTTAAATTAATATGTGAAATATGAATGTGTCCTCATAAATTGAAAAATAGAAAAAATTCTATTTGATCTGGCACTTTTATTTAAAGGAAATTATGACTATTTACATTTAATCAACAGAGTAGTATGAAGAAATATAAACTTGTACACTGAATACACTCAAGTAAATTAGGACTTCCCAGATATCACGTCACCTCAAAAAAACCTGCTTTCTAAATATAAGGTTTTTTTGTGACAAATGGCTTGTCAAATTTCTGCCACAATATTGTAACCTCCATTTAATAACCAGAAAGGTAATGCCGAGCATATACAAGAAATGCTGAATCTTTTCTCTGTACTACTTCGTTTTGTGCATTTGACTCTTGTGAAGATTACTTTGCTTTCCCCAGCAGCCTTAGAATCGGGAGATTTTGAAATCTGGTCAGTGAGCTGTGAATAAGTAAAAAAGAGAATAATATGATGGGCATCAATAGAAACCTACTCACTGAGACAATTACATATGTTGGTATGTTTTGTTTATTTGTTACTTGTTTTGGTTTGGTTTGTGGTGAAGGTTTTTTGTTTGTTTGGGTTTTTTGTTTGTTTGTTTCTTTTTCAATAGACCACACTAGTAACCAGTAAAAAGGCATTTTTTAGGTTAGCTCCTTGGGTTTAAAATAAGTAGTTCTGGAGGAGTATCACCGTGCAAAAAACCCTTTACTTTCGTTAACTTTCTTAAGATAACTCCTCTTTCCCTCTTGTTCATGTGTATATAGTTCGGGATTTTGTTGAGGTGCTCAAAATATTTACTATTTCTATTACTCTCTTTGTTCTTATTCAAATATACCTTCTATTTACTTTATATAAATTCAGCTTAGCAATTTGTCTTTTTATCATTTCTTCCCCAGTCTCTACAGTTCCTGTCCATCTCAAAGGGGTGCCTGCTAATCTGCCACTGGTAATGTCACCTTAGGAACCAGTGTCCCTTTTTCCAGAGTTACTTGTCTGGGGAGAAGCAAAAGTAGTGCTGCAGGTGTAAGCTGGCCCCCTGCCCACTCCAGTCCTGGATAGCTTCATAAATCTTGACCCTGCTGTAGCTCCACAGTTATATTTCATGACACAAAGCCAAGAAATGTTATTCACCCAGTGCCCTAATTTACATTTCCAGAGACAAAAGATCATACAAATTCTGTTTAAGGGTTCTCTTCGCTTTTACATTTGTCTAAGGGTTAGCTTTAGGTCACGTACAAGAAACCTGGCAAAGGGGATGGTGGTGAGTAAACTTTAAAACTAGTTAAAACTATATAAAGGCTAAGGAAAATGCAAGACTCAAGCTCCCATTGTTCTTATGCCAGCTGAAACTATAGATGAGTGTATTTTCTATATCAGAAATGAGCAGCTGCTAAATCTTTTGTGGAACAAAAAATAACTCTTATGCTCTTTTGGCTGTGTTTGATGAGACAAAGTTTCCCTGCATATACACCCTTGGTATGAGTTTCATGCTAAGAACACCTTAAATAAAGATGAAGCTTGAAATGCCCAGAGAAACGTGCACTGTTGCCCCATGCCACCAGGCACCATAACAGGATTTACATCTCCTAACTTTGGACATCTATTCTGCCTGTATATGTTTCTACACTGCAGCTCTCTGTCTCCATAAACAATAGGAGAAAATAAACACAATGAAGCCATGACTCACATCTGCCACAGATCCAGGATGTGATGAGTTGTGCCCAGAAGTGTTTGTTCATTTATTGCCTTCACTAGAGGAAGTTTGGGGAATTGCTATAGAATGAAGTTGACTATGTTGGAGGTGTCTAATGTCCAGTGATCTGAATGTCACCCTGTTCTGTGCAGGCCAAATGTGATAAGGCTTCCAGTGAGAATATTCAGTGCTGTAAAAAAGGTCACAGAAGTATTAAAAACAATGTTTTTCAGAACCCAGAATAGTTTATGGCTATTATTTATGGTCATGCTGCATGTCAGAACTAGCATTCTGCAGGTTTGCATTAGCACAGCTACTGGGGCCCTACACCCGAGATGGGATTCTTCTCTGCTCAGCTCTCCGTTAAGATGCAAAGCCTTGGTCTATGGCCAGTTTGCCATCTGGTCTACATAGGACACCGGGAGCAAAAAGCAATAAGGAAATGACACAGTTAAAAATGGCATTTAAGGGATCAGATGAACCAATGGGACAGCCATTTGTCTGTGGGTCTGTGGCTCAGACCCAGGAAACCGGGACCGACCCAGAGAGAGCGTCTGGCAAGAGACAGCTTTCCAGGGCCTAAGGCATTCCCTCAGCTGCCAGGTACCTCTGCAGAGGGGTGCCTGGCTCAGCAGGCTGTCAGCTCTTAGTGATTCAGCCCTTCAGCGATTTTCAGCTCTGTTCTGCAAGGTGACGGCAGGCCGGGCCGGGGGAGAGAGACGGGGAGCCCCATATAGCAGTTCTGCAAGGATAGCCTTTATTTGTCCCGCATCCCGTGAAGGGAGGGCTAGGGACAGGGCTGGTATACAAAAACAGGGGTGGATGTGAGAGGGTAGAAACCAATGGGTTACAAAGAATCTGCATCTCCTGGAAGATTATGGGTCTGGTTTCTCTCACCCTCACCAAGAAGCGCTGCTTTTTCCAAGGGGACCTTGCAATCCCCTTGGGAGATTATGCAAACCTCTTATCTCTGCGGGCCTCTCTCCAGGGCAGGGGCTGGGCAGACCTCATGCAATGGGATAAGCATTACCCAGCTTCTGTTAGGTAAGGGACACTGGTAGAAATTGTGTGAAAGATTAAAAGGTAGTTCTGTGAGTTTTACTAGAAATGTCTCCCAAGCATAAAGAGGATCCTGGGTGTGAGCCTGAAGCTTCTTGTTTGAAAATTCACCACATGAGGGAAATAATCCTTAGCTGGAGGTGAGCTTCAAACCCTTGAAGCTGAAAGTCAGTTAATATTTAAATAAGGTGAGGAAAAGCTGAGAAAAAGAAGTCACATCATGGTAGAAGAGGGAGAGACTATGCTGCAAAGGTGATGCATTTCTTGTCTCACTCAGTGAGATGCAAGTAATCTTTGTAAGCATCAGTGTTTTGTATATATTGAAGTACTGATGTCCCTTTATTCAATTACAAACAAAAGAAAGTTACAAATATAAAGGCAATTGACGATCATCTGGAAAAAAATATTTGTCTTGTGAAGGTGTGGAAGGACAGGTGCTGTGCAGTAGAACTTCAAGACATTCCACATCCTTGACATTTGAAAACTAGGAGCAAGCCAAGTTAAAGATGACATCTTTGTGCTATGAATATATATACCCTTATCCAGAGTAAATGAGTAAGAAAGTAGCCTCAAATACCTCAGGAAGAAGATGTTACCATTTTGACCTTAATTTGACAGTTATCCACAGAAGCTCAGAGAGACATGCTGAGAGTTTAGTTTGGAAAAGAGTTAGGTCTGGAATAAAAGGGTAGATTTATGACTCTGTGGCTCAGAGATAGTAGATGAATGTCCAAAGAAGAAGGTGGGTGTGGGGATGAGAGATAGGAGAGTGGAATGCTGGGGAGCCCCAAGGTAAAATCAGGATGGTGGTATAGAAGAACCCTTAAAAGTCCAAAACTGAAGGAATGGAAGGAGAACAGGAGGCACCTGTTTAAGGACATGTCTGCACCTGTTTAAGACCTTTTCATGTAGGAGGAAAATGGAAAAAGAAGTAAAATAAACAAATTGGACACATTTTTAATATAACCACACCACAAGATTTCTTATTGATCTCACAGTATTTACTATAGATATAAACAAGATTTTAGTTCCTGAAAACCTACAAAAATTAAAAAGATATCTAAAAAAGTTTTTGGCAGTGAGAAGGACCTGTTAGCAAAGGGAGTGCTCACAACTGTCTATAGCATGGGGGAATTGGGCTTGGTGATTCTTAAGCCAGGTCTTTTCAAGCCCTATGTGCCGTATCAACATGTGGGAGAGTGAGTTATTTCTTAGTCCTACTGTCAGTTCAGGCAGTGAACTGTTTCGAGGAGAAAATTTGTGGTTTGTATAAAATGGGTCCCTTTTTTTTATTCTGCAACCATTGTCCACATATCTGATGAGTATTGGTTTTGAAATGCATCCTAGATCTGGCTGGGATGTGGAGAGGACAAGGGCCCTCTAGGGTTAAAAATCAGATAAATGCCTATTTGAGTGAATATCCTCAAATGTTTGGAATGCAGAGGATACCATGAGAAACAAATAAAGCCATTACATTCATTGTTAACAGAATTAGGCATCACAGATGTTTCTGTAGAGCACAGATTTCTGCATTCTCAAAGAAGCTTTTCAGCTGTCCTTGCAATTTTATGAGTAAAATATTCTATTAAAAGAACCAGGGAAAATAAATGAAACATATCATTATTTTTACAATGGATAAATTGTTGAATTGTCAAACCACAGAGAAAGGAACTCTAAGTTATAATTCTCGTTCGAATTTAAGAATGTGTTTAAAGAAGTAATTAGAAAAGTACAAGCCAACCCCCTCTCTCAGTGCCTTCCTGAAACTTCTTTAACAGACCCATTTTGCTCTGGTATTTTTTGATAAGTTTTATTAATATCCCTGTGCTTTATCATAGAGATAATTTGAAGCTGAAAAAGAAGGTTTAGGAGGGGTTGGTTTAACAAGTGTCTAGAAATGTGAGGCTAGTCCAAATTCCCTGAAGCTTGGATGTGCCAGACTTCTACAGCTGCATTCTTCTTTATCAATCTATCAAAACCATTTCGTACTGTCTTTCAGCAAAGCTGTGAATTATTTATCCCTTTGGATTTGGACATTTTTAGAAGTGTCAATGTAGCTGCAGTGTGCAATGAAGCCAATCATTTAGCTGCCCCCTCCAGTATCTGAAATAATAGTGCATCTTCCGTGTGGACACTATTGATACTGAAGTGAATGAGCCATGAAATCAAGGTGTGAATCGCTGTAGGACCCTCTGCCTCCCTTCCCCCTTCCCACTTTAGAATTTTTCTTGGATCCAGATTCTTGGCAAAAAAAATTTATAACACTTGTATAATCTCACAACTTGTTTCTCGGTATTTTATTACCCTTTAGTTATGGGAGATTGAGCTTGTGTCTATCTTAGGCATTATAGAAGGCAACCTTGACCCAAACTGAAGTCTGATAAATGGCACTTCTAAACTCATATTACACATGCCCTCCTGTTCTGTCATTTTGTATTATTTAACCAAGGAATAAGTGAGTTTTCTAAGTCAATATTTTATTTTGCAACCATTGTCTTTGGAGAAAGCTAGAAAAATAGGGAGGAAATTTGGTTCTCTTCTTCCCTCAATAGTATCATATCTTGTTTTTCTTTAGTTACAGATGAGTTTTAGGTTTCCATCACTAGATGTGTTTTCCATGGTGGGCAGGAGGGACATGTAGCCTAAAATGAGTCAAAAGAGCATTTGAAAACAAAGACAAAAAGCATGTGTAATGATGAGAAACTCCAGAGTGGTACCAGATACAGCATTTCTGGTAAACTTTTTCTTTCTCTTCTAACAATGTAGACATCATTTTTCAAAATAACATGGATTTTGTGCTAATGGCATATAAAAATCCCTTACATTCTTCTTACTAAACTAGTAATTTCTAGCATTTTTGTGGGTTATAGTCACTGGCTAGTATTAGAATATCTGACCAGCCTATCATTTGCTTAGTTTTGGGTGAGACTAAGAACTCCTCCTACACCCACTGCAGGACAAAAGACACTGCAAAAGTAGTTTTTGAGATGGAAAAAACCTAAATGTGTGACCACAGTGCTTCCAATAATCCCAAATCAACATTCATACTGGGTCTATCTGGTGACTTTTGCAGTGTGGCTTCCCAAAAGATGCATCCACGTGTCTCAGGGCAGGGTGATATGCTCAGGTGTAGGATAGTCAACATTTCCTTTTGTCGTAAGTAGTTTTTAGTGTCCTGCTTTTTCATTCTCTTGTAATAAAGTTCTTTTATCCAGGTGTGCTGTGGTGAACCACGTGCTGGGGTGCAGCAAGAGGAGCAGTACCATTTTCTTTTGATAAAAAATTATTGTTTTCATCGTATTGGTAGTAATCTAGTCTTTTTGGGTGTCTGTTGAAAGTACAAGTGTTGCTTGTGAATTCTGCTTTCAGAAAATTGCTGTTAAATATAAGCCAGAAGCAACAGGATCCATAATTCTGATTAAAGAGGTGCCTTAGCTTAGCACATGTATCACTTTTAGGATAGTTGTGCCAGGCCAAAGGAATACTGTTTCCAGTTGGCTCCATTTTTGTTGCTGTCCTCTTCCGATGCTGGGATTATTGAAAAATATCTTTATGGCATTTTTGATTAAATTAGGATTTTATTTCTTTTTCTTCAGTTCTATCTGTAGCTGTGAACAGTCTATGAAATCTGCTTACAAACACCTCTCTGGTTGCTGTTATGTTCAAGTTCAGGTGGAGGTTGTGGTTTGGCCATTTGCAGTTCTGGTGAGTGAAGTGCCACAAAAGCTTTGTAGAAGCCACAAGAATCACTGTCACTCAGAGAGAAGAATACTTGCCACGTCCCAGATTATCCACCTTGCCCTCTTAAAAACTCTTCCTTCTGTCCTCTCATGGGATTTTCTTTGCAGACATATATTAAATAAGAGGTCTTTTGAAGTACTTTGGTAAGCAATTTCCTTTGGTGTCTCATATTCCACATCCCTGTGCTTGTATGTGCGGGTCACTCGGTGGCTTGGATTGGAGACCTGATGTGAATTCAAAATAACTTTGTCTAAAGTGACCTGGTCTGCAATGTGATCCTGCTGCTTTTTGCATGAATGAATGGCTTTGCCTTTGAATGCAGTGTTAATCAAATTATGTGCTCGACACTGTTGCTTGCCAACATTTAGAGGAAGCCATTTCCAGGTTGAGATAGAACTTAATGTACCAGGAATTAAATTGATGTGCACAGAACCCTTTCTGTTTTCACTTAGTTAGTGGGACATTCTTCTTCTCTACTGCCAGCCCTCCTTTTCTGCTAAAAGCTAAATGACGCAAAAATAAAAGTTCCTAAAACTATAACGGG
The DNA here is from genome assembly GCA_013400515.1 of Erpornis zantholeuca. Classification (NCBI taxonomy): domain Eukaryota; kingdom Metazoa; phylum Chordata; class Aves; order Passeriformes; family Timaliidae; genus Erpornis; species Erpornis zantholeuca. The sequence continues at coordinate 25,346 of VZTN01010657.1, forward strand.
CAATAGCAGGACAAAAGCATGAAGGTCTTGTAGCATTTGGATTTCTCTTGTACCATTGGAAATATTCAGGATATTATTTGCTTTTTTAAAAATCTCTTTACTATACTTACCGTTTTCTCTACTTACTATAAAATATGACTAATTTAAAACAAAGAAATCTTGAAGTATAAACTTATTTGGCCTTTTTTTTTTGGCTGGCCTGGTCTTGCTCACAGATCCATTGGAATGAATGATAAAGTTACCACTAATTTACTAGGAACTAGTCTTTCAGTCATCCACCATATGCAGAGAACTGCCAGAAAGATTTACAGATTTGTTATGAAGTCCTTTGAGTATAGAACTGATTCAATTAAAGAAATCTATGTGTGATTCAACACTTCTCTGTTTATGCTCAACAGCAGTTCTGCTTGGAGGTGGAAGAATTACACAAATTTCATCAACTCTAGCAAAAAAGGGCATAGATAATTCCTAATGTTAGCATAATGATGAAAAACTCTTCCAAAGTGTTTGATCTCCATATTTTCCTATGGCCTCTTGAAGTTCTTCCACTTTGATAGTTCCCACGTAAAAGGTAGGTTCTTTATGACATAAACATTTTGCATAAGTTTAGTCACTTCTCTTTCATTATACTCTTCCCAAAGTATTCAATTTTTTGCCAAGAAGTTTTCATTTGAAAAAAAATCCTCTTTAAACTTCATGCCCTTGTAGATACTTTAAGTACTCTTCTTACAACAAAACACTTTTATGTTCAGAAATATATCAGCAAACTGTAAAGCATTTGACCTGTGATGGAGAAATGGTGTTTGAAAATACCTTCAAATACGGCAAACAAGAAAAACATATGTGACAAAAAATGCCATAAACCTTTGAAATGTAGGCTTTCTTTTGGGAACTTTGGTCTCTTAACAAGAAAGAGGAGATCAGACTGTACATATGTGTAACTAATATACAATTGATCCCCCAAAATATTACTTTACTGAAGACTTTTCTCTTCATACAGAAAATAAGTGTAGAGTTTAATGGATGTGTTCTTGGAAAAACTAGTCCATGTACACAAATATTATTTCACATCTTTAAGAGTAAATCACATAGTATGGTTAAATTAAACACTGCATTTCTAATACATTTGTCATTAAAGAAACAATATTAAAATTTATTTTTCTGTAGGAATTGGTATACAATTCTAGGGAAAATGATGTTTTATTGCACTATCAGCAACTAAGATTATTTTTAAATTGTCAATATTTACTCCAAGCATTTATGCTGACATCTTTAACATGATCATGTAGCATTCATGAGCACTTCTTACAAACAAGGTGATAAAAATTAGGTAGTTTTTAGCTGGTATTCTTTCTGTGACTAATTGCATTACAAACACGGTTTTTAAATTCATCTGTTTCTCTCACAGAAGCAAGTGGGGTTTTTTTTCTCCAGCTGTGGTAGATGCAGGCTTTTCCCTTGTAGTTGCCTGTAGATCTTAGGGTTCTAATCAAACCGCAGCAAAGTTTCATAGTATCCTACTACACTCAGAACACCTGAGGCTGCTGAAAGCCCCAGACTGCTAGGTCTCCTGAGACAGAGGCAGGCTGTGGTGTGCTCTTTGGTCCTGGAGGAAGAGTGAGTGGTGGAGCTCTGCAAAATTGCCAATTGCAGCCTGGCAAACAGCTCATCACTGCCAGGGCAAGCATGCTCAAGGAGCAGGGACTGGCTGTTCCTCAGCTGCAACAGTGAAGTACAGGAATGGGGAAGGGATTATAAAAACAAATGGGTTGCTGAAGAAGGAGCAGTAAAGTAGGATCTTTCCAGCTAATGACTGAGAAATCTAGATAAATGTTACCAAAATGTGCTGAGGATTTAAAATGATTGATTTTTCCCTCTTATCTGCTCTTCATTGGGTACTTTTTTACAAGGAGTTTCACAGGTGCAGCTCAAAGCTTGCTAGTGCTTTGTATCCCTCTGAATCCAAATGGCAGGACATAGGCTGCTTTTTAAAATAAGAACTGAACAGCATCCAGGCTTTGTCTAATAAATTCTGAATTTTTAGTTGCTGTTCTGCAGAGACGTGCTTAGGTGTTTCCTGTACATCTCTGGAAATACCTGTATCACTGCAGTGAAGCGGAAAATAATCAATCTCCAACAAAATTATAAATGCCAAAGAATCTGGCATTTTGAACCCAAACCTCTCAGATTTTACCCTGTTACTCTGACAAGATGATTGATGGAAACACGATCTCACTCTTCACACAGGTCATATGATGAGAGCTGCCCTCCCCACTGCCCTATATTCATTGACCTTTGCATGGATTTTAGATCAGATTATCAACAGTGATGACATATCTCACTAGAAATCCTCAATCTCACATTTAAAAGACCCAAGAGATGCAATTTGCTAGAGAGAAATGTGAACCAAAATAAGGATGAAAGCCTTGAAATATTAAGACAAATAAGTAAAAACATGAAAAGAGAGAGAGGAAGATTTTGCTTTTGCAAACAACCCTGCTTGTGTAACTAAAAATGCAGTGAGAAGAGTCAACACTGTGAGCTACTCCTAGTCATGTACTTCTGCTTATTTTTCAGAACTAGACAAGAGTACCTAGTCTCAGTGTTAACAAAAAATCAATACCAATAAATTAATAGAAAGGAGGACATTTTGTCTCTAGTTCACTTGTATAAGAAGTTTCATTTCTTATTTTTGTTCTTCCACTAATGCATGGGTATTTTACTGAGAACTGAAACCAACCATAAACTGGTTATTAACATAGCCAAGAGAGGGCTATGACACACACACATGAATAAAGACATTATTGTTTCAGGTACAAACCTGTGGTTTGAAGATTGAACACAAACTCAGGCGGGATTTGATGGTCGTGTGCAAATCCTCAGGGTTAATTAATCATAGTCCTTTAAAGATCTCAATTCCAGATTTGTCAGTTCAGAAGAAAAGATATACTTTACCTTCAATCAAAAGGGAACTACTCTGTTGCCAGAGTTATTGCTAAGGATAAGGGCCCCCATAGGCAAGGAAGTATATTAGATCATGGAGGTTTGGACGGCCTGTTTTAAGCCAATATTGCATTCTTACCAGGAAATACTATGTATTTGATAGGATTTGCTTAAAGACCACATTCAGGTGCTCATTCAGGTGTTGATGCAAATATGTTGGAGACCGTACAGAAAGTTCTTTAAGGACTGAGAAGTCAATGAGAAAATGTTGAGACCTTTCACACTAGCTTCAATGAACGGGAACATGGAAGGATCTTTAAGGCTTGTTGCACATGCTGAAACCCTCCAGACCAGAAAAAGATACTGTTGCTAGTCCGGAAAATACAGATTTCTAAAATGAATATTGATGCCTGAGGTGGCCACAAAAAACCAGAGACTAGACAGGAATAAGGGAATAAAAGTAGGTATTTATTTGAAGGGCTGTCAAAAGTACACCCTGGGGAGTCCAGAGGCTACTCCCAAGATGGACCCCAAGTCATGAGTTCTTCACACTTTTATAAGTTTGGTTCATTTGCATATCAGGGTTAATTGTCCAATTAAAGCTTCAGTTAATAATGTCATTTCCCCAAGTTTAGCCCCTTTCTAAGATTTTGGTTTACACATTTTGGGCCTAGGACAGTCTTGTCCTTGGAAAGCAGGCTTGGAGAGGCTTTTACATGTCTATCTGGCATGAGAGAACAGAAGTTAACAGGCTACAAGAAACTTCAGAGTTACACACTAGGCAATACAGGATTTGAAAAATACAGAGGTTAAAATCTAAGGCATCAATATGAATTAATTTATTTTCAGATGGAGAGTACTATCATCAATATAGTCAGTAGCATCCAAATATTTTTTATGTTTGATGTGTTTCCATCATGGAGAGAAGGTGCCCATGCCACAGCCTCCTCCTGCTGGCGTTTCTGAAGGCGATGGTTTTGCTTAGTAACATGCATAATCAAAGATGTACATGCCAAGAAACACTGCACCTGCTGTGCAGTTCTGCACTGCCTTTCTGCCTATGCTCAGTAGATTCAATATTTTCAGGAAAGCAGTCACTTCACTGTTAATGATTTACTGGTTTCTGTGCTATATAAACGTTATATATGTAATAGATTTATTTGGATATGTGCTGTGTATGTAAAAGAAAGAGTGTGAGATGTACTGACAGATGTGGTTATACTCATCTGTCACCATTTCTCCAAATCTTCCACTCCTGATAGGAAAGATGGCAGTGAGAGAAGACCCAAGTGCAGAAAGTGTTTTCTTGTGATATTCAATATTCTGAAATAGTAGTCTTATAGAAAATTTTATGGACCTCTCAAGTAATTTTTTTTGGAATGTGGTAAGTACAGCATAGTGTTCTCTGATAGTCACATTGTAATGTTTGTGAATTTAAGTGATTTAATCTGAGGCAGGAGTTCAAACATACAATTTTTACTCCTTTTAATCTTTAAATGATAGTTAAAAAATGGTGTTGAAAAGGCCACGAAAAAGCCCAGTGGTTTAGACCCTAACTCACATTTAGAAGAGTAAGATATAATTTAGTGATTAATTTGTTATGAGTGCTTGAACATGGCTGTCTGGAGGGATCTGGACAAGCTTGAGAGGTAGGCGTGTGTGAAAATCATGGAGTTCATCATGGCCAAGTGCAGGTTGGTGCAATCCCGAGTATAAATACAGGCTGCATGGGGAATGCTTTTAAAGCAGCCCTGGGGAGAAACACTTGGGGTGTTTGTGGATGATGTGGCAAGGCACTCTTGCAGTCCAGAAAACAAAGCAGCAGGACTTTAGGTCAAGGGGTTGATTCTACCCCTCTGCTCTGCTCTTGTAAGGTTCCACCTGGAACCCTTCATCCAGCTCTGGGATCTCCAGAACAAGAAAGATGAGGACTGGATGAAACAAGTCCAGAGTAGAGCCATGAAGATGATAAGGGAGATGGAACACCTCTCCTACAGGCTGAGAGAGCTGGGGGCTTTTCAGCCTGGAGAACAGAAAAGTCCAAGGAGATCTTGTAGCACCTTCCAGTACCTTAAGGGAGCTACAAGAAATCTGGAGAGGAACTTTTTGTAAGATCATATTTGACAGGACAAGGGGAATGGCTTTAATTGAATGAGGGTAGGTTTAGATTAGATATTAAAAAGACATTCTTAACTGTGAGGGAAAACCGGAACAGGTTTTCCCATCCCTGGCCATGTTGGATGGGGTTCAGAACAACTGTCTAGTGGAAGGTCTCCTTGTCCATGGAAGGGGGATTGGAACTAGGTGTTCTTTAAGGTCCCTTTCAACACAAACCATTCCATGATTTCACAATTCTATGACTTTTTAAATTAAAATGTCACCTTTTAGCTACATTCCTTATGAAACTTTGTCTTGGAAAGATCTGACAATGATTATCAAAAGGGGAATGCAAACAAGGTGTCCACAGGACTGTCAGAGCTGCAGTTGTGGGTGGAGTGGAGCCAGGTACAGTTCATAGAAGCTGTCTAGACCATGACACCAAATAATCATCATACACTACAGACACCTCTGACACCCCCAGGTCTCTTGTCTGTCTTTGGGCCAGAGTGTACATATACCAGCCTTCCCATGGCAGTCTCCAGGGAAAGGAGACATTGTTTTCTCTTCTTAAAGTGTCTACTCATGCTCTTACATCCCTCCTGCTTTTTTTCTTTTAAGTCCACAGCACATTTCTCCTTTGTCATTTGTTTCCAGGGGACTAAAACAAAGATAAAACAGGAGACACAAGATACGAGTGCACATCATCATTGTAACTATCTGTATCTGTGTGTGTGTGAGGATANAAATGTCATTAACCACTTAGGGTGTTTTGACATATTGTTGAAGATTGCTTCATTATCAGTGAAATTAAAATTCTTCTTTGCTTGTCTAGCAATTAACATTATTTAGGGAAAGTTATTACTGTGACAAAGATACTATGAAATGTGTTTGAGCTACTGATTTATAATGTTCTTGAGATGCTTTGGGTCAGTACTTCTTAAGAAATAAATACTTTTTCAATTTTCTTCTCAGGTACCATTCATATGGATNAAGAAATCTGGAGAGGAACTTTTTGTAAGATCATATTTGACAGGACAAGGGGAATGGCTTTAATTGAATGAGGGTAGGTTTAGATTAGATATTAAAAAGACATTCTTAACTGTGAGGGAAAACCGGAACAGGTTTTCCCATCCCTGGCCATGTTGGATGGGGTTCAGAACAACTGTCTAGTGGAAGGTCTCCTTGTCCATGGAAGGGGGATTGGAACTAGGTGTTCTTTAAGGTCCCTTTCAACACAAACCATTCCATGATTTCACAATTCTATGACTTTTTAAATTAAAATGTCACCTTTTAGCTACATTCCTTATGAAACTTTGTCTTGGAAAGATCTGACAATGATTATCAAAAGGGGAATGCAAACAAGGTGTCCACAGGACTGTCAGAGCTGCAGTTGTGGGTGGAGTGGAGCCAGGTACAGTTCATAGAAGCTGTCTAGACCATGACACCAAATAATCATCATACACTACAGACACCTCTGACACCCCCAGGTCTCTTGTCTGTCTTTGGGCCAGAGTGTACATATACCAGCCTTCCCATGGCAGTCTCCAGGGAAAGGAGACATTGTTTTCTCTTCTTAAAGTGTCTACTCATGCTCTTACATCCCTCCTGCTTTTTTTCTTTTAAGTCCACAGCACATTTCTCCTTTGTCATTTGTTTCCAGGGGACTAAAACAAAGATAAAACAGGAGACACAAGATACGAGTGCACATCATCATTGTAACTATCTGTATCTGTGTGTGTGTGAGGATATATATTTCATAAAACAGTGTCTGGTTCCTCCTTAGTTGGACATCAAGGCATCCATGCTGGTAGGTATTCACAAGTGTGTCTGTGTGGAAAAAAATTTATTTTTACACAGTGGTTGAGCACACTTACAGTCCCTAAGCTTGGAGGCTGTCAGAGTGTGTCCCTCTTCATCTGTTTAGTGTTTATCTAAATAATGATTTACATTCAATAAAAAGGATTGTCTTTTTGCCCCAAGGGGAAGGACAACCAACAGAGGGATCACAAGAAATGTCATTAACCACTTAGGGTGTTTTGACATATTGTTGNATAACAATAAAATCCCCATCAGGCAGGCCAGATGGAATCTCTTTAGACACTTTTTTCAGATTTTCTTTTGCTTTCATTTCATTTTGCTATAAACCCTAAAATTTTACTATTCAAATCTGTTTGTACATTAATGAAGAATTGATTCCACCAACCTCCCAAAAATACGCTATTATCTGATAAGACAACTGAAAAATCAATAGTCTATGAAAATTATAATATATATTGAAAACTGTAGTTTCTTTCTGTCATTGCCTAAATAATGACAATAGTAGCCATTCAGTTCTAAAAGAAGAGGTGTAAATTCACCACAAAATTAGTTCTGGAAATGATGGATAAAATAAATTAAGATAACTTGGAAACTGTTTTTCAGGTATTAAAGAAATAGCCATGCTGCCAATTAAAGAGTGAACCTCTGCCATGAGGTCAATAGCTAACAACCTACACAGATGATTGTTTTGGGTCATTTTACATTCTGTACTCAACAACAGATATAAAGTTCAATTAATGCTTTGTGTTAACTCTTTTAATTTCTAAATTAACATACTACTAAATGATGATACCTACAATGGAGTACTATGTACTGATGCTTTCATAGAAGATGGAAGGAAACATTAGACTGGATGAAAAAGAATAATTCTGAAAGAATGTTTGGGTATGTCTGGGTATATTTCTCTTGAGCATGCAATGGAAGCAAAGTCAGATATTCCTAAAATATTCTTGAAAATATAATTAAGTATTCCAAGCATATTTTGTGGCCAGACATTTTCCCACTTCATGAGTTCCATAACCACCAGGGAGTGGGCTGCCACAGGGCAACAGGCCCTCCCTCCTCTCCCTTGTCTTTTTGCCCAGAAGTTGCTAAAAATTATGTTATCTGTTTTTAACCTTCATCCACCTTTAATAAACAACGATACCTATAACGTCTATCAAAAGCTGAGTGAAACATGCCACCCAGAAAAAGGCGTCTGAATAGAAACCAAAGCTCCAAGCTTGGATCGTTTTCCAGACCTTCAGTCAGGGACTGTATATTTCCTCACTAATATGCTGTAACAGTTAGATCTTTATTGCAGTCTCTAACCACAGCTTTTGGAAGACACATGTGGTACTGCAGGAGAACTAAAGCATATGTGTCAGCTCCTGCTGCCAAACAAAGTTGTTTTTGGCATCAAGTCACTTGCATGTGAGCAGTGATTGAAGCTGCTGTCCAAAGTCAGTGGCCTAAGATCAAGTAGAAAGTGCTGAAAANGAAGGAATTGACAGGAGACTGGTTGACCACTCATTTAAGAGCCAGACAGAAGGATCTTGACTTTTTGAGGGACTTGTTGTGCATCAGAATCTTGGGAAATAGTATTTTCTGCTCTTCATGTGAAATCCCCAACATCTTCCAGTGAATGGATTTCAGTTCACTACTGCTATGGCCTGAGAGAGTCAAACTGCCACTACTTCTTCTGTAGTCCTTCAGCTTCAGACTTAATTTTAAACTAATTATACTTTTTTCAAGCCTTTGTTTGTGTAAGTCTGCAAAAGAATCTGTTTAACACTTTTTTTAAAAATAAATTTATTGAGGTTTTACTTCCTTCTTAAATATTCATGATAGATTTTCCACAGCAGATTTTTCTATCATGGCTGCTTTAATATCAAACATCCTTGCAGGACTACTGTAGAACAACGATTATTGCCATGGTATTTATTGCCTCTTTACCTCAGGGATCTGAAAGCGCTTTGTAAGCTTTGACCCCAGAGTTGTGCACCTAAGCACAGATGTAGTTTAATTATGTGTCCTGAACAGTCTTTGGCTTTTGGTTTGCTTCTGCAGACTGAAGCATTCAGTAAAGTTCTTCTCACGTAGAAAGCAGGAGAAGTGTATTTTCTTACCAGTGACTATAAAAAGATATGCTCATTATAAGGGACAAATTATGGAATTTCTTCACTGAGCCCAGGGAGGTACCAAGGTAACATGTAACTTCATCAAAAAATTATGTTATTTTGCCCCTTGTGTGTTATGAACTGAAGTGAAGAAATGCCATTATCACATTCTGTGCCTGGATGATGATCTTTGATCACTTCTCCTTTTATGAGATTTTAAAAATTTGCCATGACTGGATAATTTCCGAAAGAAATATATTTTACAGATGACAGCAGCACTATTAAATGGCAATACACAAAGGTGTATTTGTCACAGACTGGAAAGAGGCTGCTTGACAGTGATGGTAATGATCACAGTCTAAAAGCCAGCAGCAACCAACACTCCTGATTTATCTATACCACTTGATGTTAACACTAGCAAATCAACAAACTGCACACAAAAACTATTTGAATATTTGCTGTTTCTTTTAATTGCTCTCACTCATAATAACTTCCATGAAAGTATGTGACATTTTGTCATCCTATCTGATTCTTGTGATCTGTTTCTACATGTTCCTAGTGTTTAAGGCATGGAAAGTGTTGCCCTGCGTAGGAGTATTAGCAGTAAAATGAAATAAATAAAGAGTTTAATACCTTTTAGTGTAATGGCACAGGACATAATCATATTCTTTACACTCTCTTTCTCTCAGTCTCTGTAATTATATAATATTGAATCTATTGCTATTTTATATGAGAAAAGGAACTAGAGCTATTTTACTGTTCTCATTTTAGTCATGGTGACATTTTATTGGCAAAAGTCTACTCATACAAAACATTGCTTCCTGAAAGTAATGTACACAAAATTGCCAGTCAAGTACATGAAAGAGGAATAGTGACTTTCCTGGTACTAAATGAAGACTAATATATTTTGCATTCTTCATGCTTACTGCTTTGTCTCATTCTGAGTGCATGGATCTGTAGCAGTCCCTGAGTGCTCTGAATTTTAAATGAAATCTTAAAAGCTGATCAAGTTTGCTTGTGGTCTGTTACAGTCCTCCACAAAACCCAATCATCTAAACCTGCAAGTAATGATGGGGTGTGCAGAGTTTTACAGTCAGCTCTTGTTGGTTTAGTCTTGATCTCAAAGTGTAATGTGCATTTTTGGTGTTTGCAC
>VZTN01010657.1:39422-49871 GCA_013400515.1 Erpornis zantholeuca
AAATTGTAGGTCAGTACATTTGCATCAACACCTATGAAGTCATTGCATAGAATACATTAAGATTTCTCCTAAAATCTTCCTTCTGAGGACCTGAAGGAAAGCAGTAGCAGATATCTATGGAAGGAGGGTTTTGTAAGCTACTTATCAGTAAGAGAACTTTATTATTATTCTATGTAAATGTTCAGAAATGGTCTTGTCTTAGCCTTTCTCAGAAAAGATATTATGAGTCAAGAAAGAAACTCTGAAAAAGACTGTGAAAGTCCAGCAAGAGGAGACAAACTTTTTATATGTGTTCACACACAAGAGGATTTCCTTTTTCAGCTAAAGGATAGAGAGGGCGTCCTCAGAGTTTTAGCCCAAAGAAATTGTCCAGGCTTTAAGAATTGTCCTTTTAAAGCTGCCTTGTTAATGATAGCAGCCTGCAGATAATACACATCAATGACTTCAGCTTAGACAGTTGGGATTTGAATGTTCCACTGCTGCATATCCTTTTCAAGCAAACTATTCAGATAATAAAGCTTTCTTTTATTTTCTTTTTTTTTTTTCTTTTTTCTTTTTTTTATTTTTTTTTTTTTTATTTTTTTTGTATTTGGGAAGTGCTATCAGACTGGGACCTCTTAATTTAAAATGATTCATCTTTTCTTTCTCTTTCTAAACCTTGTTAAGGAGTATAAGAATAACACAATGTGAAACTGATTTCCCCTAAAAGATAGAACAGCAATGTAATGAAAATGAAGCGGTGGTGTTGCAGATTGTAATCCTTCTGAAGAATAAAGAAGTCAGAGTTGAAAGTGAAACACTGGCATATGCTGCCTGAGATGAAAGTTACTGCAAAAGGTGTTGGTATTTTGACCTAATGGAAGATGTAACGAGCATAATGAGGTTACATGACCTCACACTAGTTTTTAAATCAATGATTTCTTAAAGGAGCATTTTGTTGTCAGCAGCTGTCTACCAATTATATTTTCTAATGAAATACACACCCAAAACCAGCGGTCTCTCATCTTTCTCCCTTTCTACTTTTAAAATATAAATCAGAAGAAAGGCCTCATCTTAACTTCAAGTATGCTTTAGATGGATTTAAAGTAAGTTAATTTTAAATGACAGTAAATAATCCTCCACCATTCAGTTACTGGTTTTACATTTCTCTGTAATTATCTTTAAATAAGTCTTTTTAAGCATGCTTAATATGTAGTGGATTTTTCTTCCTTTACTACTTTATGCCTGGGATAAAAATGACATTTCTGTAAGGAAACCTAAGTCATTATTCTTTGCCTTTGGGGACGTGTTCAAGGAGACGTATGAATTGTTCAGGAATTGTAAGTGCCAGCCAATGCAGATTTTCACCGTGCTTCCCTGCCCCGTATGCTCCCACTGCTTCAAAGTAAATAGCTGCATCCTGTCAGCCACCACTTGATCAATGTCTTTATGGTGACACAATAAGCTCCATGAAAGCAGAACGAGAAAAGATGAAGGTGATTAATGCTGGTGTAAAAACTGCAATTGGAAAGAGGTGAGAGGACAAAAACAAACTTGTACCTCAGCATCCCAAGGATGCGTATTTGTGCAGGGATTGGGTTAACACTTTAAGTAAGTGGTGCATACCCTGTTTTATCCCCACCCTTAAACATCATCCTTTTTATCTTATTAGCAGTTACTTCAAGTCTCTGTAAAAGAAAGAAGTCCTTGCGGCTCATTTTTCTAAGGCACTTAAGGGTCATTACTCTAGCGCTGAGGCAAATGTTTTATTCATTTTGCCACAGACCAATTTCTTTGCTAAGACTTTTGTAACAAAATGCTGCACAACTTAGCAGAGGTGTGATTGATTAAGCAAGAAGGAAAAGAATTTGGGCATCCTGATGAAATTTTCTCCCAGTCTGCTCAGTTAACATCAATCAGTTTTATTTAGGTAGTAACACTTGAATACTAACTAGGTGATTTCATCCACTGGAGAAAAATGGGTGATGATACCATTAGGTTAATATTACGTGAACATTTTGTTCCTGAATAATTTATAACTGTTAGTGATTGCCTCCCTCTTCACAATTGTCTTCTTTGTTCTTGCTAAGGTTTGATCCATGCAGGCAGCACTGGTCTGAGGCAGAAAGACACAGTCCTCTGAGGAGTGTAACCAGTAGCGGAGATGCAGTTTGCAGTGTGCAGACACAGTTATGCTCTGTGCTGAGTCAAAAGTGCCTTATTAACAAAGCCCACACATAACCAGTAGACGTGCATCTCCTCCAGAGTCTGATGGTCAGACTTGTCCTGCTGCAGGCCTGGGCCAGCAGCTGCCTTCCCACGGGCTGCAGGTGTGCCCCGACTGCTAAACCCAGGGCTCCACAGAGTCAGGCTCTGCCCAGCACAGTGGTAAAAATGCTCTGTATCCGGCAGCAGCAGACATGCTTGTTTTCTTCTGCCAAGCAGCTTTTTCAAGTAGCACATCCATTGAAGTGGAAAAGAGAGAAGTCTCTTTAGCTGACAGAAACATTGGGTAGATTGCTTTGGATACCTATCCAAGAGAGAGAAATGCTGCCTGATGCTTCAACCAAAGCATAACTTTTCTGGACTTAAATCAGCAGATACATCATTACAGAATTTAGTGATCCCTTTTTCTTCACCAAAAGACTAGTCAACCATTGAGAAAGGCTGATGGTCAAAGTGGTTGCGTCCCTGTCCCTGGAAGGGTTCAAAAACTGTGTGGATACGGCACTTAAGGACATGGTTTAATGGTGAATATGGTGGTGGTGCTACACTGATGGTTGGACTTGATGACCTTAAGGGTCTTTTTCAACCTTAACTATTCTATGATTCCATTGTTCAGTGTTGGACCTGCCAGAGTTAGGTTAACGTTTTTACTTGATGATCTTAGAGGTCTTTACCAATCCTAATGGCTCTACGATTCAAATAATATTATAAAATGTTTAACATTGCACTCTAAATCAAATTATACAGATTATACAAATCTGTCTCATATTAATGTGACTCATAAATGCTATCCACATAGAACAAAGCAATATATTTTGATTTTAAGTTTTGGATTTAAAAAAAGTGATAATTCTAACGTAAAACTTGTATAACAATGATGAAATTTTAATTTTTATGTTGTCTGATCATGAAAAGTAACCAAAAGCCTTTTTGCAGGTCATCGAACTCCAGGGCTCATTTTGGTGCCTTTTTGCCTATCTCATCTTTAAGTATCCCAGTCAATCTGCTAAGAAATGTTTCTGTCTTGAGTTTAGCTGGCTTTTAACACTCTTTAACATCGCTGGAAAAAAATCAAATTATTGGGAATTTGATTGAGGAGAATGTGATACAATTTGGATTGAATGTACTCTGGACCTCTTTAGGTGCACTTGAGCCAAATAGAATTGATTTGTATTGGACATATGTGTAAAATTATATAATGGGATGACCTTTGTAGCAGAAATACATGGCTCACTCTGAGGTGCAAATTTCCCAGTGATAATATATTTCTAAAAAGAAAATAGGGGGGAAAAGGTAACGAGACCTCATCAGTCAGAGTAGCCTAACTGAGCCAGGAAAGTGTCATCTTGAATTTCCTTCCTGTCAGAAACACCCTATATTATCAGCAAAGAGGAAAAGCTATCACCATTACTTTTACATTTCTACATGATATAAAAGGGAGAGAAAGAAAAAAAATCCTTTATTATATACTCAGTTAAAAGTCTCCACTGCATCAAAAGGAGTTTTGTGCACCTGATGAAACACAAACAGCTTTAAAGAGCTACATTCAAGCCGCTGCTTCTTACATTTCTTCTTGCTGAAGAAAAACATTTGACAGCTCTTAGAAAGTAAAACAGTCGTGTGCTGTAGAGACCTATCCATGGGACTTGTCCTAATGACAGTGGATACCTGATACCCATTGGTCCAGTCTTTCAAACTCTTTCATATATCAGCCAGAAGTGCAGGGAAAATTTGCTGTGGCAAAGCCTTATCCTGCAGAGCACATAGATCATGCTGCATGCTGCTCAGCAGAGAGGCCACACACGGCCACCAACATGCTGTGCAGCTGGTGGGATGGAGGGACAGGGAGGCCTCCCTGGCTGGGTTGAGAAGAGTGCCAGGTGTCCTTTGGGCAGCAGCAGCGATCCAAAGCTCCCTTTAAGTCAGCAGGACAATGTTTTACTGATATTACCTTTGAGTTTTATCACATCGCCAGGGACACCTGACAGCCTGGGTGAATTCTGGATGATTTTGAAAAAGATGTGGTGCTTTAATTCAGACAGTGAAATGAGCACCAGAAGCATCAGGAAGAACAGACAGGAAAACTAACTCTACACTAACCCACCTTACCCCTATTTCTCAAGTAACTGTGAGGCAACTGGACCTTTTTGATGTGGGGTTTCTCTTTTATTTATGTGTGATTTTTCTCATTGCTTATACCATTGATAGAGGTGTCTGATGGACTTGTGTGCTACAAAAACCTGCAACTACTGCTTGTGATAGTGATGCTCTGGTGGTGACTGAGGCAGTACTACCAAGGAGGGTGCTTCCCAAAGAGGGGAAATTATTTAATATGGGAGGGTGTCCTGTTGTGTTTTTTGTTTGTGTGTGCACACAGATATATAGGTACTTAGGCATGTGCAAGCTATTTCTGTAGAGTCAAAAGGAATTTGGATCAAGACACAAATCATCTAAAACATCAAGCTCTCTTCTTAGTCGAAAAATGACCTTTTCACAAGTTAAATGTACCTTTTCAAATGACAGCTCATGGAATGAGAGGTAGCAGACTTGAGAAACTTGCTGACAAATGCCATCCTTGTTTTATTTCAAGGATCTAGGGCAAAGGGCATGTTGGAAATTATTAGCCTAGAAAAAAATTGACATGTCAGACAGGCAGGCATTTAAGCTCCACAAAAGAGTTTGGGGTAAAATATATTAATTCCCATATTAGAGTTATATTCTGGAACTTTGGCATGAAATAATTTTTAATCTGTAATTTTTGAATTTCAGCATAGTATACACAGATTCTGAATGCAGTAGATTGGAGCAGACTGGAGAACAGCTATCACCCCGATTGAGAAAAGACACTCCTAACAGCAAATCTGACAAAATTGCTCTCTGAATTTTTACCTCGCAGAACTGATTAATTTTCTGCCATGCCTAAAAGTCTAGAACATTTATTGCCATAAGAGCAGAGCACAATTTTCAAAGTCATATGAAAATACTCTCTTCTGTATAATAAGGATATTTTAAGTTAGAAATTTCTATAAAAAGAGGCTCAAATTTAGAATGTATTGTTGGCACCACTTGATTTATATGATCTGGCCTGAACTGAATTTTTAAAAATAAAAATGTGCAAACACATCTCTTTTTTTTTAGGTTAACCACAAAGACAGTTAGAACTCTTTCACATGTCAGCACTTGTTTATAGTTTTTGAGAAAAGTGAATTTCTAGCAGCAAAGCAGCTCGATTTTTAAAGCAGTTATATGCAACGGTAATGTAATAAGTCACATAACAATCAAGTTACTGCATAGCACTGAGGGGTTTTTTGCAGTCATCTAGTGGGTTGCAGAACAGAGGATTTGTTCATTAACTTGCTAGGCGGTATCTACTTCTATACACATTATGATATTGAAATGATTTCCCAGGAACGCACTGTTACTCATTAGACATAATATTGGGCTACGGTGCAATTAAAGTAAAAGAAAATGTACTGTGGATATAGCTAAACAAAACATAAGTACAAAATACATAAATTTCAAAAACATGGCTACCATTTCAGAAAGAATGGCCTCTATAAATATTAACTTATAAACTGATGTAAGAGGTCAAGAAAGGTAAATGGACTTAAAACAGTCTAGTTCAATAAGCAGCACATGTTTGCTTTGCATATGAGGATAGTTTGGCCAAAGAATTTATTCTGTAAAGTTTAATGCTATATCTCTAGAAAACATGTGGCTCTTCAACCCACAGTCAAATTTTCATATCAAACATGTATGTGCCTATAATTAAAATATAGGTAAGAGTTGTCTGAAGACTAATGCCATGACTCATTGTCTTACATTTGTCCATAGAAACATAACATTTATGTCACTATATAGAGTGAAAAAAAATTGTTTTCCCTACTAATAACTCAGACTAACTCCCAGAGATATGTATATGGAAAATAATAATTACTCAAGTAAGCACACCCGGCTGAAATACATAGATACAGTGAAATGCGGGAAAGCTCTATATGTATTCAACTTTCAACTCTTTGTGCTGATAACAAATATTTGATATAGAATGATTGTCCACTACTAGGAATGCTGCTGTCGCTTTTTCAGTAGCTAAATGGGAACTGTAGATTTTAACGCACCATTATTAACTTATATTAAAAAAGGCCTGCCTGAAGATATTGCTGTGCATTTTCTTCCAGGAAGGTGATCACATTCAGTCAATCTTGACAGTTCAAGATAAGGCAAGACTAAACCTAACCTTATCTTACTGTAAACACCATTGTCTGAAGGTTTTTTGAAAATATTATCTTCGTTTCCTACTCCTTAAATTGAAGGTACCCACAATTGAAAGTTGGAAAGTCCTCACTGCTGCTGAACTCAGCCGAAGACCGGCAGCTACCCTTTGTGGCTGTGTCCTGGCATATAGTTTTGGGATCACCC
Source organism: Erpornis zantholeuca (assembly GCA_013400515.1). Classification (NCBI taxonomy): domain Eukaryota; kingdom Metazoa; phylum Chordata; class Aves; order Passeriformes; family Timaliidae; genus Erpornis; species Erpornis zantholeuca. Next base: position 46,047 of record VZTN01010657.1, read on the forward strand.
ACATCCTGTCTGCTTGCATATATGGCCTCAGACTTGGTTTTCTTCCTCTGTAGATGGGTTGAAGGAGACCCACAACAACTGCCGAGTGCTTGGACACGGCAGATATACACATGCCCATCAAAGGTGCTCTGCGGGTGCTACAGTCACAGAGGCACAGAATCTTTAAGGTTGGAAGAGTTCTTCAAGATCATACAGTTCTACTGTCAATCCAGTACTACCATAATCACTCCCAAACTGTTTCCCAAAGTGCCTCATTAAGATGAGTCACAAACACTTCCAGTCCTTTGGACTCTTGGCTTTTTGGATCAGCCTCCTCTAAGCTTGGCATAGAGGATTCCTTGGGTTAAGTCCTGAACTGTGAGAGTTTATATTCCTCCCAAAGTTCCTATTTGTATACTTTCTCAACTCAGTAAGTTTTAATATCTATGCAAATATCCAGTCTGGTCTTGGATCCTGCTGAAGCCTTTGTTCCAGATACATGTTCTTGCGCTGAGTCCCAGGAACAGGCTGTGCACAGGGGAAAGAGCTTCAGTGCTTGGAGGGTCATGTTAGGGGCTTCAAAAGACGTCTGCCTTCAATCTCATTCTTTGCCAAAAGTTGTATGAGTTGGGTCAATTCTTTAAAAGTTATTTATAATAAGGCATTTAGTACAATTAAGGATTTTGTTAGATATGCCTGACCGTTACTGTGATTAAGGGGTTTAATTTTTGGACATAACTCCATTTTTATACCCCTAAATATCTCCTTTATAGAGCTCTCTCTTTACCGTTCTGTGGCTCCAGCTGTGCCTAACCTACAAACAGATTGCATCTCGGAGTCCTGGCCAGGATAGAAGTCCTGGAGGGACGAGTTCATCTCCTGGCTGGTGCTGTACCTGGTCAAACTGGCCCAAATAGGTCCCCAAAGTGTACTGCAACACAGAGGCAGCTGTGGGAAGCTGCTGCTGGGGGAGGATGGATCACTGAGGAAAGGCCAAGCCAACCCTGCCTGTACCATCACTCTCTAAATCCTGGAGAGCTGTCCTCCATATTTTCTTCTCATCCTTGCTGGAGGCTGCCCTCCCCGAGCTCCCAAGGTTCCTGGGCTGTTCCTGTATGGCCACTCCTCAGCTCTAGTTGCAGCAACTTGGCAAGAACTCCTGCATGGAAAAGTGTTTCACTGTGCTGGTGCTGAATGGGGCACCTGAAAGCAATACTGGGTTTCTTTAGAGAAAAATCAGATTTCCTCCTCCCTCGAAAGGTTTAGGTGACACTAAAGAAATAATGTACTCTAAAATTCTTTCTAATTAAATCATTGGAATATACAGAGCTGCAGTAAATAAATATATCAGTAAAATGCCCAGCAGTATTTGGCATAATTTATTTATTTTAAAACACAACAGTTAACAAACCATTTCATTAAATAACTTCCATTCTGACATCCTATGGGCCATTCTTTGGTTCCCTGTCACCTTTTGCAGTTCTATCCTTTCAAAATAGAGAAAAAAAAAAAAAAGATGGAAAGCCTAAAACGTCCTTAATAGCATCCTAAAAGCAATAAAAACATGAGTCTCATCCTGAGGACTAGTAATGTACTTCAACTTCATGGTAAAGGACATAGTGCACTTCATCTGAAACAATTAGTCAATATTCTGGATGTCTATAGGAGGATTTTAAGCAGATGACCTCGTGCAAGCCTGTGTTACTGGGAATGAAGCACTTGTGGATTTCCTTGAAACTGCTAATAGGAGTTGGGGGAACAACAGACACTAGCACTTCAAGCCTTGTTTAGCCTGAAGAGTCACAAAGGACTTATTGTACTTTGTGTCTAATAGGCTTTTCTCTGAAAATCTTTAGCCATTATTGTGCCAAATATCCTTCCCCTTCTGCTGCATGTTATGTTCAGCAATTGCATCAGCTAATAAACTCCGGGTTCTCCTGAAATCCCCTCTGTCCAGATCCAAGTCTGGGATAATTTGAACTATAACATTTTCCTCAGGACCACCAGGTCTGCATTTAAAAAACACATAGAGCTCTGGAAAGCAGCTGCTCTGGAGCCTTATAAACCCCTTCTCTGTATTGACCTATCAAATCAGCATGACCTATAGATACCTCTTTTTCCTTGTGCATTAAATTCAGGGACTGACAACTCACAGAAGATGCTATCTACTGTTCTTTGATCACTCTCACGCAGCCTGAATAGAATGGTTTGCTTCTTTTGACAAGACAAGCCTGAAATGCACAGTAAAGAATATTGGATTTCAAAATATAGGAGGCAAGGGTGCACATATCAAAACTGAGGGATTGACAGCCTGAGTCTCATTTGCAGAACTAAAAATTCTGAGGACAGTCATGGAGACAGAGAGCTCTCTTTCAGAACTGCTGCACTTTTTAGCCTGTGGTGTAGGTCTGTCTTGTGGTATTGTCTCCCCTGAGTTTATTCAGGTGGAGGTATAAAACTGATGAGTGCTGGAGAAGGCCAATGTGATATATTCATTTTGTTTTAAATAATTGATGATGTTTCTTGTTTCTGCTTACCTTAATTGCTCTCAGGTGTTGGAGAATTGCTCAGTGAGTTGCCTTTTAATTTGTTTCTTTAGGAAAGCAGCATGGCGCTTTTCAGGATACAGTAAGTAATGCGTTCAAGGCAGTACTCTCTAACTGGAGGTTAATAAGGGTGCTGAATGCATGTCTGTGTGCTATTGCCTCTCTGCATGTGTGCAGGTGTGGGAAGAGAGAAGGATGAGGAGGAGAGACTCAGATTCCTCTGTGACAACGTTTAAATCTTTAATTCATGTTTAAACAATTCCCATGTTTCAGGCTGTATATTGAGAATCTGATCCAGGAAAGCACAGAGTACTCAACTGTTGTTATTTTCGTTATAGCTGGTATTATTTAACTATTCAACATCTGCAAGGACCTGTGTTAGAGATAATATAGTTTTGATTTGTCTAAGAGATGAGTTCAATTCTGTTGTGTGGTTTATCTTACTTGTTACAGGAAAAAGACCCCAAAACCAACAAAAGCCAGACCTCACATTACTCAAAACTCCAGAAAAACTGGTTTAGGGATATTATGCCTACAGTACTTTCTTCTTCCTTAAAGTGCCCTTTCTGTATTCAAATATGGAGTTTCTACAGTTTGTGATTGCCAGTGAGGTTCAAAAGGAACTGGAGGTACACTTTCTGAGAGGAATTATATGACATTAATTTACTAAAAAAACAATATCTCTGTTCTGTTAGTATCTTGATGATGATCTTCCATCGCATCTAAACTCTCTGGTGGTGCAGAGAGCCTTGTATTTTGTCTGAGTCTGCAGTGGCACAAATCAAAATGTTTAACTGGCACTGAAGATCAAATGAAGGTGTGGGCAGAGCACAGCTCACAGCAGCCAGGTTTGGGGTGGGAGCAGAGCACAGCTCACAGAAGCCAGGTTTGGGGTGGGAGCAGAGCACAGCTCACAAAAGCCAGGTTTGGGGTGGGGGCAGAGCACAGCTCACAGCAGCCAGGTTTGGGGTGGGGGCAGAGCACAGCTCACAGAAGCCAGGTGGGAGGAGGAGGTTTAATGTCAGGTAAAGGAATGGATCTGGAATAGAGGTGGGAGGCCCAGGTGGGAGGAGGGGATTTCGGGTGCGTGGTGTAACCTCTGGCCAGAGGCACTGAACACCCATCCTCCCTTACACAAACCAGCCCAGCTGTGGCACCCCAACCCCACAGGGCACATCCATGGGACTCTCACGTGAGAGGCAGCTGAGGGGGAGTCACAATCCATCAGAGACCCCCAAAGTGCTGGGCCTTGCCCCACAGGGCTGCAGGTGATGGAACAGACCCAGAGTCTGCTGTGAGA
>VZTN01010657.1:50139-63471 GCA_013400515.1 Erpornis zantholeuca
TTTCTTCCTTCCTTTCTTTCTTTCTTTCTTTCTTTCTTTCTTTCTTTCTTTCTTTCTTTCTTTCTTTCTTTCTTTCTTTCTTTCTTTCTTTCTTTCTTTCTCTCTTTCTCTCTTTCTCTCTTTCTCTCTTTCTTTCTCTCTTTCTTTCTCTCTTTCTTTCTCTCTTTCTTTCTCTCTTTCTCTCTTTCTCTCTTTCTCTCTTTCTTTCATCTTAGAACCCTTACTATTGACTGGCATATGCTCTCATTTGCACCTTAATTCAGGCAGAGGTATTTCTAAGAACCTTAATAATAATTGTATCTTAACACACGATTTTAAGTTGTCTGCCATTTTTTGTTGCTCTACCTGTTTTCAGGAGTCTTTGGAGCTTTCATTTCTCTGAGGCCATGGTCTCCCTGTCTGTGGCTTAGGAAAGGATGCTGCTTTGGCCCAAGAAAAAAATATCTGAAGAGCCAGACATCAACTACATGTTAGTGGCAATAAATCAGTCCTAGTGACCCTCAGAGTTCCACTTCATAGCCCAACAGCAGCTGCTCCATATCTGATTATGGACATTTCCCTCAGGTGGATACCAGATTGGAGTGCGAATCTCAGACTCTTGCATTGCTAAAGAATTGTTGTTGTCAAGAAAATGCCTGTGGTAGGACACATCTCCCATGCCCACTGTGGAAATGTAGAACAGAATCACTAATCACTTGCTGAATGACAGGGCTCATGACGGGCACAGGCTAGAACATAATAGCTTCCCTGTGTTCCCATATTCAGCCCCAGAGCCAGAAATCTTGCCACATGGGATCGCAACCACCAGCACACATGCTCTATTCTGGCAATCTCCTGTTGCAAAGACTGATCCTGCAGCTCAAATTTGGTCTTGCAACTTGATTACCACTGGTCACAGTCAAAAGGGAGCTGTGCCTACAGCGTGGATGCATCTGTACTAAATCCCACGTACCTAACCTTAAAATAAGTCACAAACACTAAAGGCAGGAGAAGCACAGAGCTCTGGCCTCTACATTTGGTGAGCTCCCATATATGCACATTTCTTGTGTCTGTAACCCTGGAGGATTTCTGAACGAAACTCTGTATACTAGTATGATATGGACTCAATATTGTTGTGCAGCACATTTGGGAAGTTTGAGGGGGAAAAATGTATATGTCATGTGAGTTTTTCCAAAAGAGGAGCTATTTTTTAAAGTACACAGCTAGTGAAGTCTTACCTCTCCCCCTTCAAAATAAAAGCTAGGTTTGTGTCAGGAAATTGAGATAACTAATTTCTTTGATGTGACAGAGACATTTATATATGGTCCAGCTGCTAAAATATGCCATGCTGTCACAAGCTTTCCACAGTGTGTCATTCCGACCTTGTACCTCCTGGCCAAGGCCTTTTGGCTTTGTATCTCCCGGGCAGAACAGCCCTTCAGTGCTAGGCAATGCACTGACTTGGTACTTTTCTCCTGTCACCTCTCCCAGTACACAGGGAGGCCCTGAGGATGAAGTTGGCACTGATGCCACATGCCCACTCCTGGGAGGAGGGTTCTGGCCAGCCCAGCTGCCCTCAGGGGTGTGCACATCTCCTCTCCCTGAAAGGGCAGTTTTGTCCCCTGAATTTCTGGGAGAGAACACTAGCCTGATTTGTGCTAAATATTTTTTTATTTGTATCATCCTCTGGGTCTGAATATCCTCTCAAACACAGAGCACAAGTAAATAAGCCCAGCTGTTTGGTATTATTTACATTATACTGGCATCTTTGCTGACCTAAAGAGCAAAAGAATAACAGGGCATATTTGAGGCTTAATAAAACATTGCAGTAGGGAGTCTTTTCTGAGCCATTACAAGCATTTGCTGGAAGTGCATTCGCTGATTTAACAAACTGGTTAGGACAAATGTTTAACATGCTGTTGTAATGATATTCAGATGCTTTTCTTAGTGTTTGTTGATCTGCAAAAATGTGTCCTTGCCCAATTGCACTAGAGAGTGGATTAATTAAATAAATAAATGCAATGTGATGCGTTTGCACAAAAGCGTAGCAGTGACTGCCCCTGACAGATGGAAAAAAAGTCAATATGATGTCTGAGACAGCCCAGGCTCTGCACTGCAGAATAAATTACATGATTCGCTGAATGCCTGGGCTTCACACAGACATACACAAAATTGGAAAGATAAAAGCTTGCATTGGCTTCAGATGATATTTACTGCCTGATGGATTTACTAGAAGCCCCAGTACAGTCATACTGTATTGAATTATTGGCCTCTATTTAGCTGTGTGTCCGTCGAAGCTTGAGTGTCCATTTAAGCGTAAGTGAGCTGGAGCCCTGCCAAGGCTCTTTGAAGCTTTGTGTACAGAGGGAGATGCGAGGTAATGGCTACTAGCTGGAATAACAGGGGGCTTACAGAGGCTGGGGATAGACAACAAAGCATAAGGTGCATTCTTATCAATATTAATGTCAACATAAATATTAATACAGGCTGCCTAGCACATCATTTTTGAATGATTCTTGTTTTCTTTCTATTTTAGCACAAAAGACTGGAGATGACTCTGATTTCTTTCTCTCTCTTTCTCTCTCAGAAGGGGGAGTTTGAGAAAGCCCATTAGCTTTACAGCTATCCATTGCCTCAGCAGCAGGATTTCTACAAGGCAAAGGAGGCAAATGAAATGCTAGCTTTAAGAAGTATACTGCTACCAATAAAATATCTGATTAGACTAGTAATATACTGTACGGCGCTGTTGTTACGGATTCATGATTATACTGCACCGAGGCATGTGTGTTAGGAAGCAGCAGGTCACTCACAGCCAGCCCCACGAGACGGTCCCAGCGTTGCTGTAGCTACAGCACAGGGCAGGCAGGCTGAGTGCTTAGCTGCTTAACACATCGGCTTGCCTTTCCAGCAGCCTGGGGCTCCGTTTTTGGCCTGGCCCTCGCACATGATGGGTTTAGCTTGTGTAATGGTTCAGCACGCTGAGGGAGGGAGGCTGCCTCTGAGAAATGGCTGTCAATTGCAATGCTGCTGGGCAGAGGGTTTATCCAGTTAACTACACTTCAGAAAAAAAAAAAAAACACACACACAAAAAAAAAAAAGAAGGAAAGTAACCCTCAGACTCTGCATTGTGCTGATCAGCTGGACTGGCATCAAAAATGAGCAGGATTTTGCTCCAGGTGAATTAGTTGCAGTGGCAGTGTGAAGGAAAGAAATGATGAGAGATGATGTGCCTGTGGGAGTAAGGAGGCACACAGACCAGAGAAAGAAGAGACGTTATTTTGAGGCATGAATAAAATGCATCGCAAATCTTCTATCATCTTCCAGATAACATGTTCATGTCAGGGACTCTGACTCATGGTTTCTGGCAAGTTGTAATGGCGATATTTACAAGGTTATTGCTCTCAGCTGTCCCTTTGTGCTGCTGTCAAAGGTTACTGCCCTGAAGTGGGCATGGCAGATGTGGATATGTACTGGTTCTTCAGCTGCCCCATTTCAAAGCTCACATACTAGAACAAGCCAGAGCAGCAGAAAATGCCTCAGCTGAATCTAGGAGAGACAGTCAGAGCTCACAGCTTTGTCCATTTGCTTCTGAAGCATGTGTGGTATACTGGCTCTGAATTTTCAGGGGTAATGGCAATAGAAGAGCAGACTTTTGGAATTTGCCAATAAAAACTCTTTATCACCAAAAAGAGAGGGAATGGGCCCAGCTACTGCCTGATAAAGTGAAACAGGGAGATTTGGGTTGAAAGAGATCTTGATGAGGCATTCCAATAGTTTTGTTGTTTTCTTTTCACTTCCTTCTTCATCTGAAATCACTCCTTGCTAAGCATGAAATGGAGCTACTGCCTCTCTCTGATGGCAGAGGGAGTGATCTCCCCAGACACCAGTGTGTTCAGGTCATGTGTGAAGAGCCAAATCAAAGGACACTAAAAAATTGTGAGGAGAAAAATATTTTATATTTAAAAAATCTTTGGACCACAGGTGTTTTTGATAGGGTGAAGAGACACATTGCAGCTTCCTACTGTGGCTACCTCTCTGACACTGCTCCTTACTGCCAAAGGACTTTCCTCTGGGAGTAGTACCTCAATTTCTCATATTTTCTCTGCATTGGACTGAAAAACTTTGATTTAAATTATACTATTTAACTTTTTCAGAATTAGTTACCATGGCAGATGAGATCTGAAAGAGCCCTCTGGCTTTAGGTGTTATGAAGCAAAGATTCATCCAGGCTTCTACACTGCAGCTTGATGTTCCCTATGAGGTTTTCAACTGCCTGATAGGAAATGCCATCACCTTCATGCCTTCTGTCATACCAAAACCCATTAAGATTCCAAAGAAGATCATGACACAATGATAACTACGGAATTTCATTAAAAAAAAAAAGTCACATTCTTAACTGATAGCAGGACTCATAAAAATGCCTTTTTAATTAATTTCTAATAGGAATGGAACAATGTAATCCATAGTAACTTAATAAAAGAATTAAAAATTCTCCAAATTATACATTATGATACTGCAAAATCACTCCTGATTCACTTATGCTACTGTTGCCTTACATTTTTTTCTGCAAAATTAGAGAGCCACAGGAAGATAGAAGTTTAATGAGCATACAGGATAAGCTTTTCTTGCTTGTACAGTGCCAAATACACCTCTTCTTTGTAAAATACAAAGGAAACTTAGACTCTTATGTCTCAGTCCAAATGTCTATGACTTCTCTAATGCTTCAAGGTTGAACATCAGTCTCTTGCCTTCTGTAGTGCCTGCCTGTAGATGTTCCCATATTTAATGCATGCAATCTATTCTAATTATCTTTTTTAAAAATTCAAAATATACTTCACTCATGAGGGAAAAAAAAATCAAAAGAAAGTCCCAAGCAAATGTTAAGCAGCATATTAATGAAGTAGGACTAATTGCTTTGAAAAGAATAGTTATCTGGGTTCCAAGATTAGTTACATGTGCTCTGGTTAATAAAATGAAAACCTTGCATATTTGAAAGTCCTTTGTCTCATCCAGATATTTCCAGTTTTCTGTCATTCAGTGTTGTGAAATATTGTCTAAAATCCCTTGGAAGGCAGTGAGTGTCTTTTCAAAAAACACTGTGTTTTCACAGTTTAATACTCCTTTATTCACTATCCAGTAACAAATAAATTCTGTGATAAGACCATTCTCTATTTCTAAACACATTTACTCCTTCACACTAATAAACATTAATAAGCATTTCGAAATTAATTGTAACAGTTTAGTCTGAAACACTCAATTAAGCTTGGATGGAATGTTCTTCACTTCTGTGGGTAAGCTATGTTCATCCACTTTTTGGAAGGAAAAGAAAAATTGTTTGGCTTTGCCTATGCTAAATAAATTCTAATAACCTTCCCTTTGAGAAGTTAGCACTTCACATGTCATGGGGAAGAAAAAATATGTGTTTTTTTAATGAGAGCAGTGTGTTTTGCCACCTCTGTGAACAGTGATCAAGGACCATAAGACCTCAAAAAAAAGTTTATTTCTCAGTCAGCAGTATTTTCTGGTTTACCTGGAAGCTCATTCAGCATTGGGCAGACCTTATTCCATGGACAAATGGGAATTTCCAGGAAATCACTATGCCCACATGAATATTTTAAATGAGTGCAAGGAATTCCTTTCACCCATTCACAAAACATTTGTTGAGCCTGGGCACTACGGGGAAGAGAGCTACCAAATTTGAATGTGGCTCAAGATAAAGGTTTCCATCTTGGTGTTATTTGCATGCATGCTTATATTTTGACAAATAAGTCTTTAGGAAAAACTTTTCCCAAGGTCATCCTGGCAGGCCTATTGCAGTTGTTTGTCTTCCTCTGTGGTGTAATCTGTCTTCTAAAGTCATCTGTTAACTTCCACATTTCCTGCTACTTCATGGATATAGTACATTAAAAGTGTCCTTGTTCTTTTCTGCTTCATTTCCTGTGACACTTTATAGCTTCCGTGGCTTTGGTTTTGTACTAAAGGCTTTAATTTTGCTGTGGGGTATTGGAAAGTGTTTTTATGGCTGGTGGAGGATATGGGGGATGTGAGACAGCAGCTCAGTGGGCCCTTTTGATGACTGGCTGTTTGCAGGACTGTCTGCCTTTTCAAGGGGCTGGACACAGCAGCTCAGGCAGCCCCTGCCAGTCCCACATCCCAGTGTTCACTCCCAGGAGTTCTTCCCAGTATGGCTCCCCCCTGGCTCCTGGCACCTTCTCTGCCAGCAGCCCACTTTTCTCCCTGTAACTTGTCAATCCTGCCTGCTCACACACCTACCTCCCTTCCCAACAAAAAGCAAGGTTTATCATGTGTGTAAGTTTCCAGCATGTAAGTTTCCAGCGGATTTCCCAAGGGATGCAACTATCTAAAGATCCTTCCCCAAATGATATGTTTGATGATATAAGGAAGGAAACATTGCAGGTTAATAAATCCCTAATGTATGCTTAGGGAAAAACAAGCTATTAAACTGAGCTGGTTTCTCAGGTGGACTAGGGATCGGATAGTCATGAAAGTTTTCTCTGATTTGGGAATTGAATAACATATTCCTGAAAGAGAGCTCCCCTGTTATATCTCATTATGACCTTCCCTATCAATAAATAGATAGGATTTTTATAATGCTTCTCAGGTTTCAGAATATGTGAATTACATAAGCAAAATACAGACTTTATAGCTGGGTATCCAGATACAAATATGAGGCACAAATATTATATATATTGCTACACAGTGCTAGCTGAGTGTACCCTATACAGCATATTCAGCCTAGGATAACTGTGTAAGAATTGTGCATGCTGAATAAAGAAGAAGAATAATAAATGACTCAATTTGAACTGGCAAAAAGTGACAGTGGAACTTGAATTTCTTATTAATAAGAAGAAATTATTATAATAAGAATAAATTATTATTATTATAATTGTCGAGATGGTAAATATAATGGTGAAAGTATGCACAGCAGATGGCACAAGTGCTGAAGTGATTCACTGGTGAAGGAAACTGCAAGGAGCTTCACACCATGCAAAAAATGGACAGCCAGTAAGGAACAAAATGAAAGACAACCATGTATGGTGGAAGGAGTTTTAAATTACTAGTGACTTTTGTGTCAGTCAGTGCTTCTGAAAATACAGTGTGGGCTTCACTGTGAATCAAGTTCAGTGAAGTTGTCCATTCAAAGTATACACTTGCAGTCATAAAAGTAAACAAGATCTCTGTCTAGACTAAATTTGCTCCTGTGGCTGCTGGCCCACAGAGGCTGTCCAAGATCAATGAACTGTGCAACCACAGAACTGGCTAACCAAGCTGAAGTATTATATCCTCTGCAGAAGGTACTAAAATAATGCTGTAGTGTGTAGAGAGTGCCCTTCCTGTGGCCAGGTGTCACAAACAGTGTCAAGCTGTCTTGTAATCAAGTCTCTAGTGCTGTTATGTAGGCTGTTGCTGCTCATTTTAACCTGTATAAACTAGTGCGGGGAACAGATTTTTCTATGTTAATTGTAATTTTTTTTTCAAGTATCTTGGAAAAGGTACTTGCCTGGCATGGGAAAGTGGCCCTTTAAGAGGCTGGGGGCTCATAAAGGATTAGCATCTGGTCAATCGCTGTAGCTGCGTCCTAAAATATTCATGAACAGCAGTGAAAGTTCATCTTTCACTCCAATAGTCAAAGGAAAGATGACTGAAAGGAACAGCTTGATCAGAACGGAAGCCACAAGGATTTTGCTTTTTAAGTTCGCTGGATGCAGGGGCAGGTTCTGTGGAGTGTTGCTGCCAGGGACACACTGTGCATGGGCAAGGCTCCCTACAATCACCTTTGCTTGGAAGGAGGCTTAGGCCAATTAGGAGGAAGGAAAGCCTTTTGTGTGTCCAGTTCAGGTCTCATTTTGCAAGTGCAGCCTGTAACAAATACCTCAAAATGGAGCTGAGGGAAAAAAAGCTGACAAAACTGACACTGCCTCTACAAATGCAAGTGCTGGGCAGCTGTAGTTGCAGCAGCCACAGGAAGCACAGCTTCTGCCAGAGCACATCACAGACAATTTTTACTAGCCCTCCTAAGGCACCTCTGTGACCAGGGGACCAAGATCCTGCCAAATGTCAAGGTTCTGTGGTACTTTACTCTCCCGCATGCTAATTTTGTTTCTAGAAAAAGTTACAGCAATTAACTTGACATGGTGAAAATGTGGGTTATTTTACTTCAGCTCTTCAAAACAGCCAAGTCGACTTCATTTAAACTCCTCCAAAAAAATTGTCTCTTCAAATAACCATTCTGGATGCCGAGTGTATATATCTTGTGCTATCTGTGTTGCTTTACATTTTCTCTTGTAATTATTTTAATAATGTAAGCACAAAGTACTTGTATAAATGGCAAAGAATGAATTCTTTGTGAGTTTTGGAATAGTTTTTTCAGTAAGGCATATTGTATATAGAGTAACTTCCTCCCCAGTGTAATTGCAGTTATATTTTTTAATATGAAATATATCACTCCAGAGAAAATTATGAATACTTTCGTTAAAAACAAACCCAAATCATTCGTCTTGCACACTTTACATATCAAGAACAAAAGAAATACATCATTGTATCACCAGTCTTTCCAACTGAATCCTTTCCAAAGTAAATCAAAAATCTTATTGAAATTGTTTCTGGTTATCATGATCTCACTGGGAAATGAAAGGATTTTCTTCAATAGCGTGTTGTAACTCAGTCATTATACCACAGTGAGGTAATTTGCTAAAACAGCTGCCTCTGATGAGTAAACCTTTCCATCTGGCAGAAGCCAAATAGACACAAACAAACCCGTGTCAGTTTTTCTTACCAAAATACAAAATCAAAATAAGCTCCTTCTGCTCGAATGGGACCAGTCTTTGAACTGCAGGAACCAAGATTTGTTTCTTTTTTGATGCACTTCTCTTACCCTCATACCCACAGACTTGGCCCTGGCTGCAGCAGTGTTGATATCATGCCACCTTTTAGATGTATTACAGCATAACGGGGAATGTGTTTGCATTATAAACCTTCCACCAAGGAACCAGACAAAATTAACACTTGCTGGAACTTCTTAGCTTCAGCAAAACAGCACTTGTGGATACTTTGTTTTCATGTCAGGGTCTTTTTTTAAGGATTTTTTTTTCTTTTAATGTTCCAAGGAAATTTCCACCGTTTCTTAGTAAAACATAATACTGCTAGATGCACAAAATCTTAGCTTTACAAACTACAGTTTTTCACAAAAAATTGACAAAATAAAAGACTAACTAACTGTCACGGTCTCAGGACACCTGTACAGAGTGGTAACCTCTAAAATTAACACAGAATGCAACCTGACTTTTTGTCAGTGGTTTTTATCTAAACTATCTATAAATTAGTGTTTTCTCATCAGCATTTGAACTCAGAATAATCAAAGGTTTTTGGCGGGGATTTTTTTGAATGATACATTTTTTCTTCTGTAAGCCTTAATAGTAGGAGTATAATAAATGAGCATATGTATTTCATGTCATCTTTTCAATTTGTCATGAGCAAAGTCTTTGCAATACATTGCAAAGACAGAATTCCTATTCAAAAGAGCATTTCAGTATGTTAGCTTTTCTTCTTAATGGAAAATGTTGTAAGCAAAATCTAAAAACATGCTTATTAAAATCAGTGGTGGGGTGAATTCCTCTGTGTAAATATTTTTTCAGCCAACAGCCTGATGTATTTTTTGTGAAGTCAGTGGAATGTCTCCCATTGGCCTCAATAGCAATTACATCAAGAACCAAATATGGAATACTTGGTTGCATGTATAGGTCTGAATCCAAGAATTATGCTTGGGTCCCATTTATGTAATAGCTGGTTTATTAGCAGAATTAGCAAAATTAGCAAAAATGTTAATTCTAAAAAGTCTTAAACTATCAGGAAGTTCAGCTTGGTATTCACACGTATCTCTGTGAACTTTTAATTCTCTGAGAAAGAAATCTACAAAATCTACACCTATGGAAGAAGTTTTATCCAGTACACAGAAATACTCATGTGCTTAGGTTATTTGCCTCAATAGAAGCCTGGTGAATATAACAACATCTATTAACACCATAGGGATGAAAACAGAGGAAGAATAAGGCAAAAAAAAAAAAAAAGGTACTTTGTAAAAGATTTTCCCATTGATAACATGTTGTGCACCTCATTCTGTCAACTCCCTATAGAATCTGCAGGATTTGGCCTCTCTGTGAGCTCTGCCTTGCAGAGTACTTGGAACATCAGAAATTTGGTAAGTGACCATTAATAAAGCCAAAGTTCTGTCTAGAGTTGTACAAATCCTCCTAGGATAAAGTCATATCAGCACCTTGGGAGAAAGAATATTATGAACTTGTAATATCAACATATTTAATGTTCTTCTTGGCTGCTGGATATAATGTAAATTTAATGTACAATATGTCAAGGTTGTGATCCTCTGTATTGTCCACATGTATTGGCTGCCTCTAGTGTCTCTTTCAGCCATATGCTATGTATTTACTGGTAATGGGAATATATGATTGAAAGCAAATTTCTCTGTCAGTGGTCTTAGCCTTGTGCCAGCTGTAGCTAATGAGAAAGTTTTTTTGACTTCAAAAGGAAAACCACTGTCAAACACAGGAAACGGCAATAAGATCTAATAGTTAGTTATACAAAAGAAAGGTAAGAAAGAAGCTTCTGCCAATCAGTCTACCACTGTGAGGATTATAAAACATGTCTTGCAAAAGTAAAGCCTTCTTTCTAAACACAAATACACCTAGAAAAGCCTATAAAGCAAATGCTGTGTTTACTGACATTTAATGTGCTGAGATCTAACTATGCACCTGTTCATTGAGCTCCTTTCATTTAATCTACTTAGATCCCAGCTCCAGCTATTAAATATTCATTTAGCTGGATATTATTATTATACCAAGTGTACTGCTCTTTAGTAAACCACATTAAGAAAAACTAAATTCAATTTACATGGTTTATGAAGAGTTTTTTGTAGAAAACAGGCAGGTGGGAATGAGGTCGATCAGTATTTAGAAAAAAATATCTAGAACATATCCATTTTGTGAGTCTTAAACTGCTTACTTTAACTAATAAAATTATTCATTAGAAATTAGTGATAAAATTAATGTTATACAAAGAACAAATACTGGCACTAGGCTATATCCCCTGCTAATATTTAATGTTCTGATTTGTGTTAACTGCAATACATAGCAATAGACACACTGCATCTTAATTTTGCTTTAAACCTTTCAAACACATCTGTGATCAAGCTTAATCAGTTTGCAGCAGGTTTCTAAAGTATTTCAGCCGCAGCAAAAATGTAGCTACTGCATGCATGTCTGTTTGTCGTGTCATGCATACGGATTTGATTTAATATTTGTTACAGTAGACAGCCTGAAGCAACTAGGTTTTTGTGCAAAGAAGGTTATCATTTACACCAGATGCTGTTAAACAAGAGAGAAAATAGTCTGCTAGTACAAACATCTTTCAAAAAACTTCCTGTTTTGGGAGAAAGGCACAGATTTCATTCACTTCCAGGTGACTGTTATACTGACCTTCTTTTCCCTAGTGGTTGGGAAGATTGCTTGGATGAAACTAAATTTTGGCAAAAACAGTATAGTTGCTATACATCTCCTGCCTGGCTAACATGATGGACCTTGATAGCTTTACCAAAAGCAGGTAGGTGTTTGTTCTTATCAGTCAGGGGTAGAAAAAAGAGAAGTTCTATGTTGTGGACATCAATATTCCCTCCTTCATAGCCATAAACAGGGCTTTGCTCCTTTTGTTTTCCATTTGTTTGGATATTAGGTCGTTTTGTCTTTTTATTGTGCATGTGGTTTTCTTGTTTGGTTGTGGTTTTGGCTGTGGGGATTTTGTAGTTTTCTTGGTTGGTTTGGTTTTTGTTTGTCTTTGGTTTTTTTTTGGGAGGCAAGTTCACAGTGACAGAAAGAGGAATGACGTGAGTGGATCTGTACCTGCATCTTGGCTGGATCTCCCTGACCCTTGGGTAGAGGGCCATCACATCCTGTCAGCAGCCACAGCCAGAGGTTAAGCCCTAAAGCCTTCACACCTACATGCTCAGTTCCCACTAAAGGTGGCTGGAAAAAGACAGCCTGCTCCTTTGTTCAGGTCCAAGTACTTCAGCCCTCTTTTTCAAGACAATCTTGAGCCTGTGGTGGGAGTCTCTGACCTTTGTTTGATTTTGTCATTGAGAGCAAGAAACACAGCAGAAAGAACACTTCCAGAAGCACAGAAGGTTTTATTGATTCAGAAATAAATGCCAATTAGTAATTTTCTGAGACATGTAAATTCTGGCATAATTATACTGCTCTTTTTCATGATAATGTTTACACCAATGATAGTAATTTCTATTAAGTGCATTATAGCTAATTGAAGAACAAGCAAGATAAAACTGTGGTGAAAAATTTAAAATTCTCTGTGCAGTGGTCTGATGTCACAACAATACTTTATTTTAAATTTCCTTACACTTTATTTGTATCACTGTGTTCCCTATATTTAACTTTTCATGACATTACAAATGGACTCAGCATTCCTGTTTTTAATTCACATTTGAAATACTCCAAAGTTCAGGTTCAGCTCTGGTAATTTTGTTTTGGCCTTTTATGAAGAACAAAATTCAAATCAGGCTTTAGGTTCTGACATAGCTGGTAGTTAGGTATTCCATTTAGTCTGGATAATTTCCTCTTATGATGAAGCTACAGGACTTGCATTTCTACTACTTTGCATACTTATAACTGAAGTATTAAAAAGATGTTATTATTCTTATCTGTAAGTGATTTTACAATGGAGGGGACATTTTACATCTACATTTTGTGTTGATGGGATACATATAAATATTTGGCATCCTATGCAAAATTATGGTTATCCTTAAATTAAAAGCGTTGTTCCATGGGGTGTCCATTCAGCTTTTTAATGCCAGGCCTGCAGCATTCATGCAGAAGAAAATTCTCTGGAAGTGAGGCTGTAGAGGCACATCTTCCTTAGTGTTGTTCAACACAGCTGAGTGGGAATGTGTGCACACAAAGTCATCGGAGCCTGGAAGTGAAATGTATTTTCCAGAAAGTCCTCATCTCAGAATTTGTCAGTGATCAGAGTGAGATGCTCCCAGTAGCTCTAAGAGCACAGTGACTGCCTGCTGCACCCCTCATCTCTGAGAAGAGTGGAAGCCAGTGCACTGATGATACACAAATTTTAGAAAAATGAATACCTTTTTTTTCCCTTGTGCCCAAAAGTCAGCCAGGCAATTTAGAGGTCAGCAATGAATATGTAGTAATTTAAAAGATATTATCAGCACTTTCGACCCTGACTTCAAAACTACTTGTCACAGGAAGAAATTTTATTGCCTCTTAAAACATTTTTAAATGGTAGAATAATATA
>VZTN01010658.1:3747-20958 GCA_013400515.1 Erpornis zantholeuca
CCTATTTATATCCTGAAGAGTATGCAAAAAACTGTGACAAATAAATGGATTGAGACAGAATGGCTGAAAAACCATGAGAGTTCTGTTGATCCTCTTCTCTTCATGAGCCTCTATGCCGAGAGCTAGGTTTCTGTACCCAAGCTGACCCAATAATGTAATAGGCAAACCTTCCTCTCTGCAACAACCTCTCTACAGATCTCTCTTTTACTGATCTGTAAAAAGCTTTGGTATCTCCTGGTGAAAAATGGTGTACATGCTAGGTATATAATCTGCTAATAGAATCACAGTGAATGAACCTGCACATTGACCAGGAGAGTGGGTTGTTAACCATCAAACCACCCTTTCTTGCCTGTTCTGTGCTATGATAGGTGTAAAATACTCCAGAGTGCATGTGCCTGTGAATACATGCATGAGAGAGAGGGACAGAAAGAGAAAGGCAGAATGACTATGTGCATAAGACATCGCAATGAAAACTACAACAAAATCAGTCTGAGTCACCAAGAGACCTAATGTTCTATTATGATCAAAATAATGTCAAAGTAAATCGAGAGGTCAAGTGGCAGCAGCAAAAATTCATCACCAATCAGGGCACAAAGACCAAAAATTAACTCTTCAGAGTACTGTTTCTCAGTGCAGAGGACAGGGTCCAGCCTGAGATGAAGCCAATAGATGTTCTTTGAAAGATACTGCCACATTAACTGTGTGTTACAATCACACACACAAAAAAAAAGAAAAAAAAATTAATATTACATGGCTACATGCTAGATCTTCTATTGGCAGCAGATTTTTTTCTTAAAACTGGACTGATAATTGTTTTGCTTTGTGTCATTATTCAGACATTCCCCACCATCAAAGAAAGATTAACAATGTGAGAACCCAGTGGGATTAGAGAATGAAGAAAAACTGTAACTGTTTAGACCAAAGATTTGGCAAAACTTAATAGTGCCCTGAGGTGCTGGAACATAAAATGCCAAAAGTATTTGTAGCTTAAGAACTTTGACAGGCTCAAGATTTGGAATTAGAGAATTGTTCATGTTGGCAGCTTTGTTAGGGGGCAACTAACTCAAAATGATCTTAATTTTGTTCTCGAAGTGGGACATGAACAGTTCACAAAGTTCTGTTGATGGAGGAAGAGCCAGATTAGTCAGCTTCCCTGCAATAAAAAGTTACAAGAAAGTAGGGCAGTCTGCCCATTCAGCAATTAAGTTGGAATAATAAGCAGATCTGGCTTGTTTCAACACATCTCTGTACACATTTATACAGTACAAACTTGTAAGTGTACATGCAGACAAGAAGTCCTCGAACAGCATTTAACTTACAGCCCAGAACATTCACTTTTGAGAACATCTTCCAAAAAGGAGCGTACAGAATTGGTATGCCATTTAGGACATTATGAGGATGGTTAAGCTATTATCTATTTAAGAGACAATCTGGAACATCCTGAAGTAATCAGTAGTATAAAAGGAAGTTGCTTTGTTCTGGCAGACAACTACATTCAGTTAAAAATTAGTGGAAAGCAAAGCTATCGCAAATCTTATTTAAGATTTACTCAGGTTTTATTTCATTAAGTGGTTGAGATGTGGGGTTTTGTTTGTTTTGGGGTTGGCTTTTCTTTGTGAGTGTGCTTGGGTTTTGGTTTTTTGTTTGTGGTTTGGGTTTTTTTATTATTTGTCTAACAATGAAAGGTAATAATATGTAAAAAAGAAATAGTGATCATTAGCACATCCTTCAGATTTTTTATCAACAAAGCCTCTTATCAGTATCACTAACTGCAGATGGTTATCCTCCAGATGAAGACACCAAGTCAGTAAAATAATAGGTCTTGATCCTACATGGATTAAGTATGGCTTTAGACTTCACACATAAAAATATAGTCTTTGAAACCAATGGAATATGTGTCCTGTGAACAGCTAAACATTCAGAGGAAAGTGGTCCCGAAGTGAGCATATTTCCTTTGCCCCTGTGTTTACATTTGATGAATACAGCCTTTGGTAAAGCTACTGAAAGTTCTTTTGTGGCGGATAGATCACAGAGTACAATATTTTTCTTGGAGCAGAGTCTGAGAACAGGACATTTAAAATTCGGGGTTTAACTGTATAGTCCAAGATCTTTCCTAAACTGCCTTCACATTTGTATAGGTTTTGTCTTGTTTCTCTTACATTTTTACCACATTAATTACTAACAGAGAATTCTTCAGTGATTTCTGCACGATGAAGAAGAGGATAACACGGTGCTGTTTGTTCTATTTTAGGAAACAGAGCAATTGGTTTCACCATCAGTGCCTTCAGTGTTCATTTTGGAAAGATTAGAGACAAAGGAATAATTAATTAAAGATAAATGAATGCATATGTCAGTAATTCTGGTATTCCTTCTCATGGCTGAATCATACTGAAGAGTCAGACACATTCAGAAATCATATTACTGTGTAATTAATTATCAGAAAGGGTCATAAGCAGTAAGTGATAGAAGTTCAAACTCTCAGTAAAAGCAGGAGATTATATGGTATCGTGGAACAGATACAATGGGAGTCATCAGGTGCAACACCCTGCTCAAGCAGGGACACCTACAGCCAGTTGCCCAGGACTGTGGCCCATCAGGCCAGGAGCCTCCTCCTTTTCAGGAGGAAGAGTCTTTTACCCTTTCTTCACAGGAGAGGCACTTCTCCAATCCCTTCATCTTCTTCATGGCTGGACTATCTCTAATATGCCCATGTCTCTTTTACTGGGGAGTCCAATCAATTTTAAAAATAAAATGATGCCAAATAGTAGCTGGTTTTCCTGATTTGGTGTGTTAATTAATAGAAACTGATAATGTAACTTTAAGTGATATTACAGAGGAGAGCTCTGAGGAAAAATGTGAGAGCAGCAAGAAAGCTTTTATCAAGGACTGTGCCTGAATGAGCACAATCGCATGCCTTAGATAACTATTTTGATCAAACCAAACCCAACAGCATCGTTTACCACTTATATAATTCTCAATCTTTTTAAGAGTGTCAGCGCTCACTTGTGTGAGAAAGCAGAATTAAAGCCAATTGCAGCCAGCCCCGTTCTGCAGAGTCTGGTACAAGGAAGATGGCAACAGCCAGTGGGCAAGTCCACACCAGAAGCTACAACAAATCCTGAGAGGAGTTGTGTTGTTGAATTAGTCAGTTCTTTTTGCAATTTTTTCAAAGGAAAAATAGAAAAGCATTTGTGTGTCTGTTGATTGGAAAGAAAATGGGTACAGAAGGGTCCAATAGACTATGAGATCCTAGAACTGCGTCTGTCCTAGAGAGTTGCCTGCTATTTTTTAGGGTACATCTATGCATTCTATATAATCTTACATAGCTAACCACTTTTCTACTCTCTTTCTTTCACCAATGTAAAACCAGATCTATTAATTATGAGGCTTTCAAGTGAGTTGTTCTGGTTCACTGATCCTTCAAATAATTGATCTACAAAGAAGAAAGGTACATTCTCTCTGAGATCAGCAGGTTTACATGACCTGCTGCATAGCTGTATTAATATTATTTCATGTGATATAAAGGACCAGATAGAGTCTGTCACTTGTGAGGCACAGGAAGAGAGAAAGAAGAATGGGATCACTATTGGCAATAGCCCATGACTGAGTCAGATTAGGTACAACACAAAAGGGCATCTTCAAAATAAATGTGTAATAAATATGGTTTCTGATTCTGGCTTGTCCTGTTGAACCCATAAGCACCCCCAGCAGTTTGGCTTTTTTATACCACATCACAGCCCCTGCCTCCCCCAGGCAGGTTGATCACTGGGCTATATATTAGTGCCTCCACCACCTCGTATGCTTACACACATATCAGTTCCACTTTTCAATGACTGGGGAAAATGCCTTGGAAAAAAAGCAGATTAAGGAAAGTAGACTATGAAACAACTAAAAATACTGTGCAGCTGCAGTTACAGAGAAAAAAGATAATCTCACCAATGTTATTATTAATTGCCTATCCCTCAATAACCTACAGCAATATGCAGAGACACAGTGTAAAATGGGGGGCTAGTATTCACATTAATGAGTGAGTTACTCAGACCTGTTACTCTTTCCTCTTTGATCCTCACTACTGAAGAGATCATCTGTTGAAAAGTTCTGAGTAATTTGGAGTAAACACAAAAGGTCTTGATCTTGCAATGCCTGTTTCCCTTCTTCTGAAACTCAGTAGGAAAACCTCCTTTGATGACCTTTGGATGCAATGGTACAGTGATAGCCTCGCAGCCTTGCGGCCACGCTAAAGTTATCTGTTGGGCTGGCGAAGTCATGAAGACACTTTTGGCAACTCTCCTCTTGCTGAATAATGGTGGTTCTTGGCCACTAGACACTACACTCAGGAAAGAGAAAAGGGGTCAGTAAAAGTAGCTGAAATCTATTTACAATACTCATCTCTCAGGCTCCTGTTGTGCTTGAATGAAGAGGAAGATAGCTCTGTCGTTAGGTTTTAGGTATTTCTTGACTGGCAACTTCTGAAACACCTACTTCAGTCCTTCTGCAGAAAAAATCCTTTAGTATCAAAAGAGTGTTCCACTCTAATCTAAGTGACTTCTCCCTATATCTCTCAATTTTTCTCAAAGCCCAGTTGTGCTACTCCTGTTTCCTGTGTGGGGGAACCAAGGTAGGAAAAAGGAATAAATAAAACTTAACATAATTCAGTTAAGAAATCTATAACAACATTCCCCTAAAGAGGTTATGCTTCCATGATTCATACCAGCAATTCTTGAGCATATTAATCTGTGAAACTATATGAATCTGTTTTTCCTAAAACAAAGTACCCCAGATGTATTCTATAGAATTTTAGTAAATACTGCAATTATGTCATCCCTACTGATCCTTACTCCTTTCAGATTCAATGGTAGTAACCACTAGGGTTATGTGTTGCCAATGGGAAAATTTAAAAACACTTCTCTTGCATTCAAGTGAAAATGTAAAGAGAAGGCAGGGATGAAAATACATATTTAGTGTACTTTGGTCTTGTTCTTATTACTTCTGTCTGTCCTTCTTTTTGTGGTGCAGCTGGTATTTCTTAGGGGAAAAAAGGCATACAAAACAAACATGAACTACTTGTCTTTTCACTGACTTTTCTCTTCACATTTATGCCTTATTTTCAGGATAAACAGGAGTAAGTCTGTTCCCCAAGTCCTATTGAATTTACCACACTGATCATGATATGGGGATAAAAATGTTGTTAAGTGTCTGAGCACCCAAGATTTTATGTATACTGGTATTGGGGTGATATTAGTCTGAACTAGGTCACCAACACCAGACTTTTATTCCTGAGTCAAGGCCTTCTGAAGTCAGCTTTGTAGAAGGCACCTTTGATGACACCTGAAGTCAAGCCAGGCATTCATGCCTTCTGTTAGCTCACTCACTCTGCTCTCGTGGGCATAACCTGGCTACATTTTTCAGACAATTTCTTTCAGAATTTCTTGCAGCACTTTCTCGGCTGATATATACAATTCTGAGTCTGTTTTGAAAGGCAAATCTGCAACATATGAAACTCTTTTTTCAACTGCTAATATTTTTAATGAGAGAAATGGAACTGCCACTGCAACTTCTGAGGTTTTATAAGTAGCTGAGTCTAAGTCAGAGATGGATGTGAGAGTGTGAAAAGCCTTTTTCCTGCTCCTCAGTCTAAGAGTCCTCTTACTTGGATTATTGTAATTTCTGCTGCTCCAGGACTGGCAGCTGCCAACAACTAAGGTCTGGAGTTTAAGGAAGGTCAACTGCTTTCTACCTCATTCCACTCACTCAGGCAATTAATTACTTTGAAGATGATTCTGCTGAAAAAGTGATGCAAAACTGGATAGGAGCTCAGTGACTGATGGTCTCCTCAAAGCCTCTGCCAGTCAGCTTCAAATGAAGGAGAGATTGTTCAAGATCTCAGCAAAATTCACTGCTTTCTTTATCAGGTACCTTGCCCAGCAGGGAGAAACACAGTTTCCAGGCAAGATAAATGTTAAATAAAGCAGTTGTAGATACTGACACTATCTGGTTATCCAATTTCAGACAGTATGCCAAGGCTTCACTGAGTGACACAAAGCTCTGTATACTCTTGCAAACAGTATCTCAGACAGGGAGTCAAAGCATCATCTCACAGCACAGTTTTGCCCTTACTGTGATTCAGGATGAGCTAGTTGCACAGCAACTTTCTTGACAGCATCTCGATGTCTTAATAGAGGAGACAATAATACCATCCACTGGAAGATAGTGACACAGTTGTCATTGTACTGCTGGAAGCTGCTTCACAGGAGATTCACCATTTTCTCTCCCAACTTTTGAAAAGTAATGATGGAGTCTGGAACTGAGCCATTGATGAGCTAAATTTTTTTATAAATCTCTGAAAAAGTCAGTGGGAATAGAAGAGAAAGGGAATGTGGACTCCTAACTTCATGTTTATCCCAGTTTTCCACAGTATGAACTTTTGCCTGTCTTCTTAGCTGTTCTTCATAGATGGTCTGCTCCTGTTCCAGCTTTCACAGAGGAATTCTTTCTACTTATTTGATCTGAAAGCCATGGTCATCTTATTTTCCTCCAGAAACCAGGATTGGGATACCTCACAGTTTTTCTTACTCAGTCCATGGCTAAAATACAACTTGTGATAGTATCTGTAATCCCACAGTCCTATTCTGGGTCTGAAGGAAGAAGCATGAATCACACCTCTATCTTTGAACTGGTAAGACAGACACAACTGTGGACAAGCTTCATTTAATCAGATCATAACTGTGTAATGTCTCTTCTACCACTCATATCTTCTGGCAGAAAAGACCACATGTGGACACTCTTCATCTCACTAGAAAAACATCCTTAGCCAAGTTGATCCTTAAAGGCTGCCAAATATATAAATCTTACACCAGCAAATGTAAAAATCCTACTCAGACAGAAAATGCAATTAATGGGGAAGCATCACAGACAGAAGACAGAGAGAAGAGAAGGTCAGCCAACAAGGACACTCCTGCTGGAATGCTTCACCAGCACGCTGTTCCTGTGCTCTGGAATATCCTGCTCTGACAGAGGCAAACACTACTTTGTTAGAACTGAGTTTACACTGATGCTAAGGAGGCAGAATAAAGATCCAAGTTCTAATTTACATTTCACTCACTTTTGCAACTAACTTATTTTGCTTTTATAAATAGTTTGAATTTAATTTTTTAATGACATTGTAATTTACGAACCATGCCATTAAAAGACAACACTTTAGCTGTGGATGACATTGTTTATCCTTCAGGGGAACATTTGCTGCATTAGCCATAATATACATAGCCAATGTGTTTATGAAACAAGTACCAACTTTGTCGTCACGTTCAGGAAGATTTACTGGTGCAAATTTACAGATTGGTGTCCTAAGTGTGAAAACGGTAGTTTTCACATCACATGATACATCCATCTGCTTTTACAGCAATGTATAAGCACAACAGTTGTGAATATACACTGGATTTACAACACTACTGAGGTCTTCTACAAAGAGTTACATATAAAGCTGTCACTTTCCTGATTATGTTGTCTCAAGTTAGAGAATTTTGACGCAGAACATTGCTAAGTCTAAAAGAGTCCTGGCTTTTCTGTCAATGGGGAGAGAGACAGGGCCCCAAATAGGAAAAAGCTTTCCTGGAACTGAATTTTAAGTATTCATTGTAATCCCTCGTCTTCAGCAGCAGCTACAACTGGCAGTCTTAGGGCTGACTTTTTTCTTGCTTGTCAGATTGATGGAAGGAAAGATGTGAAGGAAGAGATCTGTAAAAAGTAAGTTTCCTAGAGGCCTGCAATGCCAGTGAAATCATAAGAATGCTAATGTTTAAAGAAGCCTGAACATTTTGGAACAAAGCAGTACATGGACTTTATCAATCTGATGTTTTAATGAGAACAAAAATGCCACCACTAGTTTGCCAAGCCAGAATTTCTCTATTTCTAAGAATACCATTGACATATCCTTAGATACAATCAGAGAAACATCTGCTTTGTTTCTACTCTGATGTTGCTTCTGCTAGGAGCTAGGGCTGCATTTTAAGATACCTAAAACCGACATTAAAAAAGTCAGTTTCCAGGTAGCTTTTGTGGGATTACATTTAAATCCACTGAGGTCTATTTTGAACTGAAACCAATAATCAATGTAAATCTTTGGGGCCTCTAATGAAGATTATCTAGAATTCAATGGATTATGTAATGGGGACTCTCCAATCTGTTTCACCATCCAAATCATTAGCTTGTCAACCAAAACTGTGGGATATGCCATCCAAAACACTATGATATAAATGTATGCTTCCAGACACAGAGAAAATACGGTGTCCATCAAAGTATAAGCAATCTAAAGACTGAAGGAAACACAATCCTTTCAAAGGTGCTAACAATTACACTAAGTATTTTGGCACAAAAGACCCAAGGTGAAGTTATATTTCTGAGAGCATTTCCCAGTAAAATGCTATTAACACATCTGATCCTTGAGCTATTTATCCCAGGTTCCCTTGCTGGCAGTCACAAATTTGATCATTTTCATAGAATCATAGAATAGTTTGGGTTGGAAGAGGCCTTTAAAGGTCAGCTAGACCAACAGCCTGCCATGAGCAGAGACATCTTTGACTAGACCAGGTTGCTCACAGATCTGCACTGTCTACTCAGACCAACTGAAATTTTCCAGGCTGTTCCAACTTTTTTCTTATAGTCCTTCATATCAATGGGTGACAAAACCAAAAATCAGTAAAACATTTAATGACAATATACTAAGCAAAAATACTTACACTTAAGGCTTAGCAGTCTTGCTTCATAGGACATGAGGAGAACACAAGTGGCAAGTGGTAAACATGCCATCAGCATCACTTCCTGACAAATTAAATATTAAGAAGTGACAGCAGTATGAGCAAATTTTCATTCCAGACAATTGCATCTCCATGCATTATGCATATTCTATGCATTTTGTAAGAAATTCTTCTTTTAAAATGCTTTGTGCGGTCTTCAGGGTTTAGGAGATTGGGGACACTTTAAAAAAAGTCATTAAAACACTAGTCTTCTTCACTAGTCTAGCTTAACTGTAAGATCTAAAAGCAGTACTGGAAAGTTCCACCATGGCTGAAATCTCCTTTCCCAAAAGTGAACAATGTGTTTAAAATCCCCAACTTTTCACGTCAGACCTCCTGGTTCCTCTTTTGTTAATGGGAATTCAATGCTGAGATCCTTTATGTGCCCCTGAACATGAGGACTGTGAATATGGAGTGGTACTGGCGCTGGCTGGGATGGGTTCTTTCCCCACAGCAGCCCTCACCTTGCTGTGCTGTGTGTTGGTGACTGGGGAGATGTTGGTGGTGCTTTGGCTGCCTGTGAGCAGCCCTGGCACAGCATCAGCACCATCTCCCCGACATTCTGCCTCCTCCTTCACCCCAGCAACTGGTAGGTGCACTGAAGCTCTAATTCCTGGGAAGTGGCTGGATATCACCTGCAGATTGGAAGTAGACAATAAATCTTTTGCTTTCTTTTACTTCCATGCACAATTTTATTAAACTTCCTTCCTCTTAACCCTTGGGTGTTTTCTCCATCTTATTTTCTTCCCCCTCATCCTACTGAGGAGAGTGATAGAGCAGCTTGGTGGGCATCTTGTATCCAGTCAAGGCCATCCCACCACAGAAAAGTCCTGCTGCCACCAGTGCAGCTCTCCAAAACTGTGAATCAGAATATTTTCCCAAATTATCTGGAATTCTTTTCTCAAAAATAACACACTCACACTACCATTAATTACAGGCACTACAATGATTAAATGTAAGGGTGACTGCTGGAATAAGTTACTGGCCAGAAATGTAGAATTTACAAAGCACTTGAGAGTAGGATTTTTATTGAAAAAATCACTTAGAAAAGAGACAATCAACTTAGCATGGACAACAGTAAGAGAAAGAAGAATAGTTTTGATGGTTTTTATTTGAACATAAACAACAAATGCCACTAAAATGTCAATACATGAAGAGTTATTGTATCATGATCATCAGAATATCACTTTTTATTTCAAGTGTAACAAATCATTACATTTTCCTAGATACTGCATCATGCAAATTCTTAGGGAGGATCAGTGTGAGAATTTAACCTGTGGCTGACTGTAACACTGTTCAAAAAAAGATATGAAGTAAAAACAACTATATATATTTGCTAACAGCTGACCTTGTGCTCACCTTGTAAGCAGGACTATTGTCCTTTCCTTGATCCTTATACAATTGTGGCAGAGTTCCTCTAGCTGTTGCACAGGTTTAATGTACAAAAATGTATTCAAAATTATTTAATATAGACAAAGGGTCATGATAGGTATTTCTCAGAAATTTGATGTCTGATTGGCAACATCTCCAAGAAGAATGTTACAGCTCTTATACATATACTTTGTTCACTTTTTCAGTGTATATTTTCTGAAAGAGAAAGATGCAGCAAGTAGGGTGGTATCTAAGTGAAGTGTATGCAGTTACCTGCATATGCTTGAGAGTAAAATCTTAGTCAAAGTTCATGTAAATATAGAGGTGAAGAACTGAACACAAATCTTTCTTAAGGTAGATTAAGAAATCTTTTTTTTTTTACATAGGGTTATGTCAGATAGCAAATTAATACTTGCTTTCAGAAACACTGCATCTTGCTGAATAGAAATTAGAAAGAAAATAGACAGATGAGGTTCTTGATCAGACACTACTTTTAATATGGTAATAACAATGCAGAGCTTCAAGGACACTGAAATTACACATACCTTTTTTCCCTGTATCTTCTAAGCCATATTTCCTGTACTAATGAGGGCAGCTTTGTACTTCTGTCAGCACAGCAGGCTCCAGAGCGAGTAGGAGGGAGAAATATCATGCATCCTCACCTTTCACTCATCATGAAACAAATCACCAACATATTTCTCTCCATTTAAAACCACCCTGGCAGAAGATTCCTCCTTTGTTCTAGATGCTCAAGTCCTTTAATACAAAATCTCTCTAAATATTTGATGATTTCCTTATGATTTGTAAAGGAAAAACTCATGTACTTGTCATTGTCACTTTCCTATTGAACAGCTTGAGGTTTCACTTTCCCTCTCGATTACTACAATCTAGTCTGGTATTTGGAAGGTGAGGGCCAAACCCATCCACATGCCTTAGCACTGCTGATTATGTTCATTGTCTCCTGAGTGTTACTCCTGGCTTGCCATTTACCTCCTAGACAATTAATGAGCTTTCACTGTTTCACTCTTCCTATGTCCTTCTTTTCCTACCTTTCCCTTGCTGCCCTTCTCCACCAAGAATAACTGTAATAATAATTGAAAATCTCACATGAAAAGTACAAACCTTTACCTATTCTTCACCATAGGCATGTAATGGAATGCTACTTTTGCAGTTTCCCACTTCCATATTTGAAGACAGAATTCTCCTTTTTTCTTAAGAGCCTAGGGACACAGACTATATATTCTGATTTGCACCCCTGGGCATTATCAGACTGGAAGTATCGATTACTGGAACTTAAATTTATTGACAAAGTCATACTTTTCAAACACCTATGTAGCTACCTTTAGGTGTAAGTACTTCTGTGGAAGAGAGACCACAGCCATAATTTAGGGATATGCAATAGTGTTTGGAGAACTGGAACCAACAACTTACTAGAATTGGAAGCAATATGGGAGAAAGAAAAAAAAATAGGATCCTATGTGGTTTTAGGTTGGGGTTTTTTTGTTTTTTTTTTTCAGAGGTTTTAGCTTTTTTGCCTTGAAAACAAAGAAATCTTACTGTACATTTCCTCACAGCTCGGCTTTACTGAAAAAAAAAAAAAAAAAAAAAAGTTTTTTCAGTTTTCCCCTAAGGGATCTTATGCAACCACACATGCTATGAAAAACAGAATTTAAATGAATGACTATGTGCTAAATGAGATGTGCAATTACAGATAGCTCTGATATCCTGTAAACATATAGGCTCAAAAGGGTTCTGGCTCCAGCTGCACTATTTTGAAAACACATTGCTAGTATCACCTAAATAAATGCTTTGACCATTAGAGTGGAAAGGGTGACACTTCAAATTGTGTCTGGATACAAAATTTAAAAAGCTTAAAAACTATTCACCAGAAGGAAGACACTTATCCGGAGCATAGGACACATTTATTTTGCATAAGTGCACCAGATGACAGGAGCAGTCTAAGCCATTTTACAAGTGGTTTAATAGAAGAGACAGCACATACAATACACTCCATCTTTCTGAAGTCACATAAAGGAAAAGACAAAAAAACACAAACAAAACTTCCCATAAACCTCTTTCTTCATTATTCATGAGGGCCATATACAGTGACTTACAATTTGCGGACCTTAAGTTGTTTCCTTTTTTAGCTGTGGCGTCTTAGAATCATAATCAGTTCACAGTGGCTCTGATCTTTTAACATTTTTGACCATTTTATAATTCGGCTGGTATATAAAATGTAGTGGGGCATTTCTTAGGCTTTATGGGATTAAAGCTTGGCTTTAAACCTATGATTTTATTTTGCCAGTGATACAACAATTAAACAAGACAGGTAACATGATGGCAGAGTGAAACTTTATGGACAAAGATCAGTCCTGGAAGGGAGGACACACTTTCAGTGATTCCACCTGGAGAATCAAAAACCCTTTTCAAAGTGGGAAAATAAAAATAAAAGCTCAGTTATAGTGGTCTTACAAGACACAGTGCTTACTTCAAGTGCTTTTATCCTGGCAGCTGTCAAGCAGTTAACATCGATGAAAGTGCCTACAGGACCATAAAGCATTATTATGTGTACCAGAATTCTTTTGCCTGTATAACATGATATACTGGAGCAATTCAGATATGAAATATTTCTATATCACTACAATAAATCAAGCTCACATCATGAAGTGATGAAGGGAAGTGCTAGAATTACTGCCAATACTAATACTACTAGAAATCAAAATCTGTCAGATTCTATATGCTCAACAGTTCTCTCTTCTGTACCCATTTTAAATTGTAAAGAGCCCACAAGAACCAATGAAACATCTCATTACAGACACTATTACTAACAAACAGTAGCAAATTATTCTTTTAAAAGGTTGGTGGCTTCAAGAGACAAGCACCAAAATAGCACGTCTTCTAGCTCCAAACTGCAACATGTCCCATGCACCATATTAAAAACACAAGATAGCCTAAACATATTCTTTGAATGGGCTACATAATTTTTGTCACAATAGCCTTATGTACCTGAACAACCTAAAAATAAAGGAAAAAAGAAAAAGCAAGAAATGACAAAATGTGCTTATCTGTAGATTCCACTCCTGTGTAAGGACAAAGGTAGTATTTCAACTAAAATCTATACATCCAGATGACGCCTGCTCTAATACTTGACCCATGTGGAAAGATAGAAGGAATTGGGGTTGTTTAGTCTACGGAAAAGAAAACGGAGGGAAGAAATGATAACAGTTTTCAAATCAGCTTCACTGAGGAGGTGAACAAATTGTTCATGACTAGGGAAGATAGAACAGGAAAGAATGGTTTCTGTTGTAGACCCTCTCCTGATTTTGCACTTTTTTATTTTTTTAATAAGGAGAAGTTGTCTCTGTGCAAAGCCAGAGTGCATTCAGTGGAGTTCACAGCACACTGTATCTAGTTGATGTAGAGTTTGCAAAGACCTCCAAATTCTTCAAGATAGCTATTAATAATTAAAGCAGAAAAATAAAGCATTCATAAGAGGTTTTTACATATTCCCTAGTTTCATTGCAAGGATTTCTTCCTTTTCACAGCTAGCACAAAGTTTACTGTTTGTCTGGCTTTTGTGTACTTCCAGTTTGATAGTCATGGCATCAAACTTCTACAAAAAGAACATGTACTTCTTTTAGCATCGGGAAGAGATTTTCTGTGTAAAATTGACTTTTCACTGAACATATTAAGTTTCTGCCTCTTTTCAAGATTTCCTCTTTAAACATTGTTTTATCTTCTTCCAAAAATTATTTAGCAGCATCACCAGTATGCATAAACTTTCCAAGATAATGTAAACCAGATCCTGTCTCATCTTCTCATCTTGCTGTTTTTAAATATCTTCAGTGCTATCAAGCACTCCTTTCATTCTTCCTGTCTCATACTGCCATCTTGTACAGGGATGAAACATATTTACACGTCAATAAACAGGAAGTCATCCTTGCAAACATCAACATGTTTACTGAGAGAGAGTGAAAAGGAACTCCTGGGAGTACCGTGGCTAGATAGCATTCAGCATACCTACACCTTCATACACTCTGTAAAATAAGGAGTATTAAATTAAGCAGCCTCTCAGCCAGATCATATTTTTTGTGTCTTCCTAGCTCCTTGCTTATTCTTCTGCACCTCCTGGTTTGAATCAGTATATTACTCTGACTGAATTGCTCTGAGACAATACAGTCTCATCAGCCAGCCTTGGTCTTCTTTCAAATTCAAAACTTGGAATTAGCCTTGGCTCCACCTTTTTCCTTATTTCTTTTCACGTTCACCTAGTGACCCACACGCATTTGAAGTATCAAAAATGTTCTGTCCCACGCATGCCAAATCTAAAAATACTTCAAATTAAAAGACTAAAAGATTTAGGTTAGATATTAGGAAGAATTCTTTATGGGGGAGGAGGTGGTGAGGCACAGGAGCAGACTGCCTAGAGAAGCTGTGGCTGCCCCATCCCTGGAAGTGTTCACGCCCAGGTGGATTGCTTGCACTCTTCAAGTTTTGTAGGCATTTGGTCAGCTGGACAGACCATGTGAAAAGCACACAGTGAAGACATTGTCTGTTCATGGACAGGTGCACTCTTTGCTGCCCAAAACCAGCTGGACTGCCAAGCCCAGAGAGTGGAGGTGAATGGAGTTACATCCAGCTCGTGGCCAGTCACAAGTGCTGTTCCCCACAGCTCCATGTTGGGGAGAGCCTGTTTAAAATCTTTACCCATGGTCTGGGTGAGGGGATCAAGTGCACCCTCTGTCAGTTTGCAGATGACACTAAGTTGGGCAGAAGTGTAGATCTGCTGAGGGTAGGAAGGCTCTGCAGAGAGATCTGGACAGGCTGGATTGATGGGCCAAAGCCAAGTTGATGAGGTCCAACAGAGGAAGTGCCAGGTCCTGCACTTTGGTCACAACAACCCCAAGTAGTGCTACAGGCTGGGGACAGATTGTCTGGAAAGAAAAGGACCTGGAGGTGCTGGTAAATAGAGACTGAACATAAGCCAGTTGTGCCCAGGTGGCCAGAAAGGCTAGTGACATCCTAGTCTATATCAAAAATCATGTGGCCATCAGGACCAAGAGACTGGCAGCCTATACTGGGCACTGGTGAGGCTGCACCTCAAATTCTGGGTTCTGTTTTGGGCCCCTCACTACAAGAAAGACATTGAGGTGCTGGAGTGTGTCCAGAGAAGGTCAACAAAGGTGAGGAACAATCTGATGCAGAGGTCTGAGGGAGCTGGGGTTGTTCAGCCTGGAGAGAAGGAAAACCGAGGGGAGACCCAATCACTCTTTTCAACAACCTGAAAGGAGGCTGTAGCAACCTGGGGGTTGGCCTCTTCTCCCAAGTAATAAGCCTTAGGACAAGAGGAAACATCCGCAAACTGTTCCAGGGGAGGCTTAAGTTGGATAGTATGAAGAATTCTTTCATGAAAAGGGCTGTTAAGCACTGGAACTGGTTGTTCAGGGAAGTGGTAGAATCACCACCTCTGGAGGTATTCAAAAGACATGTAGATGTGGTGCTTAGGGACATGGTTTAGTGCAGAGCTTGGCAGTGCTGGAATAATGGTTGGACTCGATCACCTTAAAGGTCTTTTCTCACCTAACAATTCTGTGACTGTGGCTATTGTGTGTACTACTTGCCAGCTGAGGCAGTCTGAAGCTGAGCGGTTCGGCAGCCATGCAGCGCACACGCAGCAGTGCAGAGTACACTCTCCCTTGGGCACTGCACCTGAGCTCCAGGCTGGCTTTGCAATTTCCTGTGTGAATGCTATGCCATACACCCAGAACCACAGCGCTGCCGAGTGTGTTTACATAGACCACTGACAGCCTCCTGCTTGCAACATACTGGCATTTACTATAACTTCCATATGCTGGCAACTGAGAGGCTGTAAAATTTTGTTGTGTGCTACAATTTGCAGATTTTCTAGGGACTGCAGCAGCAGCACCATTTGAGACAGGTCCTGAATGCAAATGATTTTTTAGCAGAGAAAGTAACAGGTAATCTTCTAGACTGGGATCCCTCTTCCCCATCTTGGTAGGTAATGGCTTGGGAGAAATGTTCGTGTCTGATGAATTCCTTTAGTGCTGCTGTTTATTGTTCAAAGCCAGGGGTGTGAGCTGAGGTGGGTGCCAAGCAGCACACCTCCACTGCTAACACAAATGAACCCAAATGTGTTACAGGTGCCTCACAGGCTCTTGTTTCTACTCAGCACATTAAATACAGCGAAGATGAAAGACTAATAACCCACACCCAAAATCACAGAATCAGAGAACTGGTCAGGTTGGAAGTGGGTCATGTGGATCATACTACAGCACATGGCACAGGATTGTATCCAGATGGTTCTTAAGTATCTCCAGTGAGTGAGACTCTACAATCTCTCTGGGCAATCTGTTCCAGTGCTCAGTCACCTGCACAGTAAAGAAGTTCCTCCTTGTAATTACATGGAACTTTCTGTGCATCAATTTATGCCTGTTGCCTCTTGTCCTATTACTGGGCACCAGCAAGCAGAGCCTGGATGCATCCTCTTGACACCCTTCCATTAAATACTCATAGCCAACGATGTGGTTCATCTCAGTCACCTTTTCTCCAGACTAAACAGGGCCAGCTCTCTCTTCCTCTTAAGAGAGATGCTCCAGTCCCTTTCTTGTGCTCTGCTGGACCTGCTCCAGGAGTTCCACACCATTCTCATGCTGAGGAGCGCAGAACTGGACAGAGAACTCCAGATGTGTCCTCACCACGGCTGAGTAGCAGGATCACCTTCCTCGACCCGCTGGCAATGCTATTCCAAATGCAGCCCAGGATACCATTGCCCTTTCCCACAATGGCACACTGCTGGCTCAACCCCTTGCACGCTTACTGGTTTGGCTACTTCACCCACACGTGGGACCTTGCTAGGCACACGGCTCGGCCGAAGCCGAAGGCTGGGCGGCCGGGCCCCTCTCAGGTACTGTAAGTCCCCTTGGGCGAGGCTGACCCCGGGGAGGGCACAGAGCTTCCCGCCACCCCTCAGGAATGCGCACCACGACCTCCCCGCGCCGGCACCCGTCCCAAATCCAGCCTGGGGGCC
>VZTN01010658.1:30986-51956 GCA_013400515.1 Erpornis zantholeuca
GAAAAATTATAGCAGTAATTATATTTTTTCGAGGTTTAAAATACAGTAATTTTATTCTGTTTGGAAATTTTAGCAATGTTTGTTTTTGTCTTTTCAACTGAAAATATTTACTGTAACAGTACCAGCATTTTTAAAAACTAATAAAAAAACCTAAAAAAAAAACCCTAAAAAAAAAATTAAAATACAGAACTGTTTTGAATAAATAAACTTTGATTTCAAATAAATACTTGAGAGTGTTTTTTACTCCACCCCCCCAAAGTCTTTTTTCTCACTTCAGTGGATTCTGCAAAATATGCAGGGGATTTTGCTTTTCAGGAGATAAGGTTGTAAGGTTAGAGGAGGGGTGGTAAATTTTCCTAATCTTAATGTGTCAGATAAAGTCCCTGCTGTCTTTCAGAGAACCACAGTACTCAGATACCATCCTGTGATCAATGACATGGAGCTTTTCTGTCCATTATTAAGATAATCACTTAGAAACTGAGTAAAACAGAAGAGTCCTTGTTTTACAGCATGGTGAATTTTTTAACACCTAACTAATGTTATTTATTGTAAAGCTCAAATGCTTAAGTTTTGCTATAAGCTTGAGAATTTTAGGTTCATTATTTTTGTGATGCTTCATAAATAACTCTTAAGCTGACAACTGGTAGCTTTTGGAGAACTTGGTCAGTGTAGGGTAACAACAGACACCTGTGTTAAGTTCATACAGTACTCCCCAGGGCAGAGATGTGGGTTTTCTCCTTTTGAGTTGACAGGGTTTTAGGACTCAAGATGGAACAGGCGATGCCAAGATCTGATGGACTCATCTGCCTGTACAACAGGCAGCACAGCACTCCTCTTTGTAGTGACTTGTTTCCTGAAGGGTGTCCTCAAGCCCATGAGAAGCTTCTACAGCTGAAGTGATTCAGGGTCAGAGAGGCTGCTACAGCACAAAGCTTGTAGGTACCTACTGGCATTCTACTTAGAAGGAAAGAGGAGAAAGCTCTGGGCAGGGATTTACTCCAGGTTCTCCTGACATGTCATTTGCTGTTGCAGAATGCTCCTGCTGGTTCTTCATCCACAGCTCTGGGGCCTCTGCTGAAGGTAGATACTGACACTTTTTTCAGAGACCTGTGAAAGGACTACTGTCCTCTTTAAACAGAACTAGAGAACTTGACAAGGGCCTCTAAATTTGACTAATGCTAGGCAATCAGATTGCCATTCTACCTTGATCACTTTTCTTTCTTCTGGCAGTTTAAAGTAAAAATCTCTGAAAAGGAGCACTGGGAGCAGGGTTATCAAGCAGGAGTGAGAATGCCTCAGACTGCCTTGCCCAACCAGCTTTCTGCCAGTAGCTGGAAGCTTTCATGGAGGCTGAGCCTGCAGACCTCATACAGTACCTGAACAAGTGCTGCAGTCACAGGCCTACCTTTTGTCCAAGTCCACTCTCCCTAAACAGCTTCCAAACACATTTAGTAGTTAGAGCAGGCAACCCATGTGTCTCCAGGATGATACTTCTGTGTGTGCCCAGCTTTGCCATTGCTGCTTTTGTGCAACACTCCCTTCTGCTGATGAGCCCAGTGACTTACTGGCTGTTCAGTTAACTTCAGTTTTTTTCACCAAGAAATACATTTTTGTAAGCCTACCATGTTCAGCTAAGCTAAGAGCTTTAAATGAGCAGACACACTGGTATTTTCTCACACTTCATGGGGAAACGTGTGAGACCCATCTCACATGACAGAATCTCAGAAAAATTGCAATAGAAAAGCACAAAAAAACGACTGAAGTAGTACATTCATGTCCTAGTAATTTATTTTTTAATGTCCAGTAGCACACATACAAATTTCCAGTTAAATACATATATATGTATCAGTTTTAGTTTGATCATAATCTTAGTAATATTCTTGCTTTAGTTTACCACAGAGTTGTATAGTGACTTATAAAATGTTAATGTATGGAATACAGTCAGCAAGTTGATGTGGAGATTAAACAAACACACGTTAGATGTCATAACTGAATGGAGATATGTAAAAGCCACATAAAAGCTCCTGGTAAGTAAAGTAATTTCAACAGAAGTCTAGAAAATTTCCTCAGAGAGTGCTATGTGTTTCAGAATGTGAAAGCCTGTTTTCCAATTCTGCATGCACTCTCTTCAGCACTTCTAATCCATCCAGTGCCAGCAGTGGGTAGTGTGCTGGGAGAAATCCTGGTGCAAAAAGGTTTAGTGTTTGCTTTAATAAAAATTATAGAAATAATTAGTAAAACTTTTCTCTTCAAAGGTTAGCATAATTCAGTGTATGACTTAGAACATTTAGTGTTAAATAGCTAGAGCATGTCAATATATAGAAGGTATAAATAAC
Source organism: Erpornis zantholeuca (assembly GCA_013400515.1). NCBI lineage: Eukaryota > Metazoa > Chordata > Aves > Passeriformes > Timaliidae > Erpornis > Erpornis zantholeuca. Next base: position 33,323 of record VZTN01010658.1, read on the forward strand.
TTCAATACTGTTGTTTGCACATCTTTTTTTAAAAGCAGCAACTGTAATGACAGTGATTTTATTTAAAAAGACATAATGCTTGAACTTAATCAGAAGTTGTGCCTCTTGCTTCTGAGCATAATTCACATGACAGAATTTTATTCCTGTTAATTCTTTTAACCATGACTCAGAGACTTCAGCTTCTTCTTGCCTTGTATCACTTCTACCTGGGCAATAAATGAGGATAAAATATTCCATGTAGAATGCCGTCTATAACTACGTTTGGAAAGTCATCTGAAAAAATAAAGAGAAAAAAAAGGAAGCTAACTCACTTTCTTATCCTTGTCAGTACAATATAAATGTTTTTGTGAAACATAACTAGGTAAGGCCTCGTTTACTTTGGGTTACTGCATCACTCAACTGTTTATCCATGTCGGGGATGTGCTATTAGTAATGCTGTTTCAGCACTAAAGCCACTTTAGGGTAGCACTGGGCATTGCATGAATGTGCTGCCAGATTTGTAGCTTATTGATTTAAAGGGATGTTCTAATACTTAATGCTGCTAGGCTCCAGCTCTTTATCTGAATCTTTTCTCACAAGGAAGATGGATTACACTGGCAATTCAATTTCTAACAAAATCTCAATATACTTGAAGAAATTTCAAGACTGCTACTGGGAATACTTCAAAGCTGTTTTTTGTATTGTGGTTTACAGGGATGTTCAGACTAAGAAGACTTGAGGATGCCTGTACAAAGATGATTATTTGAGGCAAGAAATCTTCAGGTTGCCCAGTAGACATAAAATGCCACATGTTACAAAATGTCATCCTACAGTATTTGAAGGAAAAAAATCTCCACAACTTCGTTATCACAGGTGCAGTGGAAACTGCCAGCTAATTTTCATGTTCAGTTAGGCTTGAAGGATTACCTGATAGAACACAGTAATAGATCCAGGATGTACATTGTTGAATGGAAAAGATTTTTAAAGTGCACCAACACCTGAGATTTTAATGAAGGGTTTATTTAAATCACCAGGCATTAAAACTTAGAACTTCTGATCACATCTCACAACCTTAAAATTCCTACTATACTAGAAATGGATTTGCCACTAAGAACTGACTATTCCTCGTGCAGAACTTTCTGCATGAATCAAACCTTCAATTATCAGCCTACAGGATATTTGCAAAGGGGAGATACAACTTTTATAAAAATCACTAGTATTTGATAAATTAGGTCACCTAATGTGGGTGGGAATTAGGTTTGCCCCTAATTCTTTCACAGATATAATTTTGGATGTAAAAATATTGAGCAAAAGTAGATTTGGACTCTATAAACAATCCTTATTGTCTTAAATGTGTTATTTCATTGTTATTAATAAAGTGATTTCAGAATATTAAAGATGTTATAAACAGAGGTATTTTAGGATGTTTTCATGAACTGTAACCTTCTAACTTGACAATGTAAACAATATATAATTCTACCCAGCTTCTCATAGTAAGCCATAATTATAAATGATTTGGTAATATTTTGAATCCAGTAATGCTTCCTCAAATTCCGTAAGCTTATCTGTCCCAAATAACCCTGGTAGAATAACCCTATGCAGTTGTCATTAATGTTATCAGAAATACACTTGTAAAGGCGATCTGAAGCTCCCCTCCTAGATTAAATGCTGCAGTTCCACAAAAAAGTTTTTATTGTTTCTTCTATAACATACAGTATATATATGGGAAAATAAGGATTGATTTTCAAAATGATACAACCTCACAACATTAGATTTAATGTTATTAAATAAAAAATGCTTAAAAAATTTATATGCTTAAAAAAATCAAGCATATCAATTTAAGTTAAGTACAACTAAAGTATATGTATATAACTTAAGTATAAACACAACAAAGTACAGTCTTGCAGATCTGTGATATTTGCATGGCTTAAAGAAACAACGGAACAATTTTCAAACAAGTGACAGTAAGTCTAAGATCTCATTTTTTTAGCTTCTAAGGTATCATCTCCAATTCGAAGCATATTAAGTTTTTCCTTTACTTTTCTTGAGACCATTAATTTTTTTTTCTCCCCATGCCATTACACAAAAAGCGATGCATGCTTGACCTCATGAAAAAGGGAATCTAAAAATCCATGAGGTTTGTAACCGTGGATCTTATTTCAGGAAAATTGTCTTGCAACCCAACAGTGCTTAAAAGCCCAGTCTTTGGAATAATGGCAAGATTATATTTTATAAAGACAAGTAACAGTGCAATGACAGGGTAAAAATATTCTTTGAGTATTATGATCCAGAAATAGTTTTTTATTTTCTTTAAAACTCACACTCACTTCCTATTTATTGAAATATGTTAACACAGTCATTCCTGTATCCAGGAAAGATGTCTGATTGAAATTCACCTTCTTCAATTGAAAACATTCAAAAATAATTACTTGTTAATGGCCACTTACTTTTGGTCATAGGTTGAACAAACTTGGCTGTTTTTACAAAAGTATCAGAGTCTATCAAAGTAAGAACTGATCTGAGAGGGAAAATTTTAGAGAGCTCATCTATATTTTCTCTGTGCTGCAAACTAAAAACAAAGAAGAAGAATAAAAGGCAATGGTAGTTGTGTAAAAACTGTTTCTTTCTAACTAGACTTGAGTCAACTAGTAGAGTCTCTAGACTCAGGACTTGAGTTTTCTTCTACCTTTTTTAAACCACAGCTCACATTCTAATTTGTGTTTTAATTCATTAAGTTAAAGAATGACTTGCAGTGAATTTGATGTTTCAGGGTTTTCAAATACAAAGAATTTTCACATGCATATAAAATTCTAAATATTGTGGGTCAAGGCCAGAAAATGCCTTGAAAAAAGCAAAAGTCTGAAATGTTCTTTGTTTCAGACGTCCTTAATGAGGCCTACTCAATATTTAAACATCTTACGCATTACAACGGGCCTTTATCTTAACGCTTTTTTGCACTACTTAAAAGAACAGTTACAAAATTCATTGGAAGGTTCCTAATGATTTCACAAAAGGGAAGCCTAGCCTTACTTAGAGTACACGTCATGGAAGAGAGGTAACTACCATCACAGAACTGCAAAATCTTGAAGTCTTACGCCAAAATGTTACATGTGGGCTGGAAATACTAAGCACCATCTCAATTTTTTTGGGATAACTGTACATGAAATCCATTTTCTCCCTTCAGAATAGTATGGAATTACATGATGTTTTTAATTTATACGGGGCTCTTAAGGATTCAAGTATGCAATTAGGAGGAGCATTAAGTAGTAAGATTAAGACATGCAATGTGGCTCACTCTTAATATTAGTATAGGCAGCATCTGGCCCAACTTTTAAACAGAGGTTACTCTGTGGGTGATTCTTCATTACTGTTGTCACTTGGGTCAGACATGACCCTGTGCAGTGACCCCCTCCCCTTACCGTGCTTCAGTTCATTGATTTTGTGATTTGCACTCCAGCCTCAAATGAACATTCAGTCTGTGGGATCAGACTAGTGCTAAGTCAAAGTAAAAGCTAAACAACCTTGTAATGTGTCTTTTGATAAGGACCTGAGTCACACTGGACCTCTGCTGACGTTTCACTCTAGTAACATCTTTGAGTTCCGAAAGGCTTCATAGGATCAGTGGTGTTTGGCCCCACTGCTAGCTAGAGTGGACACTGCCTACAAGAGAGACTACTTAACCCTCTCAAAATAAATGAGCTTGTCCCTATGGTTTTGATAAATAGCTTGAAAAAACAACCATAGAATAGGTGCAGCTGGAAGAGATGACTGGAGGTGATCTGGTCCAACCCCCTCTTCAAGCAGGAGCACTTGCAGGCAGTGACCCAGGACCATGGCCAGGCAGCTTCCAAGTGTCTCCAAGAGTGGAGACCCAACACCACTCTAGGCAACTTGTGTCCAGGCTTGGGAAAATGTTCCTGATGTTCTAGGCCTATCACTGGGCAGCACTGGAAAGAGATTGGCTTTGTCTTCCTTATACCCTCCCCTCAAGTATTTATAAACATCTTGAGAAAATCTCAAGGAAGTACTCTCCATTGTCTAGGAAACTATGAGCAAAAACATATTCTTTCATAAATTTATTCTTAAAAATGTAATGATTTTCAAGGCAGTGTGAGATTCTGGTTTCTACACAGTATATTGTAAAAAGAAACAAAATTTAAAAAGAATATGTGCAGCTCAGGGAGAAAATTCTCTCCTGAAAGAGAGAATTACATTTTTAATAAAACATTTAGTAGAAACAACAAGTTCCAACAAGTAAAATGACAAAGCCAAGAGGAACACACTCTGAAAATGGTCCTTTTTTCCCTGCACACATTTAATTTAAGATAGGGTAAATTGTCTGAATTATTAATTCAAATAACTTTTTATATTAAAAAAAAAAAAAGTTTATAACCAACTATTTCAAACACTCTTTTGAACTGCATATTATGGGATGAAGTCTAATGTAAATGTCCTGTGAAATACATTACTTCCACTTGAAGTACACTTTTTTTTCCCATAAAGAGCTCCAGAGGTTATAAATGATAAGAAATAATAATAATCCAAATGGAAATACAAACATGCTTGCAGTAAATCGACTGATGTTTAGGGAAAAAGCACTTACAAAGGACTGGGCCTCCAAGTTCAAATCCTTCAGGCAAAACAGCCAAAGGGTCAACAAGAAGAAAAGAAAAGCAGTATTCTTCATCTTTTGATTTGAATTCTCAGAAGGTTTGCCTGAGAGAACAACTGGGGGAGAAAATTCCACTCTTTTACAAATCACCCACCCCACTTAGTGTTTTAATGGTTTCTTACACAAGAACTATCGTTTTATTGGCAGGTTATTAGATTTTGGAGCAGTGTCATTTGACTAGGCCAGTATTAATAATAATGTGGTTTATGCAGTGCAGGGTCAGATCAGTAAAGTGCTGTTAACAGATGACAGGTTTGATTACCGTTGGCTTTAGGCAAGACATATGGATCCCTTAGGAACAGCAGCACAGGCTGGTGGGACAGTTTGCTGGAAAGGTCAAGAACAGGGATGTCAGTATCAAGGGACAGCAAACAGACTATTCTACAAACTAGCTTTGAGAAAGTGACGTGGTCAAGCTGCCAGGAGCCATGCGGTGCAGTTCCGCACACCAGCGTTGCTCAGAGGGCAGGCTCCATCTCCTGGGAGCCAAGCTCACTGCTCCTCAGCCATACTGTGAAACCCTCAATGTCAAGCTGGAGTGAAAGGGCTGCATCCAGGAGGAGTGGCTTGCAGCTGGCTGAGACCTCCTGATCCTGTTCTGCTCCCTGGCATGTGGTGTCGTGCAGGCTCCAGGACCATCTGCAACCAGGCTCCATGTCTACAGGCTCTCCAGACCACCAGGCAGACTCAAAACATCACCCTGTTCTTACAGTCCCCAAAGCAATTGCTGTACCCATCACCCATGGAGAGAAGTCCTTAGAACCCCCCAGGCCTGACTCCCGCCCTTGGTCACAGCACAGGACAGCCTCCTGCAGACCTCTCCACTCTGCTCTGCACATATACATTCCAAGTACTGCAACCAGATGCAGATGAAGCTCTATCAAATGCAAAGGGAAGAACCCAAACCTCTAATTTCTTCTGATAAATCTTGCTACAAAAAATACATTACCCAATATATTCCAGAACTGGCAGTATTCTGTCAGTTTTGTAAGGAATTTCTCAACACTAGCATAAGGATGTTCAAATCACACTATAAATGGACAGATATAGCACAGCTGATGGTAATATTTAACAATCTAATTTTAACTCTAAACTACTGCTAATTTGTAACTACTGCAAAGAACAAATAAGTAAATGTGAATAATTTAAGTAGTTTATTAATCAGGTGTCCTATAAAGAGTAGAAATCAAGCTCACCTTGATTCTTCAGATTCTGTTTCATCAAAAGAGCTGCAAGTAAAGTGAGAGAAAACTTTGGTTACAACAAAATTAATTTTAAAATTAAAATCCCCAAATCCTTAAAGAATCACCAAAGGGAGCAATCTTTTTCTGGTCAGTGGCCACATAATGCCACAAGAGGAAATGAATGTAGGAGATTGTACCATTTTATAACCACCACTGCTTGAAAATGACAACATCCATTTTACTCTAACAGATTAATTTCCATCTCTCTATCTACCTATTTATCTATGAAATGTTGTGGTACAGTTCCACTGAGGATACTGGCTGATGTCACTAACTGCAAGTGAAAACTCCAAGTCTGCTAGCTTCTGAATCATTCTGGACACTGCCCTGGGCTATAGAGACCTCCAAGACCTTATAAGACAGCCTCAAAATTATCTCCAGGCAAACTTGGCTTCTTATCACTGCAGATCCAAACAGCCTACCCCAAAGTGGAAAAGGGCCATGTGGCTTTTTGGGGAGCAATCCTGGTAAGGCTTCTGGATTGTCAACCACATCATCTCACATAGTAAAAGAAATTCTCCCTACAAAGCTCACAGCTGCAGATGGTAGCAGAGCTTCCGGTTATACTGTTTTAGGTATTTCTGTAGTGATTACACTCTTGGACTAAGATTCCCATCTACCACTCTAGTTAGGAACCCTTCCCAGGGGATTGGCAATTGGGTCACTGGGGTAATGTCATCGGAAAGGTGAAAGACCTAATTCTTGAACACACAGAGGGAGATCATAAAATGATCATGAAATAAGCTTCTATTTTGTGCAGTTACTATGACCTTAAAACACATGTGAAGGCTTTCTATGCAATTTTAGTGAGTGCTTAGGAATATCCTACATTTCAGTAGATACTTCAAGATCTACAAGAAAATAGTGTTTTTCTCATCTAAGCTCTCCTTTGCTTTCCAAGAATATTACATGAAACTTCCCTTCTGTCTTTGAACAGGCTGGATTTATTTTACGACCTTTTGGGGATATATAAACATACTTAACATGAACCTAATGCCCATTTATTTTACAGTGTTAGAGTTGGCAGCAAGACCATTTTAAGTCAATGGAATTGCATCAGCACTCAGTGTATATGGGCCTTTTGGCCTCCATATATTTTTCAGTAAATGAGAGCTTACCCACAGCTTTCTGCTTTTGGCAAGGTAGGTACATGACGAACATTCAGAAAATCAAGAAATATCTTAGGGAGCTCTTCATTTTCTAAAATGACTGTCTGTAAAAAAAAAAAAAAAAGACACAATAGAAACCTGCATTTAAAAAATATTTTAGATATTGCACAATTCAATTCAAGCTACTAAAACATTTCTCTCTTGCAACACTTTTCAATTCTCCATTTTTTTACACCTATTTTGGAATGCCTCATTTCAATTGGAAAACCACAGTTCTAGATGAATCACTTATTCTACTTACATTCTTTTTCACCTGCCATCACTGGTGCCAAGCTATATGCCTCTCAAGCAGAGATGTCTGATTCTGGAACTAAGTTACTGGCATGCTCATTTGTGAATGAAGTTGTGTTTATTTAAAATATAAAATAAAACAGCCTCAGCTCACTGCTTTCATGTTCACCTCACAGAAGACTCCCATCTGGCACATAGCAGAAGAAGGAAGTCTCCACTTTGTGCAGTTTTATTAATGCACATCTTGGTAAATGAAAACAAGAGAAACTCCTTGCTTGACTTGACAGGTCGGACGTGCTCTGTTGTAGCTGCACTACGGCTCCAAATGACAAGGCTCTGACCACACAGCTGCTGCCCAGGCTTGCCACATTCTTCACAATCATGATACAATGGCCACATAATGGCCAGACTACATCCTCTCTTTTTTCCTTTTGTGAGATGATTTACAGTTTTTGCAAGGCAAAGAAAAACAGTTCATAAATTAAATCAGTGTCTCACCTGAAAGATTAAATCCCTGTTTCTTTACTGTTCACACTGACATATATTCTGAAAACATGTGTACTTCCTAAGAAAAAGGAAGCCACAAGCTCTTTCTTAAAGAGCTTTCCTTCATAAAGGTCTGATCTGAAGTGAATGTATGTATGGAAGAAAATTCACTGGATTTAAAATTAAATTGACTCTTAGAAACAAAGCTATCCATGTTCATCCTGTTGACTTTCCCACCCTATAACACAAGAAATAAATATAGAGAAGAAACAAGTCTGGTGATAGAAAGAAACATTAGTCTTACATTCAGGAGGTAACTTACTCCTGTGTGTATATTCTTTTACATTACAGTATCACAAGGGAGACACAGTGGTATACAGAGGATAGCAGGATCACAAAAAAAAAAGTTGCAAGACACATCTAGAAGTCATCTAAATTTTATAGCAAGTTTTATAGCAAATGGTTTGGTTATTTGTGTTAGGAAAAGCTGCTTAATGTTAAAATTACATAATGGAATTTTGAATGGACTTAAAAGCTTTTGAAAACAAAGGTATTTGAGAACTGCATCTTTTTCTATGTTACATCTACCAGTCTGAATTCAGAGGCTACACTTTCTCAACAGCTGAGGCCATCACTAAAATGTTTGAAGGAAAGAACAGAGAAAAATGCAGCTTTTGAACTTTTCTGTTGAAGGTTTTAAGGGATGTAACATGCAAGGAGGTCTAAGTGTTAGACTGCCAAGTGTTAAGCCTTTCAGTTCACCTCTATATGAAGAGGCTGCATTAAAAAATGCCACTTTGTTTGCATTCTGCAAAATCAGCACTCTGCTGCTGCAAGATTTATCCCATTCTGCATTCAGGTTATGCACAAAAGAAGGTGTGGAGGGGATGCATATTCAGAGGGTGTGTGAATTGCATAGAAATGTGTATGACTGGCTCAAATAAAACTGTTTTGCTAATTATATGCAATGAGAAACTGCAAAAAGTTGTAGAAAGATATTTAAGGGCATCCATTGCTTATATGCAGCTTCATCTTTACAACTCTTGACAGCTTTTTCTAAAACTTGAACTGCCTGCTGAGGCTATTGAATGGAACAGGGAAGAAGAGAAGGATACACCATTTTATAAAACAAAAACTACTGACAGCTCTTACAAACCTATTTGCTTCTACTTCCACTCATTTGAGATTAATACCTCATTCTATTTTTTTTTTCCCATAACATGTATCAAGTCAATCCAAGCCCTGCTAATCCTGACCTGACCAAACACCTTTCACAAAAAGATGGAAGCAAATAGTATCCATTTTAGTGTGTTAAGGCATACAGTTTGTTAGTTGTCAATAAATCTGCTTTGGTGATCACTAAACTTGAAAATGTAGAATTTGCAGAGAAGCAAAGGGACTGCACTGCACTGCACTGTATTTGAACACCACCTCTGCTGATTGGGAATTTTGTCATTTCCAGAATTTTATGAAGGAAGGAATGACTGTATTGACCAAAGGAGGATTTTCAACTGATGTAATGTAATGTGACATGGATTTTTAAGCATTAAAAATAAAAATATTAAGCTTACAAGTTGATTATACTAATAGGGTGCAAATTATCTTCTGGCTGGACTTTGCTGGCTTTGATTCAACAAGGGGTAAGGACGTAATCTTGCCATTTAAAATACATGGTGGAAACCAAAGGAAAGGAGAAAAAGCACCTGATAACAACAACAAAACCAAACCAAACCAAACCCAACAAAAAGCCACACAAAACCCCAACCAACCAACCAACCAACTAACCAACCAACCAACCAACCAACACCAAAATAAAACCCCCAAAAGCACCAACCGGCCACACCAGAGTAGGTGTGTCTGTCTAGGTACATTTCCTAACTCTGCTGATGGCCCAAAGTGAATGTCTTGAAAAAAAATCTAAGCATTCTCAGCTTCCTATTTAAGTTTTAAAAAATACCCTTAAATCAGAAATGTTATTATAATTGGCTTAATTTACCTGGAACAACTCATAACACAACGGATTTTTTACTTCTGTCTGAAAACTTGTAAGAAATCCATATTTTGCAAACCTGACAACCTTTAAATGATAGGTGTGCAGAAAAGGAACCAGCAGGTAAAGTTTCTCAACCACCACCTATAATTTGTGATGTAATATGCTCAACTGTAGCATTTGTTCCAGTGAATATATGACATTGGCTTGTAAGCATGACTAGCTATCTTGTTTGGTCTGCCATCAGAAACGGAAGGATAAATATTTTCAAAGAAATAAAAAATCACACTTAGTTTTTTTGTAATGTGAATTTCTGTTGCATCCAAATGATATTAAGATCATAGCAATGAGTTTCAAATATGGGTCCCAGAGTGCTAAGTAGGCTAATTTAAGAAAAAAAAAAAAACAAACCAGCATGTGTATTTCCTTCCTAAAGTACATAAAACTCCCTCTTCTCCCCAAAACTAAACCAGCTAACACAACCTCTAGCAAGTGATTTGGGAAATGACTCCAGAAATATATTTTTCAACTCATTGATTTCAGCTGAACTAAAAGTGCCATATTTTCTTGGAAAATTGTAAAGGGTGTTTATCTGTTACTGTCACACTTTAATGAACTACTCTGTGCTTCAGGAGAAAAACCCACAACATAACACAAGGGAAAGTCTGATGTTTACATCAGCAGAAATGTCTTTTTCATTGGAAGGCTGCAATTATTATTATGTAACACAAATCATAAAATCCCCGATTTTTCTACCTTATCAGTTTCATAAAATCATGTTCCCTAAGGATGTCATTGATTAGTTGCACATGTTCTTTCAGTGACATCTGAAATACTTAATTGTCGGTTATCTTTTCTCCTTCAGTAAGTAAAATATAGTCACAAAATTGCAAAGGGACTTGTTCTGCCTTAACCTTAGCTAGATGCCATCATGCAGTGGAAAACAGTGCTAAAATATCACAGGATAATGCTCTCCAACAAGGGAGACATATAAACAGCATAATGATTTCCCATGAGTTTCCTTTTTAGAAAATTGTCACTAAAGCCAGGGTAAATGGTGACATATCTTCACAGAGGACACTGTGAAATCGAACACTGGCATTCTAGTTAGGCCCAAACCTACTCATCAGCCAATTATAACAGTAACTGAACATCTTGCTGAAAACCTGAACAAGACCACTTTGCTAACCTTCAGAGATCATGCCACAAAAATGCATTATATTCTATTACTACTATTATTGTTATTATTATTATTATTATTGCTGTTTTAATGAAGAAAGATTTAAAATCTATTTCTTACAGTCATCTCTCATACTTTCTGGAGGCTGCTTGAAGAGCTGTTGGAAAGGGAGAAGAGCAAGTGGGGAGCTGAGTTACAGGGTTTTTACAGACTTTTCCATTCAATCAGGTTTAGTTTGAAAGGCTGTACTGTTAGGGTGAAAAAGTTCATGACAGTTTTTCCTCTCTTCAGAGGGAAAGATGCTTCACAATACCTAATTCAGTGGTGCAGCTAAAATGGGGGAAAAGAAAATCAATACACTCCAGCTACAGTAAGTAGGCTGGAGTGTCAGTCTCCACTGGGACCAAAATCCACATCTTTTAAGAACATTTTAGAGTCTATATTCTTCTATTAACCTGCTTTTCCTGAACTGCTTTACACAGTCCCATGAAATTATAAAAAGGTTATCAAAAAACACATTAGCTAAAATCCAAGTAGACAAAGGAACCAGACTCGTAAGAGTAAGCTTTTCATTTTTAAAGTAATAGCAGATAAAATCATATTTTATATTATCCATTGTGAAAACTATGAAGAAATTCACTCTTTTGTTCTAATGAGGCTGTTGGTTAGAGGTTATTGACTGGGATTAATTCTAAAAAGAATTTCCACTTTTCATTGCTACCACAAGTATTCACATTTGTGAGAATGGAAGAAGGTTATCAAACATGCTTAAAAACCCATAAGAAAAATGCAAACACACGTATTATAACACAGAAGTGCTGCTCCATATGAAGCACCAGCTAGTTAGCACTCCCACACTGTGTATCAAAGGGAAGTCAATAGGAAGAGTGACATCCATGCAGTGGAGCTTGAAAGGGAACACATATTGACTATAGGTATTATAAGACAAAATACATCCAATGAAGATCCAGAAGTTCCAACTGAACTATCTGAAAGATAATGTAAAGTCACAAGAGTTAAAAACCAAGAAGGACAGAGGGGAATTGCATGTCTGAACCTCAAGACTGGAGAATACTTCCTGTGAGCTTAAAACTCCCCCAGTATCTCAAGAGTGACAAATCTATCATAGTAATCTCAAGATATGCAAAGGATAAATTAGATGAAAGGGGAGGCCAATAGGTTAAATGACTACTGGATCATCACTGAAAATGTGTGTGCAGAAATTCATGACAGTGTCTGTAACTTACACTGCAAAGCAGTTTACTCATTTTGACTAAAAATACTACCACATAGGTCTTAAGGTAGAAAGCTTTTTAATTAGAAAGCTAGATAAACACAGTTTCAGTTCCAAATAATATTTAACTACTAAGTGCAGAGCAGATTGACTTGTAGCTAAGTCTACAAATATAACCCATTTGATGTGAAAAACATAGAAATTTTTTTCAGAAAACTGTGAACATAATTTAGTGGGAGCAAACAGTGAACTTCTCTTCACTAAAGCAGGAGACTAGTCCTTGAAAGATTAGAAACAAAGTGCAAGAACAGTTCCTTTGAAAAATAAAAATGAAAGGAAATGGTCAATATAATTTCCTGAGACACTGCTCAAAGGATTGGAGGTTAAGACAAAACTGGATGAGAAATGAAAAAATCAACAGAGCAAAAGGAAAAGAAGCAGAAGGGCAGGCCAAGTTAATGATATTACAAAAACTTAGCAGGAACAAGAAAAGCTTTTAAAAATAAGTAACAGGAAAAAATAATACAAAGAGTGAGTAGATCCATTAATGACAGACACAAAATTAGATCCTGATTTCAAAATGTCTAAATTGAAGTATTTTTCAGAAGTCAATGGGCCACTAGGATAATGAAAAATTAACAAGTAATTAAGACAATGTCAATAGTAGTGGTGATAACAAACAGGTGCAGGAATACCTTAGATAATAATATATATATCAATCAGATATCAATCAATCCAGAAAATACACATTCTAGGAAGATACAGAAATTAGGCAGTTAGGTTTGGAGAAGTTTTCTCAAGAGTACAGGGGAAGACGGCTTGTAATAAAGCAACCACATATACCACCACAATACACAGTAGATTGCAGTACTGTTTTCTAAAAGCTTAGAAGAACTAAATACAAATATGCTATAGTGACAAAAACACTGAACATTCAGGGGAAGCAAGGTGCCTCACTTACCCCGCCATCTGCCAGGGAAAGTTCCAACAAGCAGTGCCATGGAGCACCAGGATGCTCACCTGAGACAGGTAGCATCTGAGTGTGTTCACACAACCCCTCAGACCAACACAGTCACTGGTAAATGCCATAATTTCCTCATAAAACACTCTAAGTACAAACCAGCTACAAGAACTGCACGCAGCACAATTCACGTCACCAAAAACTCATGTATTTTCCCTGTTCATGATGTTTCTGTTGTCCACTATGAGAGCTTTATGAGACACCAGTTATCTCTAAATTACATTTTGAGAAATATTAAGGATAAAGACCACTAAGACAAATAGATAAAAAAAGAAAAAGAAAGGCAAAAAGAAGTGGAAGAAATATAGTTACAAACTACAACACCTGGAAAATTTCAAAAGTGATAGGTTTTTGTTTTCTGTCAGTCAGGTACTGCTCTTCTTCTATGCTGATCCTTGTGCATCAGGGTGAAAGTTGCATGGGAAAAAGAAGCAAAACCCTGCAAAAGGATCTGATCAGGTAATTAAATACTACCATAAATACATAATCTACATTAAGGTGGAAATGTCAGTTCCAGATTTTCCAATCTGCAAGTCCTAACCTTCTTCCTCTAAAAATCAGGGTGTACATTGCTGTGTTCTTAGTATGTGACAACCCTTTCTTAGAATTGTAGGATCATTTAGGTGGGAAGAGGTCTTTAAGATCCTCCCTTAAAGAGGATCTGCCAAATCCATCACTAAATCAAGTCCCTAAGTGCCACATCTATATGTCTTTTAAATACTTCCAGGGATAGTGACTCAGCTAGCTCCCTGGACAGACCGTTACAATGCTTGACAACCTGCTCCTTGAAGGAATTTTCCCTCACATCCGATCTAAACCTCCCCTGGTCCAACCAGAGGCCGTTTCCTCTCATCCTGCCACTTCTTATCTGAGAGAGGAGACCAACCTCCAGTCTGCCACAACCTCCTTTCATGTAGTTGTAGAGAGAGATAAGATCCCCCACGAGAATCATTTTCTTCAGGTTAAATATCCCCAGCTCCCTCAGCTTCTCCCCACAGGACTTGTGCTCCAGACCCTTCCCCAGCTCCACTGCCCTTGTCTGGACATGCTCCAGCTCCTCAGTGTCCTTCCTGAACTGAGGGGCCCAGATCTGAACCCAGGACTTGAGGTGTGGCCTCCCCAGTTCCAATTACAGTAGGAGACAATCACTGCTATGGTCCTGCTGGCCATTATCACTATTGCTGATACAGGCCAGGATGCCCTTGGCCTTCTTGGCCACAGCTGGCTCATGCTCAGCCATTGTCAACCAGCACCTCCAGGTCCTTTTCTGCTGGGCAGCTTTCCTGCTGCCCAGTCACTCTGCCCACAGCCTACAGGGGTGCAGGGGGCTGTTATGACCCAAGGGTAGGACTCAGCCGTTTGTCTTATTGAACCTCATCAAATTGGCCTTGGCCCATCAATCCAGCCTGTCCAGATCTCTCTGCCTTCCTATCCTTAGCAGATCTACACTCCTGCTCAACTTAATGTCATCTGCAAACTGACAGAGGGTGCACTTGATCCCCTCACCCAGACCATGGATAAAGATTTTAAATAGGCTCTCCCCAACATGGAGCTGTGGGAAACAGCACTTGTGACTAGCCACGAGCTGGATGTAATTCCATTCACCTCCACTCTTTGGGCCTGGCAGTCCAGCAAAGAGTATTTCCATCCAAGACATAAGCAGATATTGTGAAGCCATCAGCATTCATTGCTGTCAGATTTAAAATCAGGATACTCAGCATATAATTCCATTTTCCCTTTTTTTTGTTTGAATCCTCATCAAAGCATTTCTCTTGTTGAGGTCATAAAACACACAGAAATTTACTGGCTTGTTATAATAACAAGTCAGCAGGAGCACAGTACTCCTTCAAAGAGAACTCAATTTATTAATTTTCTAGATTAACAGTGGTGTATAACATATTGTTTATAGTTGCTTTAGAACCAAACAACAAAAAAAAATCCAATCATAATTATAATGATGATGATAACAACAAAAACAACAATAATGACAATAGAGTACCATAGGAGAATTAATATTAATTAATTCTCTCGTGGGTATTAATAAAGTGATATGCCTGTACCAGGGAAGTTACCACACAATAAGGAGTAGAATTATTGAGAACAAGGATAAACACATCTGAAAGAAAACATATCACAAAACTGCTGTGATTGAAACAGGGAGACTTTGGTTAGACGGTTACTGACTAGATACTACAACATAGGAAATAGACTGTTTCAATACTTACTGTAACCCCTAAAAGGACTGAACCTACTTTCACTTCCAAAAGGCTTTTGACGAACCTCTGCCACTAAAGGTCTTAAGGCAAACTCAGCAAAAATAAATAGTTAACTAGGTCCTTGCAAACATAAGTAAGTTGTTAGAAGAGAGGTTAGGAGAACACAGCTCTGAGTGATGCCAACTGGAAAAAACATAACAAAACAATGATGGACTTTAGAATGACCATTAGTGATTGGGGGAATGGCTGTAATAGCATTTTCACTTTTTAGCTTCATAAGAAATCTCCCACAGCTCTAACTCATTTTGCTAGCTTTGTAAGAACAAGATAAAAAGACAGATGTTTGATAAGGTCTGAGGAACTTACCTATGAAAACAAGTCTTGCTTTCCAGAAGAAGGACAATTTCATGCAAATGTCTTATCAAAAATTTAGAATTAATCTGAGCATGATTTCCTCATCTGCATTGCTTCCACACGATACTGTAACAAAAATGCTATTCAACTCTACAATAACTTCTTATTTTGTCTCTCTGACATTTCTTGTCAGATGTTTTGGGTCAGAGTAAACTCTTGAGAAATGATTCTACATTCCCTTTGAAACTAATTAGACTAAGCAGCAGGTACCCACTCCAAAGGCTGAACAAGAGAATGTAGAAAGCCCAGGGAATTCACTGCACCTGGGGTTAATGAACTCAGTTGTGTCATTTTTGCAGAGGTAAAGCAGGGGTAACGGAGCTGACAAAATATATTTAGATTTATATGGCGGGGTTTTTTGGGTTTCGTTTGTTAGTTTTGAGTGTTGGTAGCTCTTTCAGCACAAAATACAATATTGAATAAATACTCTAAGCTATTTTGTAGTGTTGGAAGTGTGGCTGCAAGGAAATTGGCAAGCTTTATTTTAAAAACTCTGAATTTAAGCTTACTTAAATTTTCATCAGGTTAACAAGAAAATACATGTTGTGTTTGCAAGACATTTACTTACCTTTATCAGCAAAAGAAAGGTAAAAATCTGTATGTGGGACTGTTTTTTTTGGCTGGGGCTTTTTTTCCCCCGGAATAGTTAATATACTAACTATTTGCTTTAATATCTTGATTCTGTACTTGAGGAGGTGGCTGGTTGCACAATGACAAAGAAGTACAAAGGACGTTTTGACCACGGACAAACTCAGAAATTGAGAAAATGAAGAAAACTGGAGTCAGACACCACAGGTAATGTATTGGTTTAAATTTGTGAAAGCAAGGGGCTTTCTCGTAGCAAGAGAACTTATCCATGTTCTATTATATTAACTTCTGTTTGTAAACATTCTTATGTTTAAAACATTTACTTAGCCCCACAAGAGAGCAAGACCAGATCAACTCAGAACAATGTGGTAAGTGCTGTGCCAACAGCATTAGCCATTGATTTAAAAGCATCTGTTTTCTGAAAAAATCACAAAGGTTTTCTTTGAAAAACACTCATAAGAAATGTCTTCTCTGTATTGGAACCAACAGGTTAAAGTCAAAGATTCAGACAACGCCTTCTTGCTTGCTTATGCTATAGAAGCAGGATAACAAATGGTCAAGTTGTAGTGACATAAAACCATATGGATATCAAAAAAGCTTAGAAAGCATTTCATAAATTACAAAAGCAAATTGAAATCGATGTCAGAGAAGAGAAATTTGAATAGATGAAGTAGGACATTTTTAACAGATACTTATATGCATGTTTAAATTAAATTCTTGATAAATAACTACCTATTAACTATGTTGTGACAATGGTTTCCCAGGGGTCATAACTCAGTTATTATTTTCATTAAAAAGAAACACAATATAAAGGAAATGGAGGACAGAAGAACAGTCATAATGGAGTAAATTATTTAATTTTATTTTCCTAAATAATGTAAGAACAGGAAGATGCTCAAGACTGTCCAAAAGCAACAGTCAGCATTTCCAGCAGTAAAGTCACTGCAGAATAATCAGGTGGGCAAGAAAGGCTTTAATATGTGTTGTCAAAACACTTAACTGGTCCAGTTTTGTCACCAAGTGTCTGAATTTAATTCTCATGTTACAACACTTGTGGATCCTGACAGATGGGTTATTTCTATGTTAAAACAGATTGATCAAGGACTGTACCCTGCTCCTCAGTGCCAGCCACCAAACTACTTTTACAGGAATAAGACTACAAATTAACTAAAATGTGTTGTCTTGGAATATGCCTATAATCTTATTTGCTGACACCCTCTTCTATCACATATCTACATTTTGTTAAAATCTGCCAAAAAATCAGAGATCTTGTTCATGCCAAAACTCTTCATTAAATATCCTCCCACATAAATTTTCAGAGAAAGCTGACTTTGTCACATATGCATAACCTCCATTAGAAAAGGTCCAGCAAAAAATTATTAAATTCTGTATTCTTCAGTGAAATTAACTGTTTGCAGAATCAAGCCCAGCATATTGCACAACGATTTTGTCTTGCTAATGAATCAACAGTCTTTATACAAGTAGGACAAAACTTGAATAAATAAAAAAACCCCACAGCAGTTAAGACTTGTGGTGTGGAGCTCATAATGCTTAATTCTGGCTATTTTTAAAAGCTTAAGCATGCTTGCTCATGGATTCAATCTGCATCAGGAATTAATGTCACCAGAAGTGCTAGAACTGGACAAAGTAACTCCCTTCCTCTGCAAACACAGAAATCCTGCTTTTTGTTCGCACAGGGCTTCAACATTTTTTCTCATTTTTTCTCGCAAAAAACCTACAACCCCAAAACAATCCTCAAAACCCCCCATCCTTCCTTTTTCACTCCTGCCACCCTGGCAAAAAACCTCACCTTTCTTACAGAGAAATGAGCATGCCTTGTTACATGCTCCTCTGTAACTATAGGAGCAAATCAATAGCAGCTGAATGCCATCTGCTTCGGGCAGCAGAACAGCACCAAAAGTGTGAGCAATGCATCTTCCCTTATTGAAAGGTTATTTTATGCAAGTAAACAATTCATCGTCTTCTTGCACGCTTGATGCTCATTTACCACTTTTGATCAATAAAATATGCAAAACAACAAAAAAATTGAATCCTAAGAGTAGTTCTGATGCCAGTGTGATAGGTAATCAATACCAGGTCTCTCTTCAGTAAGGCAGCCAGTAGGGTAACTCCTTTATTGTATGAACCCAGGAGAAAGTGTGGAAATGTGTCTTGTTACCTATAAAATGCAATAAGAGACTGAGAAACAC
>VZTN01010660.1:17880-37751 GCA_013400515.1 Erpornis zantholeuca
CTTGCCAGTGTCAGCAAGGTGCAAAACCCTTAGCTCCCCATGTGGTGGTAACAAGTACTACAGGTGCCTGGTCTGCATAAAGAAATTCACATTGTATCATTTTGTTCTGGCATTTGTAAGAAACGGGAATAATTTGCCTGTTCGCTGTTGTCCTCACAGGAGGAAACCATTCAAGTCTCTTCACTGAAGTTGCATGCTGAAGATACGAATCATTGACTTTAAAATCATCAGGACCATGGTCTCCCTTTCAGAAAGGAAGTCAGTTTTGAGGTTTCTCTGTTGATTTTATATTTCATAGCTTTCTTTATTTGTTTGCTAGAAGCCACCAGCAGAAATTTTGAAGCCTTAAGAGACAGGGAAAATGGACATGAAGAAGCTTGTCCTTAAAGTAGTGCAACAATTGAAAAGGAGCAGATGAGAATAAATATATAGACCAGGTAGACTGAGACCTCAAAGAAAAATAGGACAGCTAAATGAGAGAGATTTAAAATGATCAGGCATGGGCTCAGAACTTTGTAATGGAGAAAAGTAAATTAAGACATTTTTATGAGGAGAGTGTTGAGTGCTTTAATGGCACAATGCTCGTAGAAGAACATGACTTGTAGGGTAAAGGTTTTGAAGTGTAATGGAAAACACATTTTGCTCAGTGTACTGGCAAGTGAGACTACAGACAGCTGCTAGAAAATTTTGGGTGGTGCAGAGTTTCCAGTGGTTCATGCCTTCTCTATTTTCAGGAAACCTTTAAATACTTTGCTGCCCTTCAGGTGAAGCTCTATTTTGATGCATATCAAGTGGATAAGAAATGATTTAATTATATACCAATAGTGAGAGAATGTACCTTCAACAACTTCTGCACTACTTGCAAGCTTGAGTGACAATATTTTAGAAGGTATTGGAGGTTTGTGATAGAATTGCAGATTAAGATAATATTCACACTTATGCATTTGAACTGTAGAGCAAAAATACAGAGGTTGAATTATCGTGTTCCATAGAGTATTTTTCTTCTTCCAGTTTCAGCAAAATTGTGCATATTATGAACTGTGGCTATTGCTTTATATTTGGTGCATAGCTTATTGATGTCCTATAAAGTAAAACTCCCATGTCCCTGCCATTGGTGATATTCTTTGATGTTAAGAAACTGAAGACATAACTTGATAACAATAAATGATAATTTCCTAGATGATAATAATAGTAATAATAATAATAGTAATAAATATTACTTCATTTTTAGCAGGTTTTATATGATATCAATTATGGAGCAGACTATTCATTTATTAATGTGAGGATTTTGTAGTAATAGAATTAGTGATAATTCTAGAATTAAACTTCAAATTTAAATCAAAATTCTTTTTAAGATTTAAAGTAGATTTAAACTGTTACTTCAGTGACACAAAAACTAGTCTAGAAGATAAACACTTGAAAACTGCTCTGAAGTTAATAAATCATGTGACATTAGTTTCTGTTTTAAGAAACCATAAATGACCTTTTAATATCATTTACTTAATAGTATAGCAGTAATCTTCTGTGGAGGAAAGAGGGCAGTTGTGGCAATTGCTGAATATTTTTTATATTTAGGATAATGGACACTAGTGAGTCTGGACTTCAAACCAGACCTAGAAGGAAGAACATCTCTTTTTATTTTCATCACAAATGGTTTGTTAAGGGTACTGCCTCAAAACAGTTTATTAGATGAGAAAGGAGAGCTTTATTCCAGAACTGATTTCACTATTCAGCAGAGGCAGCAGATTTCTGGCTAGATATTATGTTTCTCAACAGAATAATTCTCTTTGTCTTTATTTTAAGACAGCCTTCTTTCTTGTTGTGTGTTCTGTTTCTACTGCTGCTAACACTAACCAGTATGTTAACTGACATTCAAGGGTTTGCCCTTCCACATTCACAAAATTTCAGAATGATAACTGGGGCTACTGAGTCACAGCTCAAGCAATTCAGGCCTTTAATGGTACAGGTTAAGTTTACCTTATTTGTCATGAATGCTAACAGAACCAGTCTTATATTTGCATAACTCCTGAATTCACATCACCTCCCTTAAGCCACAGCATTTGAGGTCATGATGGTGCTTGGTCAGTGCAACCAGGCAACAAATGAAGCTGATACCTAATGAAACAAAAAATAATTCGTTTTGAGCCAGCTGAGTTCCTGAATCCAACTGTTCCTTTGATTGTAGAAATGTGCTGGCAGAAGCAAGAGACCTTAGGTTTGTATTGGTTTATGATCAATGTTAAAAAAACATCTTTTGTTGTAATGCAGTTTAAGTGGCAAACAAAGGTACATTTACTATTTACTTACAGTTTAAACCCAGGGATGAAGTGATATGAATTTCACGTGTGTCTGGATTGTATGTAAGAATCAAACATGCAATACTGAAATTCATTACCAGGTCCTGAATTTCTGTGACTAATGAAAAGCTACCAATAATTCTTTGAATATATCCTGCCTCTGCAGAGCTTTTGGGACAACTTCTCCAGAACCAAAGAGGAAAGCAATGTGAATTTTGAACTCAAACTGTCATAATGGATAAACATAGCATTATCTTTTCTGGAGTTGTATTATTTCTTTGAAAGAAATACAATATATTGGAAAGCATCCACAGTAAATTGAAGGAAGATGGGTAACGTATTGGACAACAGAATTGTTCTGACCTCAGGATTGTTTTACTCATGCAGTTTATAAATCATCTGTCTTACTATCCAAAAGGTATATAACTTCATGAAACTGAATGAAATTAGATAATCTATCTTAAAACAAATTGAGTTGTTAGCAAAAAGAACATATACTTCAAGAGGTAATAACTGTTGACAATTAGAAAGATATACATTCAAATAGAGATTAGAACAGCTTTACCATTACTTTCCTTAGTGTTGATAATGGCAAATGTAGCAGAAGGGGATATCAACAAGTAGAAAAACAAAGTAAATAGATAAGTAAATTATCAATCATTTCTAAAAATAATTAATTTATTGTTTCTCCATGTGGAATTTTTCTGGACCTGTCTTTGCTCAGTAAGACTATATGTCATAGTTATGTTACATTTCTGCAGTGAATTATTTTAAGTGTGTAATCTTGAAGCTTGTCTATGATTAAAACAAAGCAAAACAAAGTATTTACTCATCATGGTTGGCACACTTGCCCAAAGCCTCAGCAGAATTAAAGATTATGGAATCCAAATTATATTTCCTAGTGTTTACCATTGGTCTGATCATTACTGCAAAGATTTATCAATGGTACTTGGCTTCTTTTATCACAATCTGTCTGTATGCATTAAGTTCTCTACATAATTCTCATTCATTTACCAGTGAATATAAACTGTTCCTCAAAAAAAAAAAAANTCTTAGTGTATTTGCATTTATGCAGTGCCTAAGCAGACAGAGAATGATATCACAGTTTAAACAGTTCTCCCAAAGCAAGCCAACAATACAGCTCTTCCAACGTTTCTATTCTTCTTCATGGAGCAAAGCATGGTGGAGAGCCTGCCTGTCAAATCCCAGCACATGTGTCTGAAAATGTTGCTCTGCCTCACATACATTCTGTTATGTGCTGAGGGAAAAATCTTCTAGTTCTTTAAAAGACTGATATTGTATATACATATTGTATCAGCAATAATGTGGATATTTTTGTTGGAATGGGAGGTAGGGAAGCCCAGATGTACAGGAGGACAATGTCTGTGCTAACTAAAGACAAATCGAATGAACCATATTTACCAGGATTAGAGAGTATAAACATAAGCCTGAATATTCCTATTCAGATACGCTTTTTTAGGTGTTCATCAGTAACATGTTAAACTGGAAACCTGATGCCTTCCTGATAGCAATAATGGGCAGCAACCTGATCTGAATTGAGAGAGGTCCTTAAAACGGTGCCTGTGGGAGAAAATGGTAAAGCTGTTAATGCAAATGATGTTGAGAGCAAGAGCTAAATGCTTGGAAATGTGTCTGGATACCGTAAGAAAAGGAATTTGAGTAGATGTGAGGCAGAAGTGGCTGCTTCATGAATATAGACAGCTTATTTTCTCCAAAATCCTTTCTCCACCTTCTTCACAAAATGATAGCTGCTTGTACTTTTTTGTTGGAACCTGGACATTTATTTTCATGATAACCTGGTGCTTGATAGCAGTCAAAAAATGAGACATATTTTGCAGAGATGTTTGCTAAGTAGTTATGTTATGTTACACTGTAAAACTGAGTAGGAAAGACTGATCTTTAGCACTCAAAGAGATCTTGCATCTTTCATTGCAAAAGACTTATGTGTCAAGAGTGCACTATTGATCAAAATATCAGCAGGCTTGCAGCACAGCAGCCACTTGACAATACAGAAAAAAATTACTTCTGTCCATGTAATGTAAATCTCTTTGTCAGGCTTTCAGTCTTCCTAGAAGTATACCTATAATCTCACTCCCTCAGAAAATAATAAGGACTTCTATGAATAAACTTACTGTCAGTCGCAATTTTGCTCTGCATGGACTGCTGAATGTCAGACAGCATCCTGGCAGAACCCAGTCTCCTATATCTTGATAACCTGACCAAACTGTGCAAGAAATAAAGGCTAGCCTTCAAGCCTGAACAACTGATGGGTGCCCATGCCGGTTCCACTGCTGCTTTGTCACTCTGAGCACTGCCTTTGCACCAGAAGCATAAGAGCAGCAGCCTCTGTCCTAGGGCCCTGTTTGGGCCCCCAGCTGCACTCATTGTCCTTCAGCTTTGCTCATGCCTTCCCCACAAGCTCTCTCAGGACCTGCCTTGCAACAGTGAACTGGTAGGATTACTGGCAGCTAGCCTGTGTGCTGGGCCTGACTTTTATTGGGCTTTCACTTCTTGGCATTAGACTTTTCTAATTACAGTCCTTACTTCCAGCCTTTGCATTAGCCTGGTCAGAGCAATTCTTGACAGCCCACTTTTTTAATACTTTCTAGACAATTCTACTTAACAAAAAAAGAAAAAAAAAAAGAAAAAATATTTTCTTTGCACTAAGACACACAGAGATATTGACATTTTCCAAAGCAATTATTTCTTTTCACACTGGGTGATTTCATGTTCTGTCAAACAACACTTTTAAATCTTACTGTGGCCACTTAGCAATATATTGGCATATCTCAGGTTGCTCAAATTTAACATCTCACTATCAGCCTTGGATCTAGAATGACCTCTGGTTCTCACAAATGTTCTTAAATGCAATTCTGCATTTATCATGAGGCATATTTTCTGTAATAATGACTGTCCTAGGTGTAAGGCATTTTAGCCTGCCTTCTGTCATTTGAAGGTGCACTGTGTCGGGTGATAACCTCTGAAAATGCTGAATGTCTTCCTGATGATGTCATTCTGCAAGAAACAAGTAGCTCCCACCCGCAATGGATATTAGATAGTTCCACTAATATAATGAATATAGCATTCATGTTACCAGCAGCAAGTCATGTTAAGAAAAAAAAATGGCAGTAGAAAGAGTAAAACCAGACAGATTTCTTGGAATTTCGCCCAAGTGCTCCGGCAGGTTTTGTGGTGCTGTGCTATACAATATGCCAAGTCTAAAACACAGGGAAAAGACAATCCACAGGCTACTGCATCACATGCTCTCCTATGAGCTATAAAGATGCCTTCAGCCAAAGCCATATACCATTTGCTATAGTCTTTTTCTACCTGCTCTGATTACACCTTATCAGAAAACCTGGACTGGCTTCATTGTGTTTGCTGATACAACCTCCTAGAGAGTAGACAAGCATATCTTAGACTGAAGTAAATGTGTATGATCCAAGCAGCAATGGAAAATTAACATCTCTCAGAAAAAGAATATGATTCTTTTATCTTGTTTCCACTTTTCACCAGCATTAAAAATCAGCTGACACAAGGAAAAAGATGAAACTGATAGCTTATTGATAATTTTCATTATTATTTTCATTTTCTTTGCAACATTCATTCTGGGAGCAAGACAGATAAATCACACTATATGATGAACCTAAACAGCTGGTCAGTTTGCCCTTATAAAAATCCTTCTGTTAAAAGCAAACTTATTTTAATGTTTAAGGAACCTACAGAGATTTATGCATTAGCATAAATGTCTTTCTATAAGGTTAGTGTTCTGAATCAGCAAAAGCATCATTTGAGGAAATTGATATAGAAATTAAGAATGCACTGTTTTTTAAAGTTTGATGAGGCTGTAGAAACAGATGACTGTATCATATATATGTTCAGAGGCAAACAGCAATCTACTATACCTGTGCCTTCACTCTAACAGAATTATTCAGTATTGATATTAAACTCTTGTATTCTGAATTCTGAAAACTAAGCTGTGCTTCAAAAGGTCAGCAGAAATGGCACTGTCTTGCAATTCAGACCTTTGGATGTGATCCAGAAGGACTAACTTTATAACATGATAAATAATATCTTTGCATACTGCATTGACCTGTGTTACTTTTGTAAGTTTTCTAGCTGGTGCTTAAAGATTTTACTTTATCTTGATAATCTGTTTTTCTTTTTTTTTCAGTCATCAAGTAACATTTACCAAGAGAGTAGGTAATAAAGAAAGGCCTATTCAGTATTGTCTATGTAAGCTGGACTTCCACCAACAGATGCCAGAGGTATAACCCTCCAGCAGATCTCATAAGTCTGAAGTAAATAAACAGGTATTCCACTAACTGATCCACTGATCCACTAACACAGAAATCTGCTACTTACCTCCTTGTTTCAATCTTGTTGACTGAATAATGAAGCTGAAACAAGGAAGGATTTAGCTGAGGTTTTGTTTAAACTACATTCTTGCTAACAGTAGCTGTACTGTTGTTTGTGATGGATACATTTTATTCACACTGAATTTATTATGGGTAACAGAAAATGGATAGATATAACTAATTTTAACTACTAATTTAAAATTTTGAAGGAGTAAATTTTTGTTCTTGTTTTCATGAGTGGCCATGTCATCATGGATTGGTAGAACCTCTCATCTTTTGAAATGCATGACATAACTTATTATATCTAAACACTCATGATTTAGAAAAAATCAAAAATATAAAACCAGATATTAAAGGTTTTCATTTCTTTAATTTTACCAGAGTAAGCTTTTTTGTATGCACTCGTCAGTGCTGGCTGTGGTAGTTTGGCCAGCTTGAGTCATTCAGACCATTTCCAGGGTCCTTTTCAACAGCAGTCCTAGGAGGATGTGATCAGGAAATCACTCATGAAGATCTCCTACAGAAATTAGCATAAAAAGGGACAATATACAATGGTCTTTTATTTTTTTTCTTTTTTGTCATCTTAGAACTCAATTCTGTCAAATGTATCTCCATGATCACGTTTTTTTCCAGAGTCTGGTTCAAAATCCAAAGAAGTGCATGGAAATTTTTCAGAGGAACTTTTTTTCAGACATTTATTCCATTTGTTGCCTAATTCTCTTCTCTCTTTAGCTGTGCCCTACTTTAGCACTAAACAAGACATGAGTTATGTAGGCCAAGTCAGACATCTATCATGTATATAATAAGAGTTTCAGTTCTGGTTAGGCCTATTCTTTGCTAATAGGAAAGAGAGGTATTGTCTAAAGTGAGTGGAAGAATGATGGAGCAGTGCTTATTGAACAACACAAGATATATACAATCAGGATAAATCCAATTAGGACTGCATAAACGCTGATGCTTAACACTTTCTTTTCCCTATCAGCAGCTTAACCTAGTTTCTGTGGTCTATAGCAAAAGCAATAGTTGTTATACCTATAGTTGTCATAAATGTTGCAATACTACACAATGTGTTGAAGAAAGCAAAATACAATTAAAACTTCCGTAAATGTTAACCTTATGAAAACAACAGTATATCCTAGAAACCATTAAAAATTGATTAGGCTTATGATCCAAGTCTCTCAAGTATGTGACTTCCTCTTCAGATGAGGAAAACAGGGTCATAGGGAAGGAAGGTTCCTAGGAGAGGTAGGCACTGATTTCCATCTCTTCTCTGGAGGTCAGGTACTTTTCCATCCAGAACCCTGTGCTCAGATTTAGCCTTTGTTTTAGTCGGGATTTGCACTTGATTTCTTTCCCCTTTTATGTACAGCTCTCATTCTAAAACCATATTTTAAAATAGCCCTAGTTAATCCACTCTGTATTTTCTTAAGTGTATTAGCAATCTGTAAAAGTATGTCAAAATAACATACTGTTCTGAGACTCTTATGGTACTAGTCTTTAATTTATTCACAGGGTTCTTTTATATCCCTTGATACCATTCAGTATCAAATTGGATTTACCTTGCCTTTTTCCCCTGGACATGTCCAGTATTTTTAGGAACATTTCCCAAAAGCTGGATTCTGAAGTCTGTGGTAATAAACCTCAATAATTTTTTCTGGCACAGATTTGGGATATTTCTATTGGCATATTTCACTTTCTAAATAATTCACTGACATAACTGAGCAACTTCCAGGGAACATTTCCTTTCAGTATTCCATCTGAGACCATACCATTTTGGCATTTTTGACTGTCTTCACATTCCTTCTGTGATTTCACACCACGTGGGCTGTGCTTTAGCACCTTTGCGTTTATAGTCCACTGCGAAGCAGTCACATTCTCAAAGACAGGTATGTCAAAGGCTGTAGGCTACACAAGGACATGTGAAGATAGTCCTTTTTATCCCTAAGAAGCTAGACCAGGATCAAGGCTATTCAGCTCTAATTCCTCCTGTTTACGAAGAAGTTTCCAGTTAGGTGGAAGTGGTGGATTTTCAGAGCATGTGTAGACCCAAAGAAGAAAAAGGAAACTCCAGATGTCTTATGTCTAGGTCCAGGATCAGGACTGTATATCCATCACAGATCAGCATAAGTCACAGATCAGCATGGATCTTTAGAGGCAAGTACTGCAGAGTCTCCCAAATGATGAGCAAGGCCTGGAAATCAAGAGATTGCTGTATAGTAGTCTTTTCTCCTTCAAGGTACCATCTTCCAGTGGGATCCCAACTGCAGAGGATGGAGTCTGCTGCCTTTGATGCCAATACCATAAGACTCAGTGGTGAATTCCAGTCCAGGGGCTCCCCCAGATCAAAGAAAAGCAGGTCTTCAGAAGTGAGATTCTGAGAGTTTTTCTTCTCATTGCCTCCCACAGCAACTGGAACAGCCAAAAACACCAGCTTCTTAAAGATAGCTTCTAAACTGAGCCTGACCACACTTGCCACCACACCTCACCTGGCACAAATAACTTAGCTAAGTTAAACAAACTTAGTTGTCTACCAACTAAGAATGACCCTGGGAAGCATTTCATGTGCCACACACTCAGTCATCCAGTCCTCCCCTGGTCTGGCCCCTCCCAACAGATGACATGGTAGCACTCCTGGAGAGTGACACTGGATACTCCATCCATAGCACAAGATTTCTCTCTTTCATGTATCTCTGAAAGTGATTCAGAGCTGACAGGTGAAAAACAAATTAGAAATGTTATCTGTTTAACATGGTGCATAGAAATGTATCCAGTGCAGCAGTTTTTTCTCTCTGTAACCCCTTTTGACTACTCACAGTATGTTTTAGCTCAGGCTTAGGGCTACTATATACAAAACCAGCATCCTTCTCAGCCTCTCTCTCTTCATCCCAAAGCTGCTTCCCACATCCCCAACCTCTGCCTAACCTTCCAGACAGCCCTATCAGCTGGGCTGAATGATGCAAAATCATCAGCAATGATGCAAGTCAGCACACCTCTATTTTTTTGAAACCATGTTCCACTTTGCAGCCATCCCCTAGCAGCACCGTTTAGATGCTTGGGTCAAATCATGATCAGCAAATGAGCACGGGGAGGCTCCCACTGCTCCAGCTACCCTTTCCCTGCTGTCTTTGCCTCGCTGCCTTCCTCCCTGCAGCCTTGGCAGCAGCCTGTCTGCATCAGGCACACATCAGTCAAAAAGCATGGCCCAGAATAGTTCCCGTGCTGGGAATTACTCAGATAGTCTTGGATAATCCCATCCTTATAGGGTCAGTGCTGCTGCATGCTCCTGAGTGATGTGATACAACTGGGCCTCTTCCGTCAAGTGTTCCAAGTGTAAGAACACCAGTATAATGTGCAACAGCTGCTGGCTGTACATTATCACAGTCTTATAATTTTTTGACTTGTCTATAAATTTTTATGCCCTTTCCTTTAATTNATTATTAAAATCAAATAATTTCATTTTATCACAAAATGAACATCCTCCTGAATTAAACTTATTTCATCAGACAGAAACATTATTATTTTTCAAATTCAAGAAGGATATCTATTTTTTTTTATTTACTCTTATTTTATTATCATTTTGTGAGAAAGTGGCAGCAAACATGCAATTTGGATTCTTCCAATTCTATACTAAACCTCAGACAATCTCACACAAAATTATATGATGATTTTTTTTTAATTTAAAAATGTTTTGAATTTCAAAATGTATCCTTGTTCCCTTCTTTTCATTTTTCTGATAAATCTGTAAAGATATTTTCTCAACATCTTTCTCCCCATTTCCTTGTATATGAACAGAGCTGCCAATGCATTAAGGTCCAATAGTCATATCCCAATGCATTCTGTACTGGAGCCTCTTGAAGGTCCATTGTATACATGTTTGCCTGTTCATCTTGTTTTTGTAGATGGTTCATCAGGTCCACAAGCAGATATCCAAAACCTGTGATAGGTCACCGTGTAGCAAGTCTGGAGGCCTTAGTTCATTTGTGCATTCAGGCAAAATCTTAAGTTATAAAAGAACACTTCTCCTGGATTTTCATGACTCTGAACCCCTGCCACAGCAAATCTGTGTTCTGGACTCCTATGTTCATTTAGTAAAATCAGTGTGCATGGTGAAGCTAATCAATCTGAAATGTATTCTGAAAAATGTATCCAGATGAAAAACCTTTTTGCAAAGACTTAACCTTTCACCACTACCTTGTTGTTTCTTTCTCTTTATGTCTGTCACCACTTCAAGATCATCCTCCATCTCCACTGGCCCCATGGATAGCCCCAAGTTGTTTCCTATGGCCTGGAGGATGTTCCCCCAAGGACAGGCCCACCCTAGGGCATCAGGCACCTCCCTGCTCCAGAGACTCCCACAGTTTCAGGCAGTCAGGTTGGGCTATAAATATTACTCTCTTTTCTGAGGATGAAAAGCAATTTTCCTGAATTTTCCGCACTAAGTAGAAGAGTTAAAAGCTTGTGTGCTCCTTTCCTGTGGAGTTACAGCCAATTGCCTTAGAGATGCTGTGCTGGGTCAGTTGTTTTTCAGGATTAGGTCAAAGAATGCACTGGCACTACACACATTTGCCAAAAACTGCTCACCTCCAATTTGCTGTCCAGCATCAGAAACCTGGCAGATAAAATGGGGTGCTTTCTTACCTGTCTTTATTACTAACTTTTGAAGCAGACAAATACACAAATTAAATCTCCTTGACATCTTGAGTGTAGTTCAGGCAGAGTATCACTTGGGAAATGGGACTTTTTTGATCTTTATATAATGTAAGTCTTATGTTGTCAATACTATTTATTATGTTTTACACCAGGGGGGAGGAAGGGAGCAACAGATTGAAGTAAACTGTCTTGATGCTGGCAAAAAAATGGAAATCCCCATGGAATGTCATGAAGGATGGAGCAGTCAATCTGACCACATAACTGCAAAAATATACATAGAAAACAGAAAGATAACAAAGAAAATCTCTTGGGATTTTTTTTCTTTCTTTTAAAAAATATTCATTTGGGTTTGCTCCTATATTTCTTAAAAAATCATTCATTTCTTATCTTTTCTATTTTTAACATGTCACTGTATTTAAATAAACCAAAATATCCTAGAATGTCTTCCATTAACACCAGAAGAGGATAAAAGGTGTCATTGTAGTTTCTTCAATTAATTAAAATATGGCAGAGCTGAATTTAAAAAGAATTAATTTCAACTAATATTTTTAAGTGTTGGCCTGGTAATAAACTAAAAGCAGAACAACTTGAATGAATTATTTTAATGAAACTAAGCTTATATTCTACTTGTTTAAATCCCTGCCACTCTTCCAATTAATTTAAATAGCACTGATTGACATAGAACTTTTTTTAATTAAAATTATAAAACTCACACTATATTAAAATATTTTCTGTATATGAGCAGCAAGGATATATGAAGGATAGACTGTGTGTTTCTTTCACAGATTAAAAGAAATGGGTCAAATCTTTTGTTTTACTTGACAATTTAAATGTGACTTGCAAGCAGCCCAGCAGGAGTACTAATACTTGACTCCTTTGTACTAGAAAAGGTCTATTTTTTATCAGGAAGTGAAGCATTGTGGTGTATTCTCTGACGCTCTGCAACGCCCATCTTGTCTGGTGGACAAAAGATCCTGCCCAAGGAGGGGGGATGAGGGGTTAGGAGCACAGTTATCCTCTGTGGCCTGGGGCAGTGGGATGGGATTTCACAGGCAGCAGCATCTCCCACACCTCGCTCCTGGCTGCAGGCTTTCTCCTGACACCCCACCTGCTGCCAGCTCTAGCACTCATCAGCCTCCCGTGATGCCAACTCAGCTACCTAAACCACAGAAAAACAAGCGAAAACTGTGCTGCCGAGGTGGTGAGTTGAGGCATTCTGGGCATTTCTGAGGCCAGAGCCTGAACAAGGCTGTGGCTGGGAAAATGGATATGGGATGCAAGAGCTGGAGGAGACAGAGGAAGCAGAGGAATTCTTTCAACTCTCTTGGCTTTGCTGTGGGAGATGGACATGCCGGCTGAATGGCAGCTGCATTTCATTATGTTTGTTAAACAAAAAAGCCGTCCTCAGACCTTCTTTTCATTGAAAGTCACACATATAAATCAAATATTCTTTAATAGGTCATTTGTAGCTGATGCAAGTGCATATGTTGTGAACCGCAAAGCGTTCATGTCTAGGATTCCTAAGAGCTACAATATAAATAGCAACCATTGCCAGGCGCAGTGGATTTTGCTGCCAAACATACAGCTTGTAGAATCAGGAGTGGCACAGAAATTCTGATGAGGAAACTAGCAATATTCCTTCCTTTTGTTAGATGAAGCTATTTAATCATCTCTGAGAGATCAAGCCCTTCATGCCAGTTTGAGAACAAGCCAATCTCTTGCCACTGATGGAAGAGATTGCACAGTTTCAAATGAATCTGGAAATTGGTTTAATGGGTAGAAGAAAACACAAGTGGTAACTAAGATCTTAGACCTGATGCTTTCCGTTCACACATCATTTTCAGTTTCATTTGTGAGAGCTGATTTTTACTCCTGTTCCTCATTTGTTTTCGGAAGAACTGAAGAGGCTTGAAAGTAAGCATGTAAAATTGCAGAAGTACAGTCACGATTACCATCAATCTCACTTAAACTGTCTGTTTGTTACAAATTCTGAAGGTTGCATGATTTTAGCCCAAAGACACTATGATTGTTTCTAGTGGTCCATTTCATTATCTAACACTTTTTCCTGCTAAACTGAATGAGCAACTTAATCAGCCTCCAAGCCTTATCCAATGCAATAATTTTCAAATGGTTGTCTCTTTCTTCTATTTACCAGTCCAGTCCAATTTAGCATTATCAGCAAATTTATGTACGTTTGAAATTACATACTCCCTTCAAGGTCATTTATGTCCACAAAGAAACCTGCAATAAAAGAATATTAATGAGACAGGATAAAAGCAATTAAATTAACTCACAGCTGAAATGTACCTTGTACCTCCTGTGAAACAGAAGCACTATACAGTACTTTTTAAAGCTGCTCAGGTGGCACCTTGTGGTGATTAATTAAAAAAGGCATATGGTACATTTCAGTCTTGTTTGTGATTTTCCTTCCTTTTATTGCTTTCTTTCATGACCTTTAGCCCAGCTTTAGTAATGCAATAATAAATTAATGTCCTTCCTTGGTTGGTTTGGAAGGAAGAATGCCTGTGGAATGAAACCTCTTCCTGAGCGCTCACCAATGGGAGAACCTGATTATGTAGCTCTTATGCAATGACATCGAAAGCCTCAATTTTCAAAAAAACTACTCTCTCCACCTCCTCAATGCATTTCTTTCCTTGTTCCTGCATGGAAGACCTGAAAGAGAAAAGGATATGTGTTGAAAAATTTTTCACTGAGAATAAAATTTACCCTTAAATGTCATCCCTTCAAAGTAGTCTTTACAGAGTTTCTTTAAGAAGAAAGAAAGAAAGAAAGAAAGAAAGAAAGAAAGAAAGAAAGAAAGAAAGAAAAAAAAAAAAGCAGGAAAAAAGCCCACCTTTTAATTCTTTGAATTTTTAACTTGTTTCTGATACTGTGACAATGAACTTCTAAATGCCCAGTGGCCTCCAGCAGTTCCTTCCACTTCTGCATCCACCTGCAAGTTGGGAAACCCTTCCCCATCCTCAGCAAGCTCAGACTCCATCCTGCCCAGCAAAGATCCTGTCAAGCACAGCTCTGCTGCCTGCAGACAGCCTCAGTGCCTCTCTCCAAAGACATCATGGGCCACTCTTTCCTCCTGCACCACCTCTTTAATTCAATTTCTTCTACAATTCTGTGTTGCATTATGGTTTTTCCTGAATATGATGCTGTTCTGAAGAATGGAATAAAATGCATTTATGAAATAAAGATAGACTTTTGTTCACTAAATCAGCAAATTAAGTAGTTCAAGCATAAGAATGAGACACCTTTTCTTTCCTTCAGGAATTCATAATGAATGTTCATCAATAAATTATAGTGCTATAAAACCATCTAATTGTTTTCCTTTGGTTTTCCCCAACATTAAAAGAACAGTGCACACAAATTCCATGAGGCTGCCCCCACGGAAAAAAAAAAGTAAGGATGATGATTTGGCTTGATTTTTCCCATCTCTCCAGAGGGTGCACAGAAGAGACAGTACAAGCCTTTAAGTTAAGGAGATACAAAAGAACCAGAATTAGCTGATCAAGAGTACGAAAATAATAAAATAATTTAAATCAGTCAGTGTGTGCATAAGCTATAGTGCTCCTTCCTAAGTGGCCCTTAGATAATCCTAAAGAATAAAGATTAGAATAACAAAGCAATCACCTGGCAACTTGTAGCCAGAACCCATGTAGTGTTTTAGGATGGCAAAACATATTTTTCCTATTTTTTCTAGAGTACAAAACAATCTTGCTTTTTTTTTTCCCTAAGCATTACAGCTATCTTTCTGGAAATAAAGGCATATTTTTTAAATTATTATTTGTATAGTTTTCCTGTATTTATAAAATGACTCTCATTCTGGATTTTTTTTCTTTCAGTCTGCATTTGGATCCTAAAGTACTTGAAGAATTCAATTGCTTTATAAGAAATAAATGAACAAATGCAAGGATTGTCAGAATAATTTTTTTTACATCTTTGTTACTAAAATTATGCTAATGCTTGCATGGAGTCCAATATTTTTTCAATTCAAATGACCTTACATCCCAGGACGTTTTTAAGTTTGCATTTACAATGTTTCTTTTATTGCACAGAAGCAGCATGAAAGGCAGTAAGGGACTTAATTTGTGTAAGAACCTCTTCAAAAATGTAGTCCAGATATTAGCACTGTGTAGCACAGTTCTCAGATATTTGAAAATTGTCTGCCTTTGTTTTTATGCATGGTTGTGTTCTTTTCCTTTTTTTTAGGAATACTTCACTTTTAATTTTACTAATTATTTTAATGTTGATAGGGGATAAGTTGCGGGTACTGTACCAGGTGTAACATTCATTTGCAACCACCAAATGATGCAGGCAAGTCCATGTAAAGGGGAACGAATTCTGGAGCTTTCCAACAGGTCATTATCATAACGTCATCGAGAGTGTGGATTGGACCAAGCGAGAACCAATCAAACAACGCCCCTAGGAAACGATTGGATGGGAATGAACCGTTGAAACGAGCCAATCACCGCAGAGATCAACGAGCCAATAGCGTTGAGCCTCCAGAATGGACCAATGGGACTGACGAACTGGCTATAAAGGCTGCTCTGGTGCCACACCCTGGCTCATTTGTCCTCTGCTACTCGATGGTGAATGATCAGTGTCATGTGTGCTGCACTCTTTGCCTTGTACTGGGGCAAGCTTGTCTCTGCCTCTCCTCGCGAGCTTGTCTCAGTTTCCCATTCTTGCTTGTTGTTTAATAAATTGGCTATATTTTTCTGAAGCAGCAAGTTTGTGTGCTCCTTTATGGGGCCCCCGGGCTCCCTCTCAGATTTGTTTCTTACACTTTCTCCTGTCGTGCACTTAAAAATATCTGATATTCATATTTTAATACAATAACAGTTGCTTCAAGATAGTCACTAAATAGATGTGCAATAAACATTAACCTATGCAACAATTTTCTTCTGTACTCTCCATTTACTCAAATTATTCACATTGATTTTTTAAATTATTCAGCTTGTTCTCATATGCAGTAATTTGTTGAATCAATTTAGGTTTAATTTTCTATTACAGTCCCATAAATCTTCTATGTGCTGCTATGCTTTAGTGATATTGACTCTGCAAACAATTCAGGGGCTTCAGACATTTTTCAACCTTCATCACATTAGGCATGTTCAAAATTTTCCCCTCAGATCCTTATTTCTGAAACCTGAAATGTAGACAATAACCTATTTAGGACTCAGAATATTTCTTTCATTTCAAATATTGTTGCAAGTGACTTAGGCATCTAGAAAAAGTGAGAGAAAATTAAACTCTTGTTGTCAATATATTGCATGCCATGTTTCTCCTGTTTCTGCACACTCAATTTCCTCTCTCTTACTAGAAAAACAGTGAGAAAGATATTTTTTTAAATCCTTCTAATTGTTGAACGCAGTTGATTCATCCTGATGGATTACAACAATAAAGAAGAGAATATTTTCATCCCAAAGTACAATTTATTCCCTGATCCCTTTAATCTCAGGCAGAGTTTGCTTTTCCCTGGAAAGTCCACACATTTTTCAATTGGTTGGATAATGCAGCCCTGTGCAAAGCTTTGTGAGGACAGAAGTAGCATTCTTCACAGGCTAATAGTCATAAGGACTCCAAATTTGTGTATTCTGACTGTTTATAGCTGTGGTCTGTAGGTGCTGAATACGAGTTTGGATAAGAAAGGTATTTCTGTAGATTCTTGTTACATGGAGAAGCGGCTATGGGAACACCTGGAGTCTGACCACAGGACTGCATGTACATGCCTGCATGTACAGGAAGAGACTTTAAACTGCCAAAGCAGACTGTGCTGCCTAAATCATCTTTTCTGAGAGTACCATGAATTGGATGGTCAGTGGAATTCATCCCACCGTTTACAACAGCGAATGCCTTCTTTTTTCACCAGGCCTGAACCCTGACTCCCGTAAAGTGTGCAAAGTGAGAAAACAGGAGTGCATTTATTCTGACCACAACTGAGTCTTCTTGGCTACAGCTTGCCAAACATCTGAATATCTACTTTCCTTTTTGTTCTTAAGTCCTTACTTTTCTGCTACTGCTTTCTTTGAAGAGCATGGAATATCAGCAATCTTAAAACGTAGCTGTGTATGAATTCTCAGGAAAAAATTATGATCTTTTACATAGCTTAATGCTACTTCTGAGTTCACAGACAGGCAAAAACTTAATCAGCAGTTTTGATGGCTCAGGGAAGATAAGACTTCTTCCTAATTTTATCTTGAGTTTGACTGCTGAATGAAGACAAGCACTGATTGAAGCCCATAAACAATTCATAAGCATATTAAGAAAAAGATAATTATAAGCTTCCTTTTTGGTTCTTCTTTTTCTAGCTGAGAATTTAAGATTCTCCAAATGTCATGTAAACAGTAGACAAGTGACCTCGATATACTGCAATTCCCTTTCCCTGAACTATATATCCCAAATTTATGTCTATAGAAACTCAAAAGTCATATCCACGTGAAGTCGGGGGATTTGATACAGTTTGGTTTTATGTATTTATTTACATTTCTGAAAACAAGAAATATTTAAATCAAACCCCAAGTACATCTAAGTGTTAGAAATTTTTCAAATCACTTTTTAACTCATGAAGATTTTTGTTCTGCACAATACTATTGAAGTAAGTTCATATTGTATGAAGGAGGAGTTCCAAGCAGTCATTCCATCTCAATGAAAACTGAGCATATATTCTGACCTTTAGTCTCCTACCCTTTAACTGGGTGCAGTCCCACTTTCTTGTTTTATGACAGATTGCTTCCTTTAAGTGCTTTTGGTGCCAGAACTTCAGTGTCGCTATGAACATCGATTCCTTGAGAAACCCTCAGTTTTGTGAGGTGTGGCTCCTCTTTACAAACT
Source organism: Erpornis zantholeuca (assembly GCA_013400515.1). Taxonomy (NCBI): domain Eukaryota; kingdom Metazoa; phylum Chordata; class Aves; order Passeriformes; family Timaliidae; genus Erpornis; species Erpornis zantholeuca. The sequence goes on from VZTN01010660.1 coordinate 36,053, forward strand.
TGGGTTGACTCTTCCTCAATATCTTGACCGCATCCATGTGCAAAAAAAAATCATTCTTGAAAAATCTAATTTTCGTGCATATGTGAGACGAGGTAAGACATTATGCCTTTGTAGATCTTGCAAAAAATACCAGGTGCTAGTACCCAGGGACTTTGTACAGCAATGTCATGAACAAATACTTGCCCTCAGGACGAGCCGAGTTGTTGCTTCTCCATTGACACTCCCTAACTACTCCTCAAAGCAGGCACTTGTGGTATCTGAGGGTTTAGTCTCAGCTTGCTGATAGGACATCTGTTCAGACGACACGGGCGTAATTGCAGTCTCCCATTACCATTGTGTTTCCTCGCCTTCTGGGCCTCTTTGCTGGCATTCAGGATGTCAATCACCTGCCAGGCTGATTGTCATGTTCTCATTTCCACACCGGGCAGGTTTGGAATGGATATGGATAGTTGCCATGCCACTGGCTGCAGGGCTGATAGCCTGGGCAGGGCTTCACAGGGGCTGTCAAGAGCTTTCCGCAGAACTGCTCATTGTTAGAAGTACCTTCTTTGAGGACAAAACGACCTGGTAAAGAGAGCACACAGCACGGAACAGGAGTGACTTTTCTAGTCAGCCTGCCAAGTAGGTGCTGTGCTGCTGTCCCTGCAGTGTTCTTATTGATCGTGTGCTCTTGAGACTGTTATTTTTAAAAGAACATCTGGTGGCTCTTCCTCTTGTGCGCTGGTTTTGTTTTAGCAGTTCCATATGACTACTGCAAGACTAAATACATGTATGCAAATTTGTGTTACTCAGCTCGAGAACTAACCACACTTTTAAAATTTCTTAAGGGCCTCATAATGACTGATTATAGAAAATAAAAAGGGTGAAAATAAGGCTAAACTAAAAATACTTAATGACTGATGCAGAAGAAGTACAAAATAATTTCTCTGACTCAGTTTATTTTACTATGATGATTTTTTGTGGGGGGCACTAAAATCCAGCTACGCAGAAACTTGAATGAGGGCTTAATCTTATTCCGTATATCTGCTATAATTTGAAGAGTGAACAAAGTTCATTAACAAAAATATCTAATTTAAAGTATCCATCAAATATAGAATTTGCATTGCCAGGTTCAGTCACAGACATAGATACAGACATATATATATATAGACAGACATACAGATACAGATAGGTGTCATAAAAAAATAAGATCTACTAATTTTGTTTCATAAAAATTGACCTCTAAAATCATCAATTTCTATTGCTATTGCCGATTAGATGCCATAGCCATAGGTACAATCCATGTACACAGATGTGTTCACATTTATCCCTCAAATCAGTTCTAAGGAGGGTAAATTAGTCAAGGAACTAAACAATATTATTTATATCAGTATCTCAACTGAGAACACCATACTTAGTTTCTGCTAGGAAAACACACACAGGCCTTGATTTTTTCTAAATTGTATGGGAGAAGGTGCACATTTTATACCTACATTTTTTATACAAAATTTTTTTTCATTAGGAAACAGTCTTGAGTTGTTTTTGAATGACTGTACATGAATAATTTTAATTATAGAACTGCTTTTATTTATTTTTAAGCATGATTTATATGGATATTATGCCAAAGAACTCAGATATTTTTAATTTCATACATTAAAACCAAAACATTTGGGAGTAAGGTGGTTACTATAAAAGAAAATTAACAACTTAAGGATAAAAT
>VZTN01010662.1:0-53967 GCA_013400515.1 Erpornis zantholeuca
CAATGCAAATGATGAGGAACTTCTAGAAGACTTGAGAAGCCAGATTCTGGTCTGCTTTAATCACTGGTTTGCAGGAAAACAAATACTTTGACAAGGTGTAGGGTCCAGACAATCCTTAGCATTGCAAGATTTTTGCAGGTATTTTCTTTTCATCCTGTCTGGAAGGGCTGAGAAAATACCTTGACTATGTTAAAGTAGGAGGAAGTGTTTCCCAAGAGTTCAGGAAACGTAAGCCACTTGCTCAGGCACTGTCCTCCCTGAGCTGCTGCCTTTCCTGGTATCTTTTTCAAAAATTATTGAGAACAGTGGTGGGAATCAGCCTGCTTAGACTGTTGGTTTGGTGTAGTTGTCTTTGATCCAGCTCTCCATTACTATCTCATTCTGCATGAAAAGAAGCCAAACAAAAAAACTCCAAACCAAAAAACCAGAAAGGGCACGTTATCTGCTCTTTGTGATTCAATCAAGAGCAATGCTGGAAAACTTGTCTGGCTTAGAAGTGAAAATTGCATATTAAATCAATGCCTTTTCTAAGGTTTGGGCTTTTTTAGTAACTTAGGCAAATATATGCAGTGCAGATGTCTTCCAAAACTTAATTTCTAGGCTTGGTGGAGCCAAGAGGCTTTTTTGTTTGTTTTCTTCTGTGTTTTCCTCTCTGAAGATGAGGCCTCGTTGTCCTGGCTGGTACTGACTCTTAATTGTTAGTATGATGTCACAGTAGCTACAGAGGTTCCAAGATCCAGAAGGAATGCCTCTAAAATTCAGGTTGCTGCGACTTGTTTCTGTTTCAATACAAATTAATGGTATGTGATAGATGTTGGGTTCTGTTTACAGGGTGTGAAATCTACAACTAAATGTAGGAAAAAAGGATCTCAGTTACAAATTGAAGGGGGAGGGAGCCTTTTTGTCGATGTCTTTGACAAAGCAACTCGGTGACAAACTGTGGCAGGAGTGTGAAGGCTTTCGAAAACATCTTTGATTGTTCATGGGATTTTGTTTGTTTATTTTTCCCAGCCATGATGCAGAAAAACCTTCGCTACAGAACAGAGAGAAAGATTTGCAGAAGACCTAAATTTGTCTCTCGGGCAGAGGTGGAAAAGACAAGAGCCAGGTAAACCACAGCTGCTCATTCTGAAGTGATGGGTTTAGTACTTTATGAATGCAGAATCTTCCATGGGTGGAAGTAGGATGAAGAAATAGCTGTTAAGGCAATTGTAAAAGACATGGAAGGGAAAGGGGCATACCTTTCCTACAACCATGTCTAGCCAGGGCAGTGTTACAGCCTGGCTAGCAGTTCTCAGTCAACTCAGGAACCTCTGTGGTGAAGAAAATTTGGGATTTTGACACAGGAAGTGTGGAAATGTAGGAAATAATTCAACACACAGCAATGTTGGAGGGAGCTGCTGATTTGAACAGTGAATACAGATGGAATCAATACGTTTTATGTGTACTAGCTCTTTCTGAGAGCTAGTACATTGAGTAATTTTCAAAGCTAAGTGCAAGTTTAGAAAAATTCTTTTGAAAGCAGCCAGACAATCTGAAAGGAAAGCAGTAGTTGTTACAGGCAGAGCAAAGGGTGGGAGCCTGCAAGGAGATACAATTGCATGTAATAGCCAATTTATGCACATTCCCTTACAGCACACAGTCCTTGCTTAAACAGTAAAAGGAGCAACTAAACATGCTAATTAAAATTGGGGTGGAAGTAGAGGGGAGGGCTGTATCTATCCTGTTTGTGTCATACTGATGTAATACTGGATGCATCTGTATTTACCTACCCCAGTGTAGCAGAGCTTTTATATATACATTGACCTCTGCAGGAGAAATCCTTGTATGTTTAGTTCAGAGTATATCTTTCTTTTTTTCTAATTTGGCATCTTGCTTCCTGACATAAGTCTTGACACGATGACTTGGAACCAATATTTTCATGTGCTGAACATGAAATGACAGTTTTGAAATATATTTGAATATGTTCAGCCGCCTATATTCTCCATAAGCTTGACAAAAATGTTTACTATAATATGTATATAAAATGTCATGTTTAGTTTTATTTTAATTGTCTATTTGTAATGTCTTATAATCTTCAGGGGCATTAAACTTACAGAAGGGTATAAGGGCATTCCAGCTCACTGGGACAAATCTGCCCTGCCTGAACTGGGATTCAAGGTTTGGAGCTTTTTGGTTTTTTCCTTTCTGTCAGTTTTGTCATGTAAGGTTTGTTCCATCACAAGTTCAGTGTTTCTTCTGGCCTTGTAAATGACATTTATTTATTTCTAATGTAGTCTAATACAGAGGTATTGGTAAATTTGAGCTTGATATCACACTGGGCAGACCTGGAGGTGAAACTAGACAAATGGTGGCAGTAAAACTGGCAACATGGGACTTTCACAGCTACTATAAATTCCTTGCCTTGGCAAATTTTCTGTGGTAGCAAGACTGCTACTGGTGCCCAAAACATGTAGTTTTGAAGTCCCAACACATGCTGAAGCATCAGAGGTAAATGATGCCTCTGAACTTCAGGGTAGCCGTTCCCTTAGCTGTAGACTGTTGCATGTCTCTGGAGAGCTGCTGAAGCCAAGAGAGTTCACAGAATCACACAGAATGGTTGGGCTTGGAAGGGAGGACCTCTGGAGATCATAGAGACCAAACCTTCTGCTAAAGCAGATTCACCTAGAAGCGATCACACAAGATTGTGTCCAGGTGGGTTTTGAATATGAGTCTCTAGAGAGACTCCACAATCTCTCAGGGCAGCTTGTTCAGGATATTTTATTATTTGTCAGGGATATTTTATTATTACATTTATTATTATTTCTGTGTTCACTGGCGAGTAAACTTGTTTATCTTTATAACACACCCAATTAAATATCTGTGTGGTTTACCTTCTCTGACTTCCTGTCTGCTTCCACCAGCTCCTTTGTCAACTCTAGTAACTGTACCTACAGAAAAGGTGTTATCTGATGCTCAAAAATCACTGACTTGCAAAATGCAAATCCTCAAGAAGTTGTCACTAAGAAATAGGGAAGACTAATGCTGAGATTTTTTATCTTCCTGGGAAAACATGCAAGTAAACTTTACTTCCTTTCAGGACTGTCATGTATGGAACTGATTTTTAGTAGTGTGAACATGCTCTTCCCTAAAATTGTTTGAATAAAGCCTCTTCATTTGGCTCAGAAATACAACACTGTGTTCACTGGCTGTAAGGAGTGTAAACTAAAAATATCCTCTTTTGTTTTCTGCAACCAAATTCTCAGTTCCTTTTTTATTTATGTGCTCATTTCTGCTATGTATTTAGATACTGTTTGATGCATGCAAATATATTGTGACCCAGATATTAAGAGGGGTTGAGTGGCTGTACAAAAGCATGCAGATCCTTTATTGTCCTGTGAGAGAGCAACCTGGGTATCATAAACACTAGAAGTTAATATTCCCTAGATCAGAGCTCACTTTAACAGAGTGGGGGTCTTCAGTCTGCATTTTTTCTTAGATTATTTTCACTGCTCATACCTCTGCTTCACAGAAAAGACTTTAAAAGCCTGAGTAGGACATTAGGTAGGGTGGCTTTGTTATGATTAAGTAAAAGATGAGAGTAGTTTTTCAAACTTTTCCTTGCAGCTGATTGAGCTTGACTGTTCTTCTGAAGAATACAAGAAAGTCAAGGTGGACTTTCAACGCACAATGCCCAGAGCAGCTATTAAAAGGATCTGTAGAGTTCAGAACCCATCCCTCTGGGAACTGTATCAATGGTATGTGTAAAACACTGCTCTGGTATGTATGCATGCATGATGATTGTTGTTGCTGCAGTTAGCTGTGTGCTGTATGCTAAATATAGACATACACATTCCTGAAATGCCTCTGCTTCCACTCTCCCACTGAAATACCTGCCTAGTATCAGCATTTAGATAAAGAGGTATCAACAAAGCCAAAACTAAGTCAAGACACAGAGCTTAGAATAGTCAGATTCAGAGCTGTGTGAGAGGAATCCTTGCTCCTGACTTCTGCCAGGCCTGTGTCCATGGCAGCTTCCTTCCAGTGAAACCTTGGAGCTGGTAATGAGTCACATCTAGCCCAGTGTTTTGCAGATGGTCAAAACTGAAACAGCCCTCCAAATTTAATGCAAAAGTCATGGACGGCAAACCTTAATATGAACCTCTGTGTTCAGGAAAAAAAATGATGCTGAGATTGCTCCCCCCCCTCTTCAAAGGCAGAGAATGAAAGAAAACATTTGTAGTATTAATGCATTTGTGTATAATGAAAGCATGTTTGTGTGCAGCTAGACAGCAACGTTTGTATGCCTAAATTAGGCTTTACTGTAAGGATTTTCAGAATATACTCTGTAAAATTGTTTCTGAGTGCCAGTATGTCTGGAACCTGTGGGGAGAGCCACTGTGGAACTGCGAAGATTCTGCTTCTCATTGCAGGCAGAAGGACCTAATGCAGAAGACCAATGGTGGAAAGGCTGCAGATGAGCGATTTTTATATCATGGGACCAGTAAAAAAGACATTGATGCCATCTGTCAGCAAAACTTTGACTGGAGAATCTGTGGCCTTCATGGGACAGTCTACGGCAAAGGTTGTTTTTCAGCTCTTTCAGTAACCCTAGACTTGCTAAAAAATTGTAAGTTAGTCACTGCAAAGGTGTAAAGTTTAGAAGGTGGTACTTGGCCAGTCCTGGGCTTCTTTCTGTGGTGCTGTGGGCAGCAGAGCTGAGTTTCACAAGGGTCATTTGGAGCTAAGGCACACTGAAAGGCCTTGGCCTCTGCTCTCCTAAGTCATTGCAAGAAAAGACAGGAGAGGTCAGTTGTAGGGATGGTTTCTTCTAGACTCCAGGTTTACTGCTGTTCTGGTTTCTCCCAACTCCTATAGGAAAGCCTGGCTTTTTTTTTTTTTTTTCTTTTTTTTTTCCTCCAGGAATCTAAATGCCACTCTGGTTACAGGCTTTTTGCCTTGTTAACAAATTATATCCTTTTACATTGTCCTGTGTATAGGAAATTACCAGCACACCGAGTGGAATAGCTGAGACAGGCTGACTGGATGACTACCCACCTTTCTGCTTGAATACTTTGTAACTCTCAGAAATGTTAGAGAATCACAGCATAATAGAAGGGACCTACAAGGATCATCAAGTCCATCTCTTAAGTGAATGGCCCATACAGGGATGGAACCCACAGCTGTGCTGATGAATATTAGTAGCCTCTGCCAGGAGAGGAGATTTGGTGCTATTGGGGAAGGTGGACATCTAGGATCAGGAGGAAATCCTTTAGAGGATTATGATAACATTTAAAATGTTCCTGGGGTGGCTCTTTAATATGTGTGCTGTGAAAACTAAAAAGTGTAGGTAATGCATAGTGGTCATTTTCACTGAGAGGGACATACAGGACAAGTGAAGGCTTTGGAGAGGCTGTTAATGAACTGCATAATGGATTTGTTTATTAATTCATTTTCACACAGTATCGTTTTGTTCCCACAGTGTTGATGTCTTATCAACTCTGTCTTGGTGTCTTTTCTGCAGGAAGCTATTTTGCAAGAGATGCATCTTACTCTGACAACTACTGTGGGACAGACTCACACACCAAGACCATGTTTCTAGCACGAGTGCTGGTGGGGGAGTTCACTGTTGGTAGTTCTGATTATGTTCGGCCTCCCAGGAAGGACAGCGTGAACTTCTATGACAGTTGTGTGAATAACTCTTCAAACCCTTCTATCTTTGTCATCTTTGAGAAGCAGCAGATTTATCCAGAGTATCTCATAGAATACCAGGCATTGGCAAGACTTCTATAGCAGCCAAACTTGCAAACCTTATGTTTAACTGGTTTAAATGGTTTTTTAGTTTTGGCTTAAGAGAGAAAAACTGATTTTGGAGAAGCTGTGTGATCAGATAGGTGAGTGTTCAAAAACATTTTTTCTCTATCCTTTCTGTGCAGTAGAAAACAAGGCATAAAAAGACATAGAGGATGTTTTAGAATTCCTAAAATCCCGTGTCCGTATGCTATTTTTAGCAGATTTCACATTTCCCTACATTATGAGAGCCTTTCATAAATTTATTAGAAGAAATTGCCGATGGTTATAGCAGGAGTATTGGCCATGACTGCCAAGTTTAAACAACATTTAGTTATTGTTTCAGGATAGATCTTCACATGTGCTCATTGGTCAGAGGCTCTATCCCTCTACCTGTTTATCTGTTAACTTAAAACTGAATAAAACACAGTTTTTTAGTAATCTGTCTTCTGTAACAGTAGACATTCAGATGTTTGCAAATGTGATTGCACAATCTCTATGCTCAACTCATTGCATAAATTCTTAGTAGCACTCTTCTTTTTTGTCCCTACTTAATCTGCACCACCAAAACCTCAAAAATTAAACTTGCTTGTTGAAAAAGAGCAGAGACTTATTTTCACTTGTTGAGTTTCTCATTTAAAACAAGTACCAAAGATACAAGCATAACAGGGGTTGCTTGGTGCTGTGTGATTTGGTTGATTTACTCTATCAAATAAATACTGTATTTCTTGTCTGCGAGAAGACAAGTTTCCCATGACTTTCACTGTGCCTACAAATGAAAGAGTGCTGGCAGATGCTGTGGAGGAAGCAGAGGAGGCAACTCACGCTGTTATTTAATACCATATTTAGTAGTGAAATACACTGCTTGTCCTGCTTGATTATCAGTACCTTGTTTCTGTGGATGTACTTTACGGTTCCCTTACAGCTGTTGGGAAGGTTGGTGAGTGACTGTCTCTCATCAGGTGTACTGCGTGTTTGGGTGCAGGAGATTCACAGGTTTCCTGTGTAATCAAGCTATCTCTGGACTTTTTTTCAGGAAAAATGTGCTTACCTAGGAAGTGGTCTTCAGCCATAGAGCTGAAACGTTTAAAATCTGAAGATTAGGTTGAATATTTAATTATGCCCATCAGAAGAAGATAATAGCGTTGAGCAGTCAGCTCACATGTGTGCAATCAAAAAACTTGAGCTGGCAAATATTTTTTTAAGATTAAAGTTGCTGATGCATAGATAAATACTTTATCATAGGTTTAATGTACTAAATTAGCTACAAGTTAGCTATAGCATATTTCAAAAGCCTTAAAAAATACTTTCTATATGATCTAAAAAAGCTCATCTCTAGCTGCATTCTTTTTAATTCATCTGGATGATCATTGACAGGTGTGCACTGGGTAACTCTTTATTACTTCAGCACTATGAGCCAGGAGCTTGGCCATGATTAGCTGGAGCAAGACTGTGCAGACCCCTTTCTATGTGAACTGCAAATCTAGCAGCATGATGCCTAAAGGAAAATACTCCTATTTATGTTTAATCTCAGTAAAACACAGGATAGGGAAAGGCAAGTTGACTGTATTATTTCTTCTGAAAGATTGTAATAGAACATAAATGATAAATCTGATGTCAGCAATTGACCTTGTCAACAAATAGTACATTCGTTGAAGAGGATAACATTTTTGTAGGAAAGCTTTCCTACCTGTGCAGAATAAGGTTTTTCTGCCAAAACAAAAACCATATTCATCTAAATGTTAATGGCAAATGAGAATTCTGGTAGTATGCCTTTCTTCCTCTGAACATAACCAGAATTTCAGGTAAGAACTATGATAGCTAAAATCATATTAATCTTCTGTCAGAAAATTGAAACAAACATCCTTTTTCAAGGAAAAAAGTTGAGATATTTTTATTGACATTTTTTATTGTATTTTTAAAATCTTTAACTTGATTCTTGAGAGGATGTGTGTGTGCTCGTGTGTGTGTATGAGTGTAAGTAAAACAGCAAATAAAATGCCTGGTTGTAGTACTTGGTCATCTGTTATTTCTCTGTTATTACAGAAAAAGAAAAGTTGCCATATTGTCCACTTTTGAAACTGCAGGGGTAACTTTCTTCTGTATAGTAAATAAACAGGTATTCAAACCACCAAATTCATTCTGATGGTTTTGTCTTTCAATACTGGAAGTACAATGTTTCAATATGCTTGTGAGTTTTTGGAAGCTACAGCTGTTTGGATTGCATTTGGAAATGAACAGATTAAATATATGTTTGCATTAAGTCCAAAATCTAGCCAAAAAGTAAGAGTGAACCTCTTTTCTGAGTGAGGAGGATTTCTTTTTGGCTACTTAAGACTAGCAACTGAGCAGGAAGAGTGCAATAATCTGTCACTCCCTCCCACGCCATGTGAGGAGAAAGATAAGCTGTGAAGGTTGTTTCCTTTTTCGGTAACAGGTCCATCCTGGCAAGACAGACGGCACAGCCAGCAGAAGCCAAACAGCTTTGCTGTGCCAGCAGTGGGGTATGGAGCATCATGGGGGTTTATGAACCCTGTTCCTTCCTGCTGGGCTGGGAAGGGGGCTGGCAGCCAGCCAAGGGCAGTACACTTTAGTGAGGGTTACCTGGAGCCAGGTTTGTCATGATGTTTTGACTAGATTTTAAAAGATGTGGGTGACAAAATCCTGCCTAAGTGTTGTCAGCAAAAGAGTGGCAGTATCTGGTGTGGATACCTGCAGCCTGGCAAAGTAGGGGCTGATGGGAGAGAGGAATGGGGGTGGATGGCATGCACCAGCTGCAGAGGTGTACTCAGTGCTGCTGGGCTTGGAGAAGGAGCTTTGCTTCTAGGAACCATTGCTCAGACCTGCCTTAGGGGCAAAGGGCAAGTGAGAGTTGCAGAAATGCTGCTTGCCTTGGAGTACATCCAGCAGAAAATCCAGGTGGGATGGCTGTTATGTGGGCAGCATTACTGGTGCTTCCCTGTTTCACCAAGGGATAGGCTTCACAGCCTCCAGAGCTCCCTTGCACTTCTTGCTTCAGGCCCATCACAAATCTGTCTCTGTTGCAGAAATCTTAGCAACTGAGGGAATCCCCCCTCCTTGAAAGTAGCCCCAGCCCACAGTGGTGCAGGGAGAAAAACACGTTGGAGACAGATGAGATTTTTCAAGGTTGGAAGAAAGTGAGTGGGGCCAGTATCAGCCAAGCAATGAAACAGTTTATAATCAGCTTTAAATTATTTTACCATGCTTTCTACTGCAAACACATGGAAGAGTCTGGTATCAGATGAAGCTATGTCCAGGATGTTAACAAAGGGAAACAAGAAGGTGGTAATTTCCTGAAGTATTTCACACAGAGAGGAAATTCTGCAATTTAATGCCAGGTAAGAGTTTGCAATCCATGAAGCATAATAATTTCTGCCTCCCAACTCTGTTTTTCTAGGAATACTATTTATAAAGTACAAAACTGTAAAGCCTTTTCTATCAGCAGCCTCATTAAAAATACCATTTTATACTGACAGCTTTCTGTCATCATTACAAAGACCAGAAGACACGTTTAATAGAAGCTTTCCTTTACCAAGCAGCCTTTGCTTCATATCATCTGTCAGAGAATGACTAAAATCCTTTTGTAACACAGACGTGCCCAATTTTAAACAAACTCACAGCTCAGCAATGCAAGACAACACACTTGCTGTTTCTGAGGAGAGGAATTATTTTAAACCAGCTTCCTTGTTCCTCCCTAGACCCAACTGCTGTTGACTGAAGCATGTTGTACCAGAAATGCTAAATAGTTACCATTACTTAAGGATATAAAGTTATGTTTTGCTGTTGCAACTATAAACATAATGCTGGGGGTGAAGTTTGTTGTTGTTATTGTTTTGGTTTTGTTTTGAGGATTTTTTTTTTTTGGTAGCTTTTTTTTGTGGTTTGGGGTTTTTCTGAGGTTTTTTTTTTTTAATTGATTCTAAAACCAACTCTGCTCAGGATCATGTTATATAGCTGCACAAACACACTGTGATTACAGTGATATTACCAGTTTCTGTTTTGGACAGCTGCTGGTAGCCTCATGCCTTGTTTTTCTGGAAATACGTGCTTCCAGAGACTCACTGATCCCTGCCCCAGGTCACTCTGCAGGTGTGTTCCTGAGCTCACCCAGCCAGGGTGAGGTCCAGCACCACTGAGTGTCCTGGTACAATGTCTGGTGGCTGTATCACCAACTGTTACTGGGAAGGAACAAATGGCTTGTTGGGTGTATTACTGGAAAGCTGGCAGCCTTTTTTCTATCTTCTCTAGCTGTCTGTTTCAGCCTGCATGTAGAACAAGGGTTGATGCACTTCCAGAAATCTGACTTCAGATGCAAAAATAATTTCTGTATTTCATAGTGCTACAAACCAACAGGTGAAAACACATAACACTTTCTAACCAGAAGCCTGCAGAACAGTTAAAAGACTGTTAGCACAGACTCAAGTAAGTTTACTTGCACACATACTGTCCGTGTTCAATGCAGCTGGGAAAGACTCTTGGTTCATTTCCCAAGCCTCTAAAATGTGATGCACAGCTGCAGCCACTGCGGGACTGTTTTTTTCCAGTGGCATCAATATATGGAATGATGCTGGTGGAGAAGAACCTCAATCCATCCCAGTCATACCAGTTTGATGCTAGTGCCAGCAAGAGATGCACAGAGCCTGGAGAGGGATCACGGATCAGCAGGAGAGCACCTGAAGAGCAGCACAAAGGAATTCCAGCCACTCCAGCCCAACCTGAATGCCTCTGTGCAAGCATATGCAGAATAAAATATGGGGTTAGAGACATGCACTCCTGCAGGTCTGTGATCTCAGTGGCATCACCTAGACATGCTGGGATGGCTCCTGTGACTGGAGGGCTGGAATGGAAGGATACAGGCTTTTGAGGAAGGACTGTTAGAGGAGATGAGAAACTCAGATGAGAAACTCAAAACTTAGAGGAGATGAGAAGGGGGTCAATGACTGGGGGGTCACCCTTTGTCAATGACCAGGTGTAGTGCATAGACCTGGGCATGGATGAGGTGACTGAGACCTTACAGGCAGGATTAAAGGGAGGGATGAGGGGCCCAAGAAAGCTCATCAATATTCAAAGATCACGTCCTCCAAGATCAGGAGTCATGCATCCCAACAAAGAGGAAGTCTGGCAAAAATACCAGGAAACCTTCATGGATGAATGAGGAGCTGCTGAACAAACTCAAATACAGAAAAGTCTCAAGAGGGTGGAAGCAAGGACAGGCAGTCTGGGAGAAACACAGAGAAATTGTCTGAGCAGTCAGGGATCATGTTAGGAAAGCTAAAGTAAGCCCTGATGGAAATAAATCTGGCCAGGCATGTCAAGGGCAACAAAAAAGGCTTCTATAGGTATGTCAGTGATAAAAGGCAGACTAAGGAAAACATGGACCCTCTCTAGAAGGAAACAAGAGATCTGGTTACCCCGAACATGAAGAAGGCTAAGGTACTCCATGACTTCTGCCTTGGTCTTCACTGCTAAGTGCTCCTGCCACACCACCCAAGTTGCAGAGACAGGGGCTGGCAAGAAGAGTTTATACAAAATCAAGTGTAAGAAAGGGACAATCTTGATTTAGGCTTGGAGTATTTTGTCAAATTCATGTAAGGAATACAAAAAAGCCTTTGACAGATGATAAAACCAGGGCCTCATAAGCGGGGGCTGGGACAGAGCAACAGACGATCTGACCAATTTGGCTAATCATGCATTCTCCTTTTATTATCTCAAAATGTCGGGTTATATAGAGTTCAGATTGTTTACAGTTACAGGTGCTTTTTAATTGGTGTATAGAGTGAGAAAAAATGCAAACAATTTCAAAGTTAAGGCAGCTATTGTGATTACAGTGTAACTATCCTATCTAAAACCTAAACACACCTTAATTAGAATTTCTTGTTGTGCAACAGGATTTATCACTTCAACACAGGCCTAAATTCTGAGGCTTACCTGGATAGCTCAAAGCTCTTCCATTAAACAATCATGTCCGTGTTCCTTAAGATATTCTGCTATAAGATGACTTTAGATGGAATAAACTTCCTGCTCATTCAGGAAGGTGGGAAGTTTTTAGGCAAGGCCCATCCAGCCTTTTGCCAACTGTGTGTATAAGCTGCACAGTAAATCAGCCTCCAGCACACTATTTTTAGCAGGGGAAAAATTATGGACAACGTGTAGAAACTAAGGTAAATACAGCAATGTGTTTGTAACAGGGCACTTCTGTTTAGCATGCCAGAGATGCTCCATGGAAAAAGGAACAATTCAAAGACTACCCCAGTCAGTACTTCACCACTACTACCTATACAGATCTGTTCTTTTTAAAAAAAAAAATCACATGAAAGAGAAAGAGACAATCTTTGAGTAACAAGATCCAGTAATTTGATCAGTGTTCAGGCAGCATGTGGGAAGAAGGCAGCAAAAGATGCTTGCTGGAGAGAAACTCAGGGACCTAGCCAGGCATCAGTGAGCAGATGGCTCCATCCCTGCAGTGAAGCTGAGCAGTCAGTCTCTTCCTCCTGCCGCTGCAACACTTCTCTGTGCACAACACCAAGAGACATGCTGTACCTAAGGAAACCTCAAGCAGACTATGCCAAACAGGCAGAAGGTCAAGACTTGCAAAGAACCAAAGGTACTTCCTTATTTTTACAGCGCTGCAAGAATTTTTGTTATATACAAAAATTTTAAAGAAAAAAAATGTAAGAATAAATAAAATTTTAAAAAAGGATCTTGAGACTGCACCAATCTCTTCTCATGGTTCTGTTATGGTTTAACCTCAGCCAGCAGCTCAGCCCCTCAGAGCTGCTCATTCACTCCCCCACAGTGGGATGACGGAGAGAATTTTAAGAATGAGAAAACTCGTGGATTGAGATAAAGACAGTTTAATAGGTAAAGCAAAAGCCACAAACAAAACAAGAAATTCATTCACCATTTCCCATGTGCAGGCAGCTGTTCCACCATCCCAGGAAAGCAAAGCTCCAGCAGGCGTTAACGGTGACTTGGGAAGTCAAATGCCATCACTTTGAATGACATCCCCCTTCCTTCTTCTTCCTCCACACCGAACATGGAGCCACATGGTACGGCATGTCCCTGTGGTCAGTGGGGGACAGCTGTCCCAGATGTGTCCCCTCCCACCTTCTTGTGCAACACTAGCTGTGTGGAGGGTGAAGGCTTTGCAGAGGAATAGGATAGAAGGAATGTGAGGAGTGGAAGAGTATGGCTGTTTTGGCTGGGAAGATGTGTGTGCACAGTCACACAGCTTGAATGGATCCACAGGGCTGCTGCAGCTGGTGATCAGACAAGTTCCTTCCTGAGGGGGGTGAGGCACTTGCGACATGACTTGCTCTGGTGCCACATATGGAGTCAAGAGAGTTGCTGGGTCTGATGATCCTGGACCACTCCTTTGCAACTGGCTCTAGAGCATGCATGCTCTTAATTTCCTTGATTCAAGGAGCTAGACAGGGAGGGTGCAGACTGCAATGCTTCAAAAGTCAAGGTCTCCCCATGAAGCAGCTGTTGTACCAACACCTTTTGATTACCCTTAAATTTCCTCCAGTTCCTGCTTGCTTCAAATTCATATCTTCTCTGTCTCCACCTTTCCAACAGCAGTTCAGTAGCCAGAAAAATGGCTGTCACCTCATTTCTTTGGTCTTAGCTACTGGAATTTTACTGGTAAGCCAAGGAACTCTTCATTCTTCTGTCATGTCGATGGAATGCGCCAAGTGCTAATTGTTAATCGAAGTGTATTTAAAATCACTTCAAAGCATGGAGGAGGTGCAACTCCTCCTGCTTTGCAGATTAAGCACTGTGCAGGAGCCTTAGCTTTGATTGTTAGTGGAGTTCATGATAAAATTCAATGCACTGTGTCCTAGGTCTTCTGCTGTAACTGTGGTGCCTTTGGGGCTTTCTCTCGAGAAGGGACTCACAAGTACATGAGAAGCATGTGCCGTACAATGTAATGAAATGAAAATCTATTTTAAATTGTGTAAATTGAGCTTGAGGAAAACATTCTCAAAGATTAAGTGAAAAGAAGTGTGATGTAGAAAAGCAAGTGAAAGTGGGATGCTTCTTTACAGATATTATTCACAGCAATTTGAAAACCTCCAAAAGAAACTGTGGAGCCCATTTTAAAAAATGATTGGAGGCTGTCCCAGAGGAGGGCAGTGAGGAATCACCTACTGACCATCAATGGGACTTAGGCTCCTACCCATCCTTGGAGCTTTGAAAAATAATTATACCCAGTGAATCATTAACTAAGGGTCTCATCCCAGAATGCTTCAGGATATACACTTCCATCTAGCGAGATTCCAGCATAATGTAGACTCCATTTTTTGGTCCAAGTGTGGCTTTTGATTTGAGCTGCAAAGGAATCTGAAAGAAAAAAGAGCATCTCATGTGCAGTTGTATGTGTTTGTTTATGTGTGTATGACACCCCCACATACAGACAGACATTTTTGCTGGAGGACCAGCTCATACCAGGATTGCTGTGGAAGCCGTAAAGTACTTGTTTTACAGTCAGCTGTGGTGGTATAATATAAAATAGAATTTACAGCCAGAGGCTGAGGCAGTGGTTACCCAGGAATGCTGTAGATCTGAACAGAAAGAAATTAACTCTGTAAACTCTAGAGCTGGGTGTAATGTTCATAGCAATAGGCCTATACTAAAGTGCTTACATCCTGTGAAATACATACACATGTTCTCACCCTCTATGAATCATGACATTTTGCCTGTGGTCTTGCCATACTGGTCTCCACTAAGGCAGGGCTATGTAACAGTTCTTTGGTTGGAAAAATTATATATCTGAAATCACATTTTGCTTAAAACGTGCAGCCCAGGCCTCTTGTCCCTCCTCATTATGGAAGCGTCTCTACCAATTTTCTCAAATGAAGAGAAGTCACAAAGGCAAATCTCTTAGTTGTCCTAAGAGACACTGTCAACTCCCTCAGGCTAACAAGTGTGATCTTTAAGCCTCTGCATTTACAAACCTCAGTCTCTGGGCAGGTCTTGAATTGAAACTTCTGCAAAATCCTCAGCAGAGTCATCTTCGTCTCCAACAAACCCATTTTCATGCCAATGCAGCCACGGGGTCCTGCCCCAAAGGGCAGGTATGCAAAGGGATGTCGTTCCTTTTTGGCCTCCTCTGTAAACCTAAAAGGTGCAGAGATGGAAACCAGTTTAAGAAATGCTTTTTGCTCTTGATTCCATGTTTTTCATTTAAATCCCAAAAGCTGGTTATTTCAATTGGTCTTAATGGACAGGTCAAGGGGACTATTGACAGATTATGTCCTGACATCTTAAATAAACAAATAATTGACTTATGGCCATCAGCCTTTGTCAGCTGGTGATTTCAGGTGAGGATGTGGGGACATGAGTATTGCTTCCAATCCATCCATTTCCAAAGATGAAAATCTCTCATCTTTTTGGATTCAGTTTCCAAGAACTTTAGCCTGCCAAGGCCCAAAGAACTCATGCAGGGTAGAAATACATGAGAGGCATTACAGGCTATTTTGAGATTTGGAAAACAATAATATTGTGTATTTCCACTAATTCCATCCCCATGCTTAGATAACCTAAATAAGATTGAGATGCTACTCCAAAAAGTACTGTAGAGGCCCTTAATTTGAGATCGAAGGACCATTAACTCATGTACTAAGCACTGTCACATATCCCACTGCAAACAGGTTCAGGCAATTCTTGCCTTGCTCACCCCCATAAATCATTCTGGTGAATTTAAAGTCTCCCTTGTTTTAACTCCTACAGCCGATTTCAAATTCAGCTGTAGCTGAATTATATTATTTTTTGTTATGCATTTATTTTATCATTCTTACTAACATTACCAACTGATACAAGCTGGGCAGAGTGTTAGTAATTATGCATCATTCCTCAGGGAAGGTTCAAAACGGAATTAATCTCAGATTCATAACAAACAGCGCTGTGTGAGTCAAGGAGACTGCAGCCCCCATGAACCATTTTACCCTTTTGTATTACTGTTAAAGTAAGAAAGCATTTCTAGATAAGCATTGCTAAAAATAGCCACCCCAGACTTCCAATTACTGCTAAGATTCGTCTCCAGCAAAATCTCTGGGCTTCTCTAACCCTGGAATTGCTCTTCTTCATGGCCAAAGGACTCTGATGGAGCATATGCCTAGATTTGTTCCTAGATTTGAAGGAGCATTAGGCAAACCTACCTACACCACACGTGTTGTCTTACTGGCAAAGATGGTTCTAGGCTGCCTGCCTCACACTCAGTTGTTTGTGGAGCAGGCACTTTTTCCTTAGCTAACTTTTCAGTGTAGTGGTATCTTAAAATGCATCTGCCCACAAAACAGTTCAAAAATATAGCTGCCCACAAAACTAAATTGTGCTTCCACACAGCACCACATCAGCTAAAACTCCCTGCAAGTTCAACACAGCACCTGTGACACAGGGCATGTACAAAACCACAGCTTGACAGGGTTCTCCCCCACCCACTAAAGACAATAAATGCTCCATGCCAAGCAAGAACCAAGGATCCTAATTTACAGACAGAGAGCAAGTTCCCAGTGGGAGACAGGGTAGGCTCCCCACTCAGTGTATCCACACTGTTGTTTCAGGTGAAAAGGCTGCTCTAAACCAGCTAGGAGCTGGATGAGTTTCCCAGGTACAGCAAGCCAGTGAATATACTATCCCACTTCTGAATTTCTGCACCCAGAAGCAACATTATTTACATTACCTGATTTGGAAACAGGTCTAAAAACCTGTGCCACAGTTCAATCTTGACCAAACCTCACACCTTCTGTGGGATACACCACAATCATAACTTGTCTGATTTAGTAGAAATAATGTGTTTTTATGGTCTAAATGAAACTGTGCTCCTCTTGGTGGAAATGCTGGTTTGCATGAATAGTGGGTGGCTGTGGCTGTGAAAGAGCAGCAGAGTCTGGTGTCTGCGCTGGACAGGTTGGAGATCTGTGCCAAGTGGCCCAAGTAAGGTCTTCAACCTAAGTATGAAAAGCATTACTTCACATACCTCTCAGGAATGAACTTCTCGGGTTCTGGCCAGAACTCAGGGTTGTGGTGAAGGTGTCCAACTGCAGTTTCAATGACAGCTCCAGCTGGAATATGCTGCCCCAGCACTACACAGTCTTTAGCTGCTTCCCTAGTGAATCTGCAACAACATCATGCATCCCAGATTATTAATAAGGGTTAAAAACACAGCAGGAGAGATCTATAAAAGTATCTGTCTTCATCTGACCATACAATTTCTGGGGTAACACTTTCTCATAGATAAAGACAACAACTGTTGCTGATGCCAGTGTCTTCTCGGCTTATAATCATCTCCATTTAGAAGTCCATAACTCCAGCCCAGCTAGTTGACTTTTGCCCCATTCACAGGAAAGCATTTCTGATTGTGTACTGTTTTCCAAAGCATTAACTGCTAAACTGGAATTTTACTGTTGAAGTTCGGTTTAGGCTCATTTTTAATGAAAATTGCTGATGAAATCTGTCTGTCATCTCTAATAACAGATAGAAAGAGTATGCTGGTTGGCTTCCAGGAAAAAAAAATGATAGTAAATATAGCTTTGAGTTTGTTTATTTGAGAAGCTACCCCTGTTGGTGCAGCACCTGAAACTTAGCAAGGGATGGTTTTAATATTAAGGCTGAGTGTTCTGCTGCCACTGCTATTCTGGAAATCCAACCAATTCACAAGCCTTGGAAAACCACATTTCACATACACTCATCAAAGCCAGGCAGGATGTTAATAACAAAACTCTGCAGTCTTCTCCCACCCTGTGGTGATAGGTGACAGAGGTACCCTTAGGAACCTCATCATGACAAGACTGAGAAACGCCGCCTGCCAAAGCTTGTCTCTGTAAACCTTACAAAGGATTGTGTGTGGGTGTGCATCTGTCATGGTAGATTCTGATCCAGATCTTTTGATGCTTGGGTGGTCACTACAGATCCCAAATCAGCCCAGACCCAGGTGGGTGCCCTGCTATCTCAGTCTGGGAGCTATTCCCTGGCACCAGCTGCAAGCACAGGGGTGGGACAACGTGCAGGAACTTCCTTTACTGCTTCCCACACTCTGATTAAAAAGTTGAACAAAGATTTCAGCTTCAGCGCTGTCTCCCTGGAATCATAACAGAAACATGTTCTTTCCTCACTGTCACCCATCTCTCTTTCTCATAGACAAATAAATAACACAGGTTCCAAACCTGGAACAAAACACTGGCATGCAAAAAAAAAAAAGAGAAAGAGCATTGACAAGTTATCCTTCTTGTTCTTACATGAATTTGGTGATAATGGAAACATGAATTCTAGGGGAGAAGGTTCTGTGGACAGTACGATCATTAAAAAAAATTAAAACCAACTCATTTTATAACAAACTTGGCTGCTTCTGATTTTTCCTCTAACTCAGCATTATCCTTGTCATAGGCAATTACCATCTTTCAGCAGCCCTGGGCTGTCCTATCCATTCCACATCCATCAGAGTAAAAGCCAGATCAATAAACAGCACTGACAACACCAAACCAAACTTCAGAACAACTTTGCCCCATTCTTGTTCTGTCTCCCATCTGACAAACAAAGATTGCTCCCCAGTGATACAGCCCAAACTCAAAGCAGCAAAACAGTTTCCACTTGTACCCCAAGTTTAACACAGTAAAGCCTCATCATCTCATCCAGGAGCAGATCTCTTTGATATTTACTCTCTGAACAATCCTGCTGATTCCCATGAAAAAAATCTTGACTTCTGATCGTAATGAACATATAGAAGAGAATATGATTTTAAGCCTCTTTTATTTTAAGGTGCTTGAAGTCATGGGTTAAATTTTTCAAAAGCAAGCTCAGGTTTGGCTTCTTTCCAGTCATATGAATTTTTCCCCAAGCTTCATGAGAGTTGCCATTGCAATGGGCTGATCACTTTGAAAAATTCTATTTCTTAATATCTGTATTTATGCCTGTGATTACTTGGAGCTTTAACAATCAAACAGTTTTCTAATTTCTTTTTCCCTTGTTTTCAGTTCATCAATATAGTTGAATTGGTCTTGTGTGAATTGGGACAAAATTTTCAAAAGTTAATGGATGTTACCATTAGTTTAGCTGTATTAGTGTAACGCACTGCTAAAAACACACATGTAAAATACAGCTTTATGAATTGCAACCCTTCCACAGATCAGGGCCTTAATAACCAACAGGGTAGCCTGAGGCACACAAAAGCAGCAACCTTTGGCTGTCTAAGGCCAGACCTGCTTCAAAATGGCTCCATCCTCTAACCTTGGGGGATGTGAAGAATGGTGAGGAAACAACCTTGGCCAATTCACTGTAAAAATGTGCTTTAGAAATACCAGAATTATCCAGCTTTCCTTCAACAGGCTGCATTATATCTTTCAAATGCACAAAGCAGTATCAATGTTGGCACAGAGACTGAAAGACCATTGGTCTTCCAACAGCAGATTTCCATTTAATAGAGCCAGGGAGCTATCCTGGAGCTGTGTAATCAGAAGGGGAAAAAAAAGATACCTGAATGCAGGTGGGTACATGCGCAATGTCTCTGCAATCACCATGTCCAGATAAGGGAGTTCTTGTACATTTTGGTAATCAGGGACCACCTGAAAGGGCAGGACAAAAGGAACAATTACATTTTCTCATATGTAAGTGCCAAACTCATCTCAGATTAGCTTTTAAATCATCTATTTTTTACTGGGCATCTTTCCTGTAGAAGAACTCTATGTCTCATCTAAAACAGTAAATGATAAAATTATACAAAAATGTGGGCAGTAATTAAATGTGTGTATAACATTCCTTTCATCATCAAAACGCTTTGGTGCACAGCCCAGCTGAAGATATAATAATAAATCAACTTGCTAGGAAGTATTAAAAGCAGGTTATTACAGAGAGCATCAACAGCTACAACAGAGCTATTGTTTTACACGTGCACCAAAATCTGCACAGGACACTTGTTTCTTCCCAAGGGCAAGAGCACGGCTCACTCTTTGTTCACAAGAAACAGCAAGCCCTTCAGTTACTGTTGTTAATATTGGAACACCCCCTCTGCACTTTCCCAGCTATAGAAATAAAGCACAGTGCTAGTGCTGCGATGCCTGTGGAGGGGTGGAGATGGCACTGGAAGACGCTGGCACCCTGAAGAGAAACAGCAAGCAGTGCTAAATTGCTCTGCCAGGTAGGGATGTGCCGAGCTATAGCTCAAATCCCACCTGCAGGACTGCAACAGTGCCTGAGCAGAGAAGCCTATTTCCTCCAGTCCTTGTTTAATGCTGCTTAATTTTTCATGGTGGTCAATGCCTGAGCCCATGTTTTCACAATCCTACAAAGCCATCCAGCCCTTGACAAGGAGTGGTGGGCACTAAAACTCCAATAGGGTTGTAGCTCAGAAGGCTTTGCCCTCTGGCTGACAACAAACAGACAATGAGAGACACCAAACAGCAACAGTGACACGACTCAGCACACGGACAAACGGAATTTTTTCCACTGTTGCATTCCTTGGAAAAAGGACATCTTCCCTGTTTTATTCAGTGCTCTCAGCAGAGGGCAGCCAAAGAACATCGAATAACCTCATCAGGAAAGTAGAGTTTTGTTTTAAATTAGAGCATCTCCTAAAGACTGACACAGAGTAAATTGGGGAAAAGCACAGACGTCAGACTAGACTAAACCTTTTATGAAGATTTGGGGCCCCTGCCGTTCACAAAGGGGACTGGATTCCATCCTTCCTTTATTTACTACAGCACTTTTCATGTATAATGCATATTTTATTGAATTTTCATGCAAAAACATATGGTACATACTGAAAATACTAAGCGGAGAACAACTCCAGATGGTATGCAGAAAAGGCATACAATAGAACAAGGATACCTTGCTAGATTAGGGTATCCCACTTATTCAGCACTAAGCCACCATGCACCATTTCACATTAACTGATCTTTTCTAGGAAGGAAATAGATACATTCTATTATCCCCATTTTTTGGCTCAAGAAAGAAAAGCAGAAGCAGAGAAAGTAATTTGCACAGGCTGAGTAGAACCAGTGTGTGTGCTCCACTCTCAAGGGGAAAAATGCAACTCAGCTTGTCAATAGATGAAGTATTTTGTCAGTTTATGACAAATATTATTAATACAGAAAGTATGGACTGCACAGACAGCCTTTCAGTGTGGCTTTTACCTTGTGGTGCCTGCTAACTCAAACCTTTGTCTTAGGTCAGTGGTTATCAGATGAAGGACTAAGAGACTAAAAGCCAGGTGAGAACCATGGCTGAAGGCTGTGTGAGGAACAGTATTTCAGTAATTCCAACAGCTAAAACCAAAGCTGGGAGAATGATTTTTATCACCCTTGTTTTGCAGACAGGGGTCTGAGGGCTGCCTAACTTTGTGGGGGAAATCAGTAGCAGAGGCTGGAAATGCAGTCTCAAATTTTAAGTCTTTACAGCACAGCTCCCTTTCACCATGCCCACAGGGGTGCTCCACTCTTCAATGGAGTGCTGTGGTGTGCATTCTTTTATTTTTTCTGCCAGTTTTACAACTCTCTTTCAGAATTTTCCCCTGTCCTCCTGCATCTCTTTGAATCCTGAGTCAGCATCTGAGTCCTGTTCCTGCAATCCCTCATGATTTCATGGCCAGGCTGGCTGAGAGAAGAGTCCGGGCTCAGAGAAAATGAGTGGTGGAGCCAAGAGCACACCGAGATGTGTTTGATTCTCTGAACCATGCTCTTTCCACTGGGCCTTCCTGTCTCTCTCATAATCCCTCTACTTACTTCTGGAGTCAATAATTAAGATAATTATATGGTAACCTGATATAATAAGTAGCCACTAAATCAAACCATACATCAACAAGTATAACACTAAATTATTGGAGCTTTGATTTGCTCTTTCAAATAGCTTCTATACCTTCAGGGAATTAGCAGTTCAGAAAACAAAACAAAGGTGTAAAACCAGCTGATTTTCCTTAGAAGAAAATTCCTTTTGCTTACATAAAGAAGGAAGGGTCGGTCAAATGGCAGCGGAGTGAACTTTGCTTTCATGAGAATGACAGACACATCGGTCATTTCCTACATCAGTTGCAACTTAATTATTGGCACTTCCATGCTTTTAGCATCAAAGTAGCTGGACCTAATTTAGTAGTTGTTTGCAAGGTCTGACCTGCAGCTGCGTAAAGTACACACAAGCCAAGCATCTCTATTTAGGAAGGATAGTTTGTTGCTTTTTTTCCCTTTCAAAGAAAATATTTTCCATTTGTTTTTCCACTCCCTCTCTTAAAAATATGCCTTTAGCCAAGCACATTTCAAAGGAACGTAAACACGCTTTTCTCCCTAAATGTCCCTATTTATATCTATCAACTGCTGGCAGGTTTGCTGGGGTGAGGGTAGTGTTGTGCAAAGAGGCCACTTTAACCCCCTGAAAAAAAATTGTCTAAATTGCCTTGTTCTCAAGATGAGGTGGTTTTTTTTCGCTAAGAAAGATTCCTGTCTTTAACAAGCACAGATGGGGGGGCATGAGGGAGGAAAAGACATTGCATATAATAAAACATCCTGTATTTTAATTTTGCAGACACTGCTTTGCACAGCAGTTTTTCTTGTGCTTTGCATAGCCTTGTAGTGTCTTTTCCTGTTGATGTGGAAGTGAAGTGGCCATGTAACATCTTGTGGCATTTCTCTGCATGCATGTTTCCCCAGTTTGGTTTCTGGAGGTGTGGTGGTACACCCTTACCAATCCCAGACCAGAATTCAATCACTTCTGGCATCTAGTTTGGCCACAGACTCTCCTTTGTGAATGAAGAAAATCACAAGCCTCCATTACTTGGAAAAAGATGGGAAATTAATTCTTCATCCCACAGAGTACCCTGAGGTGAAATACCAGCAGTGATTATAAAACTGCCTATGTGCTACAAGGATGACGCGGGTTTTAATCCCTATATAAACTCCAAGAGAGATAACTACCTTCAGATCCACCTCTGCTTTTCAGTATTGGTTTTAGCGTTTTCCAGGCAGGCAAACCTATTTTTTACCACCGCCCTCAGTTAACTTTTAATTCCTCAATGAACAGCAAAGGAATCCAAGTGCTGACAGGAGCAGTCTGGCCAATCACTCTGCTGCAGTTTGAGATGTTACTGTTCCCAGTTGCTGGCTCTTCTTTGCTGGCTATGCCTGGTGCCACCACAGCCAAGTCAGCAGAAGGGAACATATGCCTGCACCTCAGTTGCTTCCATACAACGTCCAGCATGAACCCATCTTCAGTGACAGCTCAAGACTGATGCCGCATGAGACACTAACTTTTCCCCAGAGTAGCTGACGATCATCCTCCTCTACCGCCTCTGTTTTGGGAATGGTAATTTAAAGTACACATCAGTGAATAAGAGATTTCCACTTATCCTATTGGCCATGCTCTAGTGATGCTCAGCATCCACGAATGAAAAAAAATCAGAGAAAATTTTGTGCAGCTGACAGTGTGACGTGCACCTGAAATCAGTTTAGAAGCAGCAAAGCCTGCCGAGACCACATTCCTCACAAGGAGCACTGCTGAGTCACAGCCTGATACTGAACCAGCTGAGGTTTCTGAGAAACTGCAATCCAAGTCAAATGGCTCATGGGCAGGTGGGGCTGTGATAAAGTCCAGGTCAGAGACGTGATGTGCGGATCTGCTTAAGTACAGATGCAGATCCATGAGTTATCTGTGTATGCATAGCTACACATGGGCTCTCTCCCAAAATGTAGACTTTGGATGGCAGTAGGATAGGAGCCAAAAAAACCCCCAGCAATACCCCCAATTACTCGCACCCAACTCCCTTTCAAATTGCCAAAAGGGCTATTCAGACAACAGCCATTCACAAACAGGTCAATAATGTTTCTTGATCAAATAGACCTCTCTTTGAACACCTCTAGGAGCTGCTCATACCCTAGCAGAACTAGAGCCTTGTGCCTCACTTAGCCTCAGAGAGGGGAAAGAAATGCAAGAATGTGAAGTACAAGAAAGTCAAGTTAGGGTTTCCCCATGACAGCTTTGCCAACAACCATACCACAAAAAGAAAGGTTAGAGACAGGACTGCACTCAAAATGCAGATCAATGAAACAAGGGGGTGGGGTGGTTTAACAGGCACCTATCCTTAACTTCCTCAAAGAAAGCTTGTTTCATGTTTTATCCCTCCCATGACAACATGCTGGAACCCCTGTAAAGTACCAAACTAAAGCCTCCCTACAATCTCAGGCAGCAGGATAGTGACTACATTAATGAAGTAAAATATCTTAGCTTTATCCCCAGAACTTGGACCAAACACTTAAAAAATGCTTAAGGCAGTCCTCATGCAATACTTACTGCTTCTCTCTGTTGTGTGTGCTCCAGCCTGCACCTGCCAGGTGAGATGTGTCTCTGAGCCAAGGCACCAGGCAGAACCAGCCCATGCTGCTCTGGAAACAGGACCCTGAAGCTCCCAAGTTGCACTCACTCTGGGAGACGGATCATGGCCTTTAGACAGAGAATAGCCTGCCTAAAATCACTAAGTGTCTGTTGGGCACTTCTAGTGACAGAGGCCTACAGAACTTTCTAGCAAAATATTAAGTTCTTGGCTACAGAACTGAGGACAAGGTTCAGGAATGAAAAATGGGACAAGAAGCCTGATTTCCATATTAACATACTTTCTGAGATGCTTGGCACCTCTCAAATCTTTAGAGCACACCTTGGTAGCACTAGAGCATCTACCATCACATTGTGCCTTCTAACATGCTCTCAGAAATCAACATTAAAGTTCTCAGCTCCATACCCTCTTGCATCCTTCCCCAGAAGCCAGAAAAAGCCGACCAAAACAGATACTCCCAAGCTTTCAATTTATTTCTTTGTTCCATGTGGGTCACCTGCCACCTCTTTCATCTGCTTGGGTTATTATTCAAATGGAATTTTGTCAAGATCTCACTCCCACCCTTGGTGGCTGCTCATCGGGTTTGGCAAAGTAACTATGCTCATTGAGGCACATCTCAAGATGTGACAACATTCAGTATTTAAGACACCTCAAACAAATTCTTCCCAGCTCCTCCTAAAGACTGAGTGCCAAATAAATTTAATCTTACAGCTTTTTGTTCAAATCACCTGCCAGTCACCTGCACCTCCGACTCCACCTCTCTCTGGGTTCACTATCACGCAAGTCAACTGACCATACACTGAGGAAGGTGCCGATCTGCAGGCCGAGTTCAGAGCTGCTGGGAAAGGCTGACACACCAGTTTCATGCTGATAACCACATTACACTCAGACCTTGCAGCCAAATTCCTTCCATCACTTTGGTGCAAATCCACGCAGCTCCCTGGGGCTGTATCAGTGTAAGGGAGAGGAAAATGTGGTTTTAAGGATGTACCAAATAGCACTGGGGAAAGAGCCAGACGGTATAAGGTTACACCATTGTCAACTCACTTTAATGTTACTTTGCTATTTGAATCAAAGAATTCAGCTCCTGACAGAAGACAGACCTGCACTACCTCCAGTAGCTTCCACCGTGCTAAAAACAAGGTCTTTGTAGCATCACTGCTCACAGGCTAACTTCTGTGAGATAAAAATACTTCCTGAAACTGAACAGTGTCCTAAAGCCAAACAGATAAACATAAAAGCTGCAACCAAAACAGTCAGAATTTCCCTTCCACCTACATGACACATGGTGATCAGCAAGAACAGAACGTGTGCCATCAGGTAGAAGATCCAGAAAAAATAAAGTCAGGAAAAAAGAAAAAAATCTCTAAGGAAATACTTTACGAGGCAAGCTACGAATGAAAAGAAACGAGGCAAAAATATGTTTCTATTTATGTTTTGTAAATTTGTCAGCTTTGCCTAGTCCCAGATTGTCAAGAGAAGTTTGTGCCCTCAAATGAAAATCAATTAAATAACGGTGAGACTAGGAGCCTGGGATGCTGTCACAAAGGGAGGTACAGGTTCCCAGTGTGCTGATACTTCCAGGCCAGGCCAGGCAGTGTTTCGTACATAAGTACCCTCACTATACTGATTTTTATTATTTTACTTAGGTTAGGTGAGGAAAAGTAGCTCCCCTCTAGAAGTAGCTCCCCTACCTGTACGCAATGCATGCCTTGCTCCAGCTATTTGTGATGTGGTATAATCCCTGCCCATGCACTGCAGCAAGCTAAGCTCATCAGAGGCACAGAGACTGCCTCTTTCTTGCCTCCTTAAAAAACATTCAGCCCCCAGGAAATCTGCCCTGGTTCTCTCCACAGCCCACTGAGGCTCGAAAGTCTCTCTTTCTACACTTGTCTGACACAATCAAAATTTCTACTTGGGTGGCAAAAATGCTGAATGGTGAAGGATCCCAGTGGGAGGGAAGCAAGGAGGAAATTAAACACGAGAAAGGACTGCCAGAGGCCCAAAAGGCTGAGAAAAAGAATTATAAAACTGGGGTAGGTCTGTCCAAAGGGCATGTCACCAGTCCAAAGCACATTAACCACTGAAGTTCGTGCAAGACTTAATCCTTCCTGCTACAGAAGTGTCCCTTGATGGTTGCTGCAGATCTACAGGAATAAAGAGACTTTTTTTTCTCCTCTCAGGAGACATTCATGGTATCACATAAGAGCCAGATGATTTAATTTAATCATTCCTGTTCCAGCTGGTATTTTCTGTATGGAGGTGACAGTGCTTTAAATTAGGGCCTTGCATATAAAAGGCCCACGTGTTTAGTTTAATGAAATGTCCATTTCCTCATGTTATGTTTATATTAAGAGGCATCAGCATGAATTTTCATGTTACAAATAGAGGCTATATTATGGTCTACGTGCTGAGGTTGTCTTTGGTTGCTCTTCATCTCTACGGCAGCCTTATGGACCAAGAGGCGACTCAGCCTCAGGCACGCAGTTTGGGGAAATATGGCCTAGAGAGCACAGTCCAACATATGAGGAGATCAGGGCTTTACACAAAATAAGTTCTGTAATTTGCCCTTCTTGAGCCAGTGGCTGCTTAAGTTGCTGGCTTCAGCAATTGCTCAATGAGACATTTTCTGAATTAGTAAACAGGAAAACATTCATAGCAGAGAAACTGCAAGATTCTCTCATCACTCAGCGTAATTATTATTTGCTCTGACAAGGGCAGGTCAATTTTAATACCATACAACATTTATGCAGTGCCCAATGCCTTGAAAACATCTAATGTACATTAGGTGCAGCACAACAATAATAAGACTTTGCCTTTCCATAGTTGTTTTTCCCCTGAGGCTTGCGAAGTGTTTAACAAACATTAATTAGTTGGTCATCTTCCAAATGCATGTGTGAGGTGCTCCTGGTAAATAATCCCTCCCCTACACACAAGGGGCCAGCAGAGGTGCTGAAGACTGAGACCATTGATTTACAACCTTAGGAGTTGAGTACCCACCAGCTCAAGTCTTCACAAATAGCCCGATTTTTATTTTTCAGCCTCAGTGTGACTCGTGTTCATAAATAGGCAAATGCTGCTCTGAATGCATAAAGTGACCAAAAAAGAAAAAAATCCATTGCACGGCATTTAAATAGGACTTAAACAAAAAGGATCTTTGTTGCTTTCAGCTGCCAAAATCATAACAGTTCAGCCTGTCCTTGAGGAACTGATGGGACTAAAAGTACAGAACATGAAGAAGTGTTTCTGGTGCCAAAGCTCCAATTCCTTGCCCTAGACTTCTGCACCTTCTACCCGATATAGGTAAAATTTACCAGTGAAAGACATGTCCAGTCCAAACTCCAAATTTTAGCATGTTGTCTTTCTACAAGGCACAAAGGAAAAGTTTGTTCCTGTTGAAACTTCTCACAGTTTAACTGAAAATATGAAAAATGGAGAAAGAAAGGGGAAAAAAGTACTTTCTCACCAAAGCTATTCAGTGCCTTTTCCTCTTTTGCTCTCCCTGGAAAGTTCTGACTGCCTTGGGTACAACAAAGCAATTTACAACCGGTATGTGAAATAATTTGATAGCACTTGAAACAGCTTTTGTATTTTTTCCCTCCAGTGCATGAAGAGGATCTCTGAAAAAAAAAACCAACATGACTTGTCAGCCCAAACTGCACCACCCCAAGCTTAGTGGGGAGCTGGCTGTGAGCAGGGGTGTCTGCTACCATGACACTGACCTATGACCAACTTCTCTAGATATTCAGATAAAGCTGTCTGCAAAGAATCCTAGCAGATGCCTATTCAAGGATCTCTTTCCTCTTATTCCCTGACTCTGTCTTCCTCCATCTGGGAACACAAAAATTTCCCTAAGCCTGTTCATGCTTAGAGTGAACCATCGTGGTGTCATGTTCTGGCGCTGTTTTGTGTCTTTGCTCTCCTCTACCCTTTGTAGACCAGCATGGCACGACTGTCCATCTGTTTATGATTTTTTTCTCACGATGACTTGGTCCTGATTACACTGATAAGCACAGTAGGTTATTTGAGGGCCAACTGGACGTCGGTAATGACATTCGAACTGTGCTCAAGTTGTGGGAACATTTCCAACTAAAAAAAGGAAAAATTCCACTGGGTCCTCCCCAGGGAGAGCCTTCCTGTCCTTAAGTCCAGGAAATAAAATAAAAAACTTAGGTTTTTATTTGGAATTCTTTTGCAGTTATCAGTGTCCAAGTGATCCACAAAAACTGAAGAGAAGACAAGAAAAGAAACTGAGGCCTGGGGCTTTCGGATGTTTAAAGATGCATACTCGAGAAGAGATTATATAGAACAGGATTCGGTGCAGGAGACCACATGTTTCATGGTCTGCTTTAGCACAGACTTGAATCCCTGAGTTAGAGGACCTGCCCCCCTGTGCAGGAGCTGAGGACAGAGCCTGGAAAGCGCAGCCGTCTGGGGGGCACCACGTAGTGCCAGGGGTAGTAAAGCCCTCCCTCGTGCACTGACTCACTGGCCCTCGTGAGCATGGGGAAGCGAAGGAGAACAAAAGAACAACTCAAAGAATTGCAGGATGAAGTCACAGGGTCAGCAGTGAGAAAATACAGAATACATTTGTAGTCTGAACAAGGTCATTTCCAGCATGTTTTAGGATGATATAAGGCTTTACGGGGAACGCAAATGGAAAGTATTGCTCATGATTTCTTCTGCTATATGAGTAAGCTGCTTTGGCCTTTATTTATTTATTACCTCACAGTCCCACCACGGTCCTGGTGTGAAGACCAATTTGCTGTTCTTTCTGTCTTGCTTCTCAAAGATACTTTTGCTTCTTGAACCTGACCCTTTCCTGTCTCAGTGCCTGGCCACATCACTTGTGTTACCTCTGTATTTACAAGAATACCCTTATTTTTACAATTTGCAACACCTCGTTTCTGTGCTGTCATTTCACTTACGGCCATGCTACTTTAATGCCCAGCATTTTATCCTTTATTCTTATTTTTCAAAGATCAAAAGCATCAAGTCTCAAAAGTTCTGAGGTACAGGGTAACCTGGCCAACACAGTGGTACCCAGCTGGGCTTGAGCCAGCCCTGACAGGGAGGCCACTTGATGCAGACACCCCTGAGCCACAAAGGTGGCACCCACAAATTGACACATTTGATGGAATCATTCAACACAAAAGAGTGCTTTTAAGCCAGAAAACCGCATAAAACATAGTGTTCTGTAGGGGGTTCACCAGCAATTTTACCCATATAAAATACCTAATAAAGGATGGTATCCTCTGCCCTTTTATCATGAATTGAGGCACAAAGATCTATAGATATCTATAGATGGGCTAATTTGTGGGGAGGGATTTTCTGAGTACCAAGACGAAACACAGCTGTGGGCTTTTTCTGTAAAGGGCCTGTCACACACATGAGAGCAGCTAGCATATTAGCAATCCTGATCGCTCAAACATTATGAGCAAGGCCCCAACATACTTTGAAATTGGCTGGAAAACACATGAGATTTATGACAAATAACAGTATTTTGAACTTCATATGCCTTCTGGCTTCGGAACTGGGATTCAGGTTTTCAAGTCTTACTTTTTCAACTAGAAAGCTTTTTTCCTTTGTTTTTTTCTTTACTGGCTGTCTTTTGTTTTAATAATGAAATATGAGATTCTGATTATATACCTGACTTCAGTGTTGAGTGATTTGAGAGAATACAACACAAATAACAGATACTTGCAGCCTGATGGCAGGATGCTGGTAATATTCCATTTACAGGGCACCATGGGCCATCTCTGCCTGTCCTTTGACCATCTGCTGCTAGCACTCAGCTAGAATCATGCAGACTTTTTTAAAAAGAAAGGAAAAAGTCTACAAGACCAGGCACTTCATGTGAATAAACATCAGACAAGCATGAGCTGCCCCTCAGAGTACCCACAGTACTGAAGCACACATTTTGGGGGTGTGTGAGGGGTGTTACTATAAGAGGGGCCTCAAGGATTAATCATCCAACCCCCTTTTGAAAATGCCAAACTTGGTACCTTGGCAAAGCTTGACACAGAACAAAATTGAAACATGCAGACAAAGTAATTGGGGGGAAATTGTGCTGAGTTTATATATAGCATTTTGTTTCTGCTGAGTACAAGGGGGGAGGTGGAGAAGGGAGGAAGTGAGGGGGAGAGAGGGAAAAGAAAGATAAATTTTGGTTGTTGCTGTCAGTTGAAGATCCACTTATCTATGGCAGAAGCCCAGACAGCTGCATGACTCTAAATGAAGAAATTTAATTAAAAAGTAAAAAAATTAAAATTAGCAGGGAAAAAAAAGAGAGAAAAAACAAGACTTCTTGCTTCTCACACCTACCCTGATGTATAAATAGAGACTGACGGATGAAGGGTGCTTATTATTTCTTTGACTTCTATGTGCATAAAGAAATCTACAATACTCTCTAGTGAACCAGCAGGATGATCAAAAAGCCAATGGCATGTTGCTGCTATTTCAACTTTGCTGCTCTGGTTAAAATTATACTGTGCAACATCTTGGTAGCCCGAGTCATAGCCCATGTAATATAATACTTACATCACACTAAAAGAACAAGGAAAAAAAAAGGTGGGGAAAGTTGTCTCATGAAGAAAAGATTTTGGAAAGCAGGTTACTTGGGATCATATTCCACCAGAGCTATATCCCTCATAAGAAACATGCTGGTAAAAAAAGCAAATGGATATGATCCCCTTTTGCATCCCTTGCCTACTTCGACCTGCCTTCTGCCAGCCTAACTTACGAGCAACCTCAGGCTTTTCCTGCCTCAGCTCCCAAGGTATTTGTGACACAGCTCGAAAGAGCCAGAGCATCTTGCACTTCTGTCCATACCCACTGCTTTTGCTAACACATTCGCTTCCTATTTCACATTATGGCACAGTAAGAGAGATTGGTACTAGTACTTTTGGCCTCTCTTCATGTGCATGGACACATGTGCACGTGTGCTTTCTGTAACACATCCATCTATTTGAAGTGGCATAAAAATGACTAAAATATATACATATTCTTTAAATCTCAGAAGATTCAAAGTGTCACTGCTGTGAAGTCAGAAAGTTCATTCCAAGTCCTGGTCAGGATGTGGGAAGACTTTTTTTTGTGTTCTGCATATGCATGTCACCACTTTTGCTCCTTGGTACTACACAGGCTGGGAGCTGAAGAGCCAGGGAACATGACAGCTTGCTCCCTGCTTCCCATGGTCTTGATAGAAAATTTGCTTTTATTTGCCTTATAATGGAGTCTTGTCCCATTTTTGCCACAAGAGATGCTTTGGCTGGTATATTACAAACACCATGCTGACAGTGCCTGTAGCTGTGCCTCAGTGCAACATCACCACTGGCTCTTCTTTAAAGCACTAGAGAAGAGTACCCTGCAAAGCAAGGAACAAGTTAACAAAAGGCTTCATTTATCTCCAGCTGATACCAACATGACAGCGGGAAACACAGGGTCAGATTCCAGGCACATTATTGCGAGGGCAGGAGGAGCACAGGGAGTAGCCCTTGTGTAGCAAAACCACAGGGCTTGCTAGCAGAAGGTCAAGTCCTGACACAGCTTTCCAAGCAAATTTGGGGAAGGTTTTTCCTCTCCTCCACCAGTTTTAATAAGGCTGATAAACCTTAATCGTGGATACTGCTGGAATGCTCAGAGGACGGCAGCATGTGATGCTCCTGTTTAAAGCCTGATTGTTACATGGTACTAACAAAAAACCCCCTGCTTTTTTAAAAAAAGGTTTTATGCCATGTCAACCCTGGCAGCTAATACTGATATTATTCAACATAAAGGTAAATCCTGAATGGAAAACAAAATTGTGGACATACTACTTGAGCAGAGATTTTACACATTCCTTCTGTGTAAATAAAGAAGTGAACCTAACCTGCCATTAAAGCTTTGCTTTACGATGTGCAATTGCTGGGGGAAAATTGTTGTAATGTGTGTTATACACTCACTCACACACCAGCAACATACCAGCAAAGGAACGCACTCTTTGCCTACCTTTGTATGGAAAAAATAGATGCAATTTAAAGTTTAAGGGATCTGTTCTGAAGGTTTATCTAGCTATGATGTCCTTGGGTTCCAAACAGAGGCTGGGATCCAGGGGAATTCTCCCTGCACCTCTGCCATCTCAAATTATGAAGTGGGAACCATGCAGGGAAACTACAGCTGCTATTAGACCTGTGGAAGAGGAGCTGTACCAAAACTGTTCCTTGAACAGACAGCAGGATGGGTTCCTGCAGCCAGTGTCAGGATGTAGAAGCCAAGCCCATGCTGCTCTCATGTCCCCTGTTCCCCAAAATTTAGAGTGTCAGCTGTTGAAACAAGGCATTGCCATTCCACTGCATGTGGTGCTACCAGCACATTTCTGCTCTGTCCTGGATGGTGCTTTCCTATTTGATTATTTTTTCCATCACACATTTCTTACATCATTAAGGGGAGTTATTAATCACGTGGCCCAGGAGCTGTGGGGCTTCCCTTGAACCCAACAATACCACGGTGATGGACAGAGCGAGTGTTTAGCTTGGGGTTAGTGCACTCCCTCCTCTTTCAAGCTGAAAGATGGCTTGTGTTCAGAGTGCTGCGCACAACCAGGCTCCACACAGGATGCAACAGGCTCAGCTCAGTGGGAAATGAAAAGGATGTAGACTCTTTTGTCAGCTTGACTTGGTCTAAATAATGTTTAAATATCTGAAAGTCATTAAATTAGAGTTCAGAGACTTGGCACAAAGGCCTTTCTCTAAGATTATCTAGGTTTGCTGAAGTAAGACAACAAAAGAGAATAAACCAAACTGAGCAAAACCAACAGCTGCTGCTGCTGAGATGTTATTCTTCTCATTAAGCTTATACACTGAGCCTATAGAGGAGGCAGCATTTCCTCTCTCTCTTGCTGACAGTTCAGTATTAGGGCACAAAGGCGGGTCACTGTCCTTGGCGATACGGTAAACAAAGATAAGAGCTGAAAGCAACAGAATATTTTTTTAACCCTGATAATTCACTCAGTATGAATTCCATTGTGGAGAGATTTATTGTTTACTTCGAACTCCTCAAAAGAGCTCCTTGAGAATGCGCCGGACACAAAACACACATTTCAGCTGAACGCGCTGGTGAGGCCTGCACAGGGCATATGCTACTTGTCCTGGATTCACGTGTGTGAAACATTAGTGAACCTGCTGGAAAAATGCTGTCCCAAACATTTGCCCAGATCTGCTTGCTATCCTGGGCTGGGAACTTAAACAGATGTCTTCAACGGGCAGCCATGCTCATGAAAATGCTTTGTCAAGATGCCAACAAAAAAACCCATTGCTTTCCTTCCCTGCTTGCAAAATGTCTGCAGCAGAGCAGCACAAGAGTGAAAACCACGACACTCTTAGTAGAGTCTCTTAGATCAGTCTTCCTTCTGGCTTGGCCAAGTAAAACTCCCCATTGCCTTCCCCTCACAGCTCATTTCCCCAAATGCAGACATATCCCACCACTACAGGGGAGGCATGAGCGGACGATGTCACTGCCAGCAGCAGAGACCGTCTTATCTTTTCTGTGTAATAGTTCAGCAGCTTAAGGTAAAGCAAGAGTTTAAACATTTGCTGATTAGGAGAGCAGGGCATCAGATGAGAATTTGGGAGCTGTGAGTGCTGCCACAGATTAGGCCATTTAATCCTGCTGTGGCTCCCCATCCCGCTTGGGAAGCAGAAATAAAACTTCTCCTGCTACGTGCCTGGGGCCTCTGAAAAGTGCGCTTGGTAGTCTTATCCCAGGAATACCAGACATAACTGCAAACCCAACCAGATTAGATTTAGGCAAACTGCCCTCCAGAAGAGCACAGAGTCGGGACTGGAGGAACAACCAGGGATTTCTCATGGTTGCTGCTATACATTTGACCTTCCCTACCTTTTCATAGGTTTCAACAGAAACAACAATCTCTTTTCAAGGAGGACACAAGAAGGTTTGTTGCAATGCTATTTTTCAACATGTGTTTACTGAGGACATCCTAGGATTGGTAGAGATGGATTACCTATAGCCTTGGGCTGTGCTATAAAGTGGATTGTGAGTTTAAAATGTTTCTTTTCCATTTTCTGAAAAAAACGTAAGCTTAGCTGGTGCTAAAGTATCCAACCGCATTCTTGGGCTTAGCTTTTGTAAGCTGATCTAATCTCCAAAGCCTACATTAGTTCTTGTCCATTCTGACTATCCCCTCTATATTTCACTGAGCAACTAAGAACTCTTTTGGCTTTGCCAGCACTGCAACACCCATAGGAGGTACATATCCATATTCCTCTCGTGTGTTTTCAGATCACCACTACTCTTGCTCAGTGGATACCAGTTGCTCTATTGCTTGCAGCAGGCGTGTACTTGCTCTTTTTCAGCTGTTCTCAGAACCTCTTTTTAGCAGCTCTCTTGCCAAATAATCTGGCAACTCAAAATACAGAAGCGAATTCTGTTATCTGTTCCAAGGGAAGTTTTTCCAGGAGCACTCGAAGATGCCAAAATTACGGAAGAGTTGTTTACAAAGGTCAGTGCACATGCACCAGCATGCCAACCAGCTTCTGATACTCAGGTCAGCCAGGGTTTATCAATGTGAGTAGTGGTTCTTGTTCTAAGAAACCAATTTCATTGAGACAGTCAGCCCACAAACAGAAGCTGAGCAACTGTGGAGTCCTGAAGAAAAGAGCAGTAAAATTAATTCCAATGTATTGTTGTGGACTCATGTAAAGAAGAGGTATGCCCACCTATGGTTATCACACCCAAAACACACTGGGGATCTCATCTACTGTCTCCTACTCCTCATTTCATGGGCTTGAGATGAGACGGAGGCCCTGCACCCACACACCTACACCCTGTGCTATTTATACAGCACAGAGTGTGTTTGTATTGATATGCCATCTGATATATGTTACAGCAGTATGTACTCATTGGGGCTGGGGCTATACCTCACTTTCAGAGCTGGAGGCAAATTCAAGCACAGTCTGCTAAAAAGCATTGGATAGCACAATAAATCAGGAAAACTCCATGTCAGTACAAGCACACTTTTCCTGACCCCTTTCCCTGGACCCATTTATCCCAATACAGTGAGGAGAATAAACAAAATTACCAGGACACTTTTGCCAGGGAACTGTATCTATGCTATGGTACCTCTCAGTGCAGATATACAATAACTAAAGCTCATCACCAGCGCTAGTGGAAGAACCACACAGTACATCTGTCCTGCGTAAATGTGGGGCTGCTAAAAGCAGCAAATGACTTCCCATCCAGATGTGAATATGGAACACACACTACACAAATGTGTGCAATAGGTAGGAGCCTTCACTACCGCCAACAGGTATTGCTCCACCAGCATCTGCCCGTTCTCATGGATCAGCATTGGAACATGTGCATGCCTTGTCTGCCATTCCTCAAAAATAGCTAGTTTTTTAAAAGAAACAAAACTACAAACCTCAGGGCAACATCTGAAAAAAACACCGTAAATGGATTGATAGAGTTTCTTCAAACTGTGTAAGCTGTAAGTCTTATGTGTGCATAGAAGAGAAAAGGAATCAGCCCCCTTTTAAACAGTAGTGACAGAAAAGAGCCACAGAGCACATTCCCTGATGATAGACTTGCCTAATTTGGATAACAGACTGTTTTAGAGTTTGTGTACCAGACAAGAAACAAAATAAAAATATAATGCAAAGGCATCAAACTAAAGAAGCTTGTACTGAAAAAAAGTTACATTGATAGAAGCAGTTTTATATTTGTATACTTCCACGTATGCTAGGAAGCTGCACGACACTTAACTGCATTGGTTTCTAAGTTAATCCAGCTATCAGCTCTAGCTATATGATGTGTATAGATAAGTATAGCTATATGCACATGTGTACACCCACCCACATCCTGTTCTCCCTTCAACACCATACACAGAAATTCACTGTTCTTTTCTGTAAGACCAGCCATTTCTGTAATGTGGAATATGGAAAGGGCAATTTATATACAGTATTTTTCAAAAAAGATCTAATTTAAAAGCAAGACCAAAAAGAGCATAGATTACAATAAAGCACCCATCCACACGGTATTGACTAAAGTTTTCTATCACAAGCCACTTCAGAAATAAGCATCAGAGTTACACACCACGATGTACACTTACACAAACACATATGCGTGCACACATGCACACACAAAGGCAAGACTAACAGTTATTTGTATTTCCTACTTTGAGAGACAGGAAACCTCCCTTTGCATCTGCTTTTTTCTCACTAAGAAGAATAATTTTAATTACAGACACTTGGCAGGAAGCCAAGTTTGATTTTTTTTTTAATGACATCTGTCTAAGCATTTTTAAACTTCCTGCTCAATGTAACTTCCTTCATTTTATAGACCAACACCCAGTTACAGCAAAAAAGAGAAGGGAGTAGCAAATGATTTATTCATTTTTCATGTTAACTCTTATCAGGTATATCAAGCAGTTCATTGTTCTGAGAACTGATGGTACAGAAAGCAGATTTACAGGGGGAATTTAGGACTCAAGCAGTCTGGGAAAGGAAAAAAAAAAAGAAAGAAAAATCATGCATGGAAAAAACCAACACAGTTGTAATTTAACCCTAAAACAACTCAACGGTTCCTGTTTCGCAGACTGATTTTCCTCAGTTCGGCTAGGCTTTTTTTTTAAGGGGAAAAAAAAGAGGGTTGAGAATAAGGTAAAAGTTAGGGAGACATGAAATACTTAAAACATGAGGCATCAGGCTATGGATGTCAGCTATGTCACCTTGGCACCAGGCAAATTTCTGCTGCAAAAGTGAAGTTCCTCTGGGCTTGGACAGTGCCACAGAGGTAGAGTCAGGACTCAAAGTCCACATCCCAAGCTGGCATAGCCTCCCGCTTCAGTCAGGCTACTGGGACAGGAACAAGGAATCCTGAGCACCTCTAACAAAACTGACTGCAGAAAAAGCAAACATTTCATTTTCAGATGCCAAGCATTAAGGCTGCCTTCCCTCCTCTTTCTTTCATTCATGTCATTACTCATTACGAGGCTATATTGCAAGGCTTGCTGTTTTCCTCCTGCACACAGAGCATGGGAAGCTGAGAGGTGAAAAAGAGGGGGCAAAAACCCTGCTGGAAAAGAAAAGCTGAATAATGCGGGAGCAGGGAAAGGAGAGAATGCAGTAGAAGAAAACAGGAGAGATGAATTCAAAGTGAGTTCTGTGGGATGGAGGGAAGGAAGCAAGGACAGAAGCAAAAGTGGATGGGGTGGCAGGGAAGCCACCCTGGCAGCATTCACAGCTTTTGAGGTACCTCAGCCTTCCCATGAGATTTAGCAGGGAACCACAGCTCCTGGGCTAGGAGAAGGCTGGGGTCCAGGGAGCTGGGAGCAGAGAGCAGGAGAGCTGGTGAGAAGCGTGGAGGTCCTTCTGGCCACCCATTTCCTGCTGTGTTGGAGCTTAAGCCACAGGCACATACCCACACCTGGCTAACAAAAGTCCCAGGAGGATGGGATTTATAACATGCATCAAGAATGCAGCTGCTGTCAGCTGCAAGAGTATCTGTCTCACTCTGGCCCCACTGCTGGGACACAGGTAAGCCTAATGAATTGTTAATGCCTTGACACCAAGGCTGCATTTCCATCCTTTGCTCCAGACAACCTAGATTTTATTCTTTTGACTGTTATGTTTTCTCGAGCAAGGTAAATCATCTTTCAGGATACATGAACAACATAAAACAAATTACCTGGGAAAACTAAGTCTCCCTCCTGCACTTTTTGCTCTGTGGAGATGTAACCCACAGCCATCTTGAAAACACTGCAGAAGTTTCCATGTGATTTTTAATTTCCTGATCCTGGCTGAAACCAGAACTGTGAATGCTGCAAGCCTCCAGAGTAAAAATTGGTATTGTCAGATTCTGCCCTAATTTTCCAAGATCCTGGCATTTGAAAGAATATCTCAGCTCTTTAAGTGTTTGGAGACCTAAGTCTCACAAGTGGCTGACTGCCTTCTGACTTGAGCCAACACAGCTGGAAAATGGAGTTAAAAAAAAACAACCCTGAAACCTCACTGAAAACCAGATGTTGCCATTGAGCAGAGCTACTGTATAAATAAAACACTAGCACCCCTGCACTCCCTGAAACAAAATTAATAGCCCTAATAGATCTCCCAAACTGTGTTTTATGCCAGAAAAAAAGTAGGAGAAAATTATTTTATGGCTTGAAGTGACTGTGAAGAGGTATGGTTCTGGTGCTGGCAGTAGGATTGCAGTGCAGTGAGAAAGGTCTTTGTTTTTAGGGAGGACAGGCTGTATTTGCTATTTGGCAGGAAGTGATCAGGACTGGTGATTGCAACATTCTTGCTGGACCCACAGTCAGCTGGATGTGAATGATGTGTCACAACACAGGGTTTGATACAGCAGTGCTGAGCACACAAATGTTGCTGATGTGTGCCCAGTGTTGTGTGCCACACAGTTTAAGCAGGGTCAGGAGTTTATATGTACCCCTGGGGCATACACTATTCTCCCAGTGGTACTCATGTTCTAGCTGTAAAAGAAAACATCTCCGTGCTGTGGGCAACAAAACGAAGTTTTCTGAGCTGTTTTGCTTAAAAAATAGTGGAGTTTCTTCGCATTCTCCCATCAAAGATATTTTTCTATCAACTTTGAATGCCTCACAGGATGTAGATGTGTGATCTGACATGATACATACACAGCTAAGCAGGAATGCAAGCAAGAACTGAAAAGCAACAGTGGTTTGTTTAAGCACCCCTCTCAATCTCATCCAGTCACCATGCCATTATGAGCCACAGGGGACCAGCTTTCTGAGGCCACCGAGATGTCAACAGTTGGAGAAAACGTTTGCTCAAACGCCCCTGAGGTTGCTCTGAAAGCAGTCACTGACATGACATCCCCAGCCCTCTGCAGCAGAAGCAGCAGGGCCGATTTGTCAGCATGCTCCTTGGAGTTGCCACGAACTAGAGAAAGCTCACGTCTTTGGAGGAAAAGGCTGACCTTTCTCCTTTTTATCGTGTGCAGCATTCCCATCTTTTCTTTTCCCTTGGCACAGCAGATGAAGGGTCATTGGAGCTGATGAGGAGCAAAGACAAGACCCACACTCCAAATGGGCACAGCCCATGTGCCTCAGACCCTGCACGATTAGGCTCCTGTCCGTTTGGTGTGGACCAGAAGCCAAGAGAAAAATGGGTTTCACTCTCCACACTTCATTGTTGTGATGGAACTCCAAGACCACCAGCAGTTCTGACTGGTTATAGCACTAAGTTTAGGTTGAATTGACTACTATGAACATCAGTGTCCTTAATCTGTGTGGGTGGCTTATGTTTAGCAACAATGGCAAAAATAAAGCCAAATTAAAAGTGTCAATATGATGAGGTGTTTTGAATGCAGGGATGTACATTATAATGTGCTGGATGCATCCTGTGCTCTGGTGCTTAACAAAATAAAAATATGGCACCTTTCACCTAGTAATCTCCAGCCACTTTTTAAAAAACAGATGGGGAAGCTGACTCATGAAAAGGTAAAATATTTAGCGTAAGGTCACAGATCACATATTCAGTGCTAGAAAAATCAGTTTCTTAAGCTAATTCCCTTGCTTTGTCACCAGATTATATTGGCTAGAGTACACTTAAGCAATAAATTTGACTTTAAAAAACTCAAGGGCATTAGCAAATTATAATTAAGCACACATTCTGCAATGAGATGAATTGTTTTTATAATAAGAAGCAGCAAAAACCAGTGCCTATAAATTGCACATTGTAGGAGTGCATTACTCCTTCTTAGAGACAACAACAAATACTTTTGGCAGATTTTGAAGATACAGAAGTGTGTGTATGCCTGTGCGTGTTTAGAATACAGTAAAAGCAATAACAGCCTGGCTGCCCTCTCTGCTGTGCACCTTGATGGGGAAGATAAGTGATACTAGAATCAGAAAGCACTTCAGGGCCTGACTTAATTCAAAAATACACAGTATTTTTTACATTAAGACTGCAAAACATGTGAATTGTGTTTCCTGGAGTGGATGATTTCAGCAGAAGCCCCAAAGAGGCACCAACCGTCTTTGATAACTGCATAAATTGCATTGACACTCAGCTATTGTTTCTTTGCAGTTGGATGCTGAATGCAAAATCAGCTATGACATACCAAATTCAAACTTTGAATGAGATGCCAGATTGGTACAGCTCTCATAATTTTTTTTTTGTGTGTGTTAAAGGCACTGAGCATGTAAAGCTCTCATTCACATTGGTAGAGGTTGCTGGTGGTTGGTCCCTTTAAAAAACTTAAGCACCTATTTAGGTGCTTAAATGTAGAGTTAGGGGACTAATTTTAGGCACCCGTGACTGAAAATACCACTGCTAAATACTATTTGTGTAGGCTGATGATGAAATACTACCATGAACTTTCCATAATGTCATGAAAAAGTAGGAGATATACTAAAATTAAAATAATATGTTCTCTTCCCTAATGCCCTTTATCTGAGAATCTCAAACACCCATTAAGATAAATACAAGCATGCTCCATTTACCACATGAACATCCTGTGGTCTTAGAGCAAATCAGAAGTTAAGAAAGAAACAAGGAGTTCAAGTAACATTAGCCAACTACCACTTCCCTTTCCCTCCCTGTTCAGAGGTGGAGGAACACCATGACTCTCAGCACGACTCTCAGCATGCTTCCTGTGGTCCTTCTGAGAAAACCAAGCATTGGAACAGCCTGCCCATGGAAAAGGTCGAGTCACCATCTACAGAGGTGTTTAAAAGATGGCACTTTAGGGACATGGCTTAGTGGTAGACTTGGCAGTGTTAGGGTTACAGGTGAACTCGATGATCTTTCCAACCTAAGCTATTCTGTGATTCTATGATCATGGATGCCATGGTCAGGCCTGAGGGCATGCCAAAGTGGAATCAAAAGGTAACAATATTCTCAGCTTAGAGTTTACTAAAAAGTACCTCATACTGACAAAGGAAATTACTGTATTGCTCACTGTGCTCTTTCCCCATTTGTTCACCTTAAACCAGCCCAAGGTACCTCCTTCCTCTGGCAGGAGGGCTGGTCAAACATATGCTTCTGCAGATGATCTGGGTGCCAGCTGGCATAGGGTAAGAGTGGCAATCACATACAAAAAGCCTGGCCCACATCTTCCTCTGACACTGAAGATACCTCGATCTGTCACTCACTCCAGCTCTTATTTCCTGCACCTAAGCCATGAAATGGTGGGTCTGCTTTCTGACTTGCCACTCTAGTGGGCAACCATCTTTCTTTTTCAGGATTAATCACTTAGATGCCACCTGGGTGCAGCTACTAGGACAAGCTTATTACAGCTTCCGAAGTAGTACTGTTGATTAAGCAGTTAAAATGCATGCTGCTATATCAATCTAACAAAGCCCTTGTTGTTCTTTGATACACTGACAGCACCAAAGTGGCAAACATTAGATAGAGAAGAGACCTAAGGGATGTCTCAGCAATCATTAACTTTACAGCTACCTGACTTCTTACACACTCTAGAAACTCAAGACACAGGGGTTTATCCCCCCAAAAATCTTACATTCTTCCCACTGGAGCCATACAATAAGAGTTTGACTGCCAGGAGCTCACAGCCAAAGCTGCATGCAGGCTCCCACTCAAGGTCATTGCTGGCACCTTCCTCTTGCCAGGAGGAAGGGCTGGGTGTGATGGGCCTCCTGCCAGAGGTCTCTGGGATTGTCCCCAGGTCAGTCAAGGGACAGTTGCAGTCCTGCCAGGCAGTCTTTCCCCATCGCAAACCACCTGGGCTCTTCCTGTGGGAGCTTTAGCTCTGACTAGTTCAGGGAGCAAGCAAGAAGACCTGCGAATTTAATTCAACAATCTGAGTGGCTATGCATCCAGTGCTGGATGCAGAGGCACCCTCTGGACTTGTGACCAGGACAAACCCCTGCCTCTACAGCAGCATAGCCCAGAGAAGGCACTAAGTCCTTATTAACAATGCAATAAATCTCATCTTATCTGGAAAACAGACAGCATAATGGACAGAAGAAGCTACTTCCTTCCAGCCCTGTTTTTGTCCATGGTTATGTTGCTGCTGAGCCCACTGGCTCTGATAGTTCAAACCCAAATGGTGCCCTCAAGCTGAGCACACCAGTCCCAGACTGCTCCTGCAAAGCACAACGCTGCTCCACGTGGCATCTGGCTATTTGTGCTTAAAACAGTATGGGGTGATGGGGATTGTGGATGGAAAAGGGTCAGCCCTCCCTTTCCCTCAACCGTCTCCTCTGCTCCCTCAGCCTTCTCCATGAGCAACTATTAGAACACACACAGACCCTGCTCTGTGACCAAAACTGCTGCAGCAGAAAGATTGAATGAGACGGGAAAACTACCTTTGAAAATTCAAATACCCAACTTTTAATAATATAAACAGCTTGCCTTGCTGAAGCATTATGGCCAGGCATTGATGGGTATGTCTACTTCAATTTCACAGAAGAATTAAAAGATCACTGGCACCAGCCTTTGAACAGATGACATCTGAGACCTCTTTGTCTGTGCTACTGGGGCTGCTACTGTGGGCACCAAACAGCTGGAACTGAGCTC
This sequence comes from Erpornis zantholeuca, assembly GCA_013400515.1. Classification (NCBI taxonomy): domain Eukaryota; kingdom Metazoa; phylum Chordata; class Aves; order Passeriformes; family Timaliidae; genus Erpornis; species Erpornis zantholeuca. Next base: position 42,616 of record VZTN01010662.1, read on the forward strand.
TGGGGGTTCAGACCTGCCTGACCTGCAAGTTTCTCTCACCTGACTGAACCCCTGAGCCTCCGGATTATTAAATGCTCATAGTTCTGCATCCTTTTTCTTACTAACACCATGGAGTGGGCTCCTATCTTTAGCAAGGTGAGGCCCAACCCCTCCAGAACCTTACTTTACTTCCCTAAAATTTTTGTAAGCCCTATTTTCCCCCTGAGGGGGATACAATGCCTCTGGTAGCACCCAGCCTGGCACCACAACAGTGGGAAGGATGCAGGACCTGCAAAGAAGCCCATAGCAGGGTTTTCCCTGACCACTTCCAAGTTCATAAAGACAACATATGGCACCATGGGCTGAGCGTGAACATGGCATATTGCAAAACCTTACAAGGTCCTTTACAAGGTGTTGGTTTTTTTGGTTTTTTTTTGTTGTTTTTTTTTTCTTGCCAGCATATTATAATAAACAATTCTCTTCTTATTTATATTGTTTGGATAATGAATAAACTGTGTATTTTTGTTTTGCACAATAATGCTCTCTCAAACTTCCATTGGTTTATTTGTACATGCATGAGAGAGAGTGTACATGCATCACTAGCAAGATTTTTTATAATATTTGCTAGTGAAATCTTCACTAGTTAAAAATATTAGAGACACCTCTGCTACCACATGGAAATGTCATATGGGGTTGGCTTTCACAGCTGAGCTTTATTCCAATGATAAATAAAGTTATTAATACTTCAGACAGCATAAATAGCTGAGTATCTATTTTTAAACATCTGTAATTATCAGTCTGCTAACTAATAGTTTGCTTCTTTAGACTTTTCCAAACAGGTTTAACTAGGACACAGACAGTATTTATTTCTCACTTAATCCCAGCTGTTTCAACTGGAAAAAGGTGGCTGCAAAAGGTGACTTATTTGCAATGCCACAGTATCTGTCAATGTGACATTCTGATTTAATATGGAGGTTATATGGCAGGTGTGCTTTATTATGCTGTGGCCATTTCATGACACTTGTAATTACAGAAGTAATAGTGTTGATCTTATGAATTAGAAATAAATATTTGTTCATTTAATGATTGATATTCACTGAAAACAAGATTATCTTTAATGTAATTGAATAATTAGTTATTGATTAATGGCTCATGATTAATTACAATTTACCTGCCTTAGCAGGATTTTAAAGATCCAGTATTCATTATTTTCAATGATGATGAAGAAATAAAGAATATGCACTGTTAAACTTCATGATTTCAACACTATGATTTTTAAAATTAGTTAAAATATCTCAAAAGACTTCCTAATACATTAAAATCAAAGCCTGCCTCAGCAAAGATGGTAGTCTTCTGCCTCTGGGCTACACATCTCTCTCCACTGTGAACACTCTGAGCCTGAAGTTTTGGGATGGTTTCAAGTGGCGAGAATCAGCATAGCTCCCTTGAAACCAGTGACACATACAGAAAAAAAATCAATTTAACTATTATTGTAGAGGTATTTGTAGAGGTCACTGAGATTATTTACACTTCGTAAGGAACTTGGATGCTGAAATTGCAGCATCAATGGAAAAATACCAGATAAATAGTTAACGGTTGTCATCTAATCGATCAACAATGGATGCATAAGGATTGATTTATATGACATTACATCACAGTATCACATCTATGTTAATAGTGTTCAGGAAGGGAAAAGGGAAGTGACCATGTTTATACATGTCAACATCTTACGAAGACAGATGTTGGTAAAACCCTGGCTAGGTTTTATCCCTGTTGCTTTCATTTCTGCTTGCAAAACGAAGTATGAAGGGACTCTGATACTGGCTAAAGAAGCTGTTCAGAAATGTTTTCAGGCTTACAGATGCTACATGCATTATTTTTCTTAAGACATCCATTCCTTCATTTTGGCTTGATAATCATGTCCTCAGTCTTAGTAACCCTTGAGCAGCCCGACAACCTCAGCATGTTTTCATATGAAGGAAGAGAAATGCCAGATTCATCACCACAGATCTCACCACTGATGACAAAGCAGTTCATTCATTTAGCACGAAGCATCACTGGCTTTCTGTCTGTAGAATGAAACGAATGATGGGATCCCTCCCAAGAATATAAGAGAGGATCAACTACATGGAAAATAAAGGTTTGAACACAGTAAGTTTCCAAAAAAGCACTTAATCTGGCTGAAAAAATAACTCTGATGCAGTTGTCTCAAAACCTCTCATAAAATACTTTAGTTCTTAAGGATAATTTCTCCTTATTGAACCTGCTTTATTCCCTATGTTTGGATGGAAAGTATTTTACTGTGCTCCTTTCTTCCCCACACCCCTAAACACCAATTCAGAGGCATACCTTGTCCCTTCCCTCCCCTTGCCTCTCCAGAGCATAATTTGAAAAAAAAAAAGGGGAAGAAAAAAAAAGGAAATGTAATTTACAAGGTGGAAGTAATATAACAAATGATGCCTTATGGGGAAACCCCACTGCTCTAATAAAGAACTAGTAGAATCTTGGGATCATTCCTTGTTGGGGAGGGTTAATGGAGGCCCTGCTCCTTTGCATCACTGTATTAAGCTTAACATTTTTAAAGGAGAAAACACTCTCCACCACAACATAAAAGGTTTTGCCTACAGCACTGCCTAAATGTACCACTGCTTTTAGGGCATAAAGCTAAAGCATGGGAACTTATAAACCACTCTGCAGTCACTGCCAGCAGACAAAGGGCTTTCTTTAGAAAAAGACAGAGATTGTGGCAAGAGTTAAAACAAACCATTAAGATTACACTGTTCACTTCATTTTCCCTTAGGAAACTGAAACTTCCCTTTTATTCTACTTTTGCTCCTCCTAAATTAAGTTCAATCCACTCATATGAAAGAGCCACAATGTAATATCCTTAAGGAAAACATATCCCAACTGTGAGGTGCGCTGTTCCTATATGAAGACCTTGGTGGTCAAGGCTGTACTAAAGAGCAACCAAAAAACACATGAGCCTGGAGAGTTAAGCGAGAAATTCCTTGCAGCAGCTGTTGATGGGAATCCAAGGGAAACCTTGCATAAACTGATGGCTTTGGGGAAGTGACTTTGGATTGTGTGATGGCGGATTCAACCATTGCCTAATGGGAGAATCCTGGAAATGAAATTTTCAGAAAAATTAGCACTCGGAAAAGGCCCTCTTTTTATGACTTTCACTGACTTGGTAAGCTGTGAATATATAATTTCTCTCTCTAGTTTAGAAAGATTTTACTCACTATTTAAAGGTTAATGTGAAAATGAAAACCATTATCTGCACTCACCAATGTACTGATAACAGCTTTGATCATTAAACATGAGTTTTATTTAACAAATGCCCTGCTACTGCCAGGACTTGAGATCTTGATCTCTTTTCCTTTTCTCCTGTGATACATTATAATTGCAGCTAGTGATGTTCTAATAGAGGTTTCTAGTTGTTTATGAAGGCCTGGGACATCTTCCATCATCCACAATATGTTGGTGCTGAGTGGAGAAGGAGCTTTGTGGATCCTTTCAAATGAGATTCTGAGTGTCTGCTTCCTTGTGAAGGCACATCTTATGATGAGCCACGTGTTCTTAAATCAAGGATTGCATTTTCCCTTCATGCTGTTTCTTAAACTTCCTGACTCTACTCAGAGTGGGCAGTGGACTCATTTCAGCAGCCTACACTCCCACAGGTGCACCACAGCAGCCACTGGAGGCAGCGTTGTGAGGAGGCATTGCTACTCTGTGACAGAACACTGGGCAGGTCAGCGCACGGCTGGGCCTGGGGCACGCTGCACATTTTGTGTGCATCTGAGCGGGATGGACTTACTGCTTCCATCACCCATCACCCCTGGGTCCATCCACCAGCCTCTCAGAACCCCACAGCACATCTGCTTTCCAAAATCTCATCACTCAGTCCAAAATCCCTGCTCCTTTATGATGAAGTCTTATACCAAATTAAAACTCCTTCATGCTAAATAGGGTCATTTTGACTGAGGCAGGTGTGTGGGGGTAACTATGCAGGCTTGCAGATTTGAAGGGAATGTAACTGTGGTGCAGGGAAAAGGTTGGTTGATGAACTGCTGCTGTCCTGCATTCAGCTCGTGTGCATTTGCAGAACTACACAACTACAATCAGAAGCTTGGATGGTGACCCCAAGAAACATCCAAACTCTAATACCACAGAAGGCACACTGGAAATCTGAGTGTTAGTTGAGGGTCCTAACCACTTCAGTGTGATTTTACTGAAGAGCAATGGCCCTCCCATCTTCTTATCCTCTATTAGGAAGAGACTCAACATCCCTAACAGCAATACAGAATCTTAAATCCACATTGTTTTGTCAGTTTAAGTACACACTGTTAGCTTTTATGAATCTGCGTCCTATTAGGTTATTTGAACATCATATTCTCCAATAAAATCCAGATCTAGGGTGGAAATTCTCAGTGGTACTGCAGCAATAGTCACAGGAATAAGGATTGCAGTGACATTCCCTCAGGAAGTCTGCTTTCCTCTCTGGTTCCCATGAAGCAGGGATGTGCAAATTATTGAAAATGTACCATGCAGGAAAAGAAGGCTTGTATGAAAATAAGTACAATTGTTATTTAAGAAGAAAAGGAAATAATGAAGAAGAGGATTTTAAAAACATATCCGTAATTTTTCCACAAAGCAACAAGTGGAAATTTTACACGGAACTATTTACTGTGAAAGTCCGTTTTGCTCATTCTATGAAAATATGTATTTTTTAAATCAGAAACACCATAAACAGGAGTGCAAAGCAAGTTTGGGGGACTTACAAGCAAAAGAACAGATTTAAAATATGACAATAGCCAAGAATTTGTTCACATATTTTACCACCACAGAACACTTTAAATTATCAAAGTTCATTTTACTTGGGCTTGCACCCATTATATATATTTCTCTGCTTGTTCTGGCATGCAAGAGAAAAACAGGGAATTACAACTGACCTGGCACAAACCTTCAAACCAAGTCCATGACAGCATTTACAAAGCTAATGCTGTGTGACATGGTTAGCAGGTCAAATGAAAGCAAACCAGCAAGTGGAAGTAAATGATGTAAGAGAATTATTTAATTTGGGGAGATAGAACAAAACCTCAATTGCTGTGTTGTCACCTTAAAAATAATGCCGAATGGATTCGGAAGTCTAAATGGAAGAAAAAACCTGCCAGCAGCAGCTGCACTTTACACTTGAGTAGCCACTGGGGAAACCAGGGGCAGGTCCTCAGCCAGGGTAAAATTGCCCTTTCTCTGAATGGGACCTGAATTCAATGGGAGTCTATCTGTTCACTGACTTCAATGAGCTGTGAATTAGACCCAAGAGTGCCAGGTTTCCACCATTTCAGAATGCACTCTTCCTCATTAAAATGTACTTACTAGTGACAGCAGCCAATGTTAACCTAATGAACAAGGAAGTTCATTACTGACAAAAAGTGCTAATGCATTTTTATGTACCACTCATGACAAAATCATCTTTGAAGAAAGCAGGGCAAGATCCTCACCCCTGGCTGGCTTGGAGAAATTCCTCATCCAAACATTATGGAAGATCTCCAGCAAACTGCCTTGCAAGCCTAAATGCAAGTACCACCTTGCTAGGGAAATTGGTGAAGCAGCAGTGCCATTTATCTGGCCTTTTCCTGAAAATCCTGTTTTCAACCAGATTTCCAAAGTCTCTCAATATTAAAGAAGGTGTAGCCTTTGCCCTGGGGAAGCTGAAATAAGGAAAGGTGCCAAAAGGATGTTTTGGGGAATTATTTTAGCTTACAATTTTTAAAGATGTTTTGATCCCATCCCCTTTGTTCTGAAAACCACATCAAGCTTCTTAAAGTCTATACTGTAGTTAAGGCCACTACTGTTGTGAATGTACCTGGTGAGGCAGCTTTGAGCCAGCTAAGAGTAATGGAAACCACACCAGAAGCAGAAAGGTCAGTGAGAACTGAAATTCACCAGAGTAACTAGCTCAGGTAATTAGCTTGTCCTGTCGTCTTGGACCACAGTCACTTAGCTAACCAAAAGCTAAACAAACCTTTTCTCTTGGTTCTGCTGCAGCCACTCCACCACACACATGAGGTGTGTAACTAGTGAGGGCTAGACTAGGACATCGCAGGGGATTTTTCAAGGCACGAATGCCCGTTTGTCTCCCCAGCTACCACTTCAGCTTTTAAGAAGTAGCTGGTAAAATGTCTGGCCTGAATCCCCTCTGTCCAGCACCCTGCCAAAATAGTCGTACTTTTACAAGCTGAGCATAAAATGCACCCTGATGTGCTTACCTCAGAGCTGCATAAGAAGGAATTACACAAAACACATACTCCAGGGCATCAGACTCACCAGCTCCTAAATGGAAGATGAATGATACCAGAAGGCTGTAAGTGAATCTTAAAAAGAACCTGTGTCACCTCAGGACAGCTCAATTCAAACAGCCCCGAACAGACTGCAGAGTAAGAAAGGATTACTGCATCCAGACACATCTTTCAGCTCTCCAACATGCTTTCAGTATGGAGTATGCAGGCAGAAGTAAGGAACAATAGTGCTGTACTACACAGATCACACCCAGAAGTTGGAACCACCTTTGAAACACCACTGGTCATATTTTTGGCCTGTGTGCCAATAATAAGGAGCAAAAGACAGGACTCTCTTAAATATAAAACAACAAATCCAAACCTTAGCTTCACCCTCCCAACACCAAACCTGTAACCAGCACTGGAAGTATTAGGAGTGTTAATTGCTCTACATCTCCAAGAAGTCAGCCTCCTGAGAGCATTACATTAAAAGATAATTCTGGCTACCATCTCACAGCACTGTGTCGAGCAAGAAACCTCCATAACATGCCATAAATGGAGAGGAAATACAACATTGCTGTAAATACCATCATGTCCCTGAGCAAAATCATAATGACAGGCACTCTGGTCTGCTGCAGTTTACAATTGCATGAAATGGGAGTGTGGGTAGGGTACTGTAACAAATAACAGGTATACATTTCAAAACAGAGAAACGCATTATTTGCAAGAAAAATGCAGGCAAAAGAACTGAAAGGCAAAGTGTATTGATGGAATCTTAAGTCTCTGGGTGTTGATCTTATTATGCTAGATAATTACTTTATCCCCTTATCCACAATGCCATGTTTACTTAGCAGGCATTAAAAAAGGAGAAGAGGAAAAAGGGTAAAAGAACAAAACCTACAATGGCTGAAGCTAAATTTATACACACAACAGAGACAGATAAATCATCCCAGGGGACCTTATCAGTTTTACACAATAACCAAGAGGCTGTTTCCTGTATATAGCTGCTTAAGGTCGGCGGATGTTTATTAGAGGCAGAGGGGAAAGGAAATGCAGTATCTTTGACTGACACAGCATGGATATATGAGAAGTGCTATTTATTCTTTTGACTTGAATGAGAACCACAGTGACTCATAGATGTCTTATACTTAATATTCCCATTAGTGCTCCAGGAACACTGAGCAACACTGTACCAAAAACGTGGGGCTTGTTTACTGTTCCCAACAAGACATATTAGAGGGTAGGAAGAATTTAGGCTTCTCCAATCCACTGCCATCCCTCAGTTAAGAATCACTAGGATAGATCAACCTCTTTTCACCCTCTTTGATTTTTTAAAAAGAGACATTAATTATTAAACATTTGTATGGTGTCCAGTGGGAATCCAGTCTAGGTTAAGGCCACACTAAATACAGCTCTGTGGTGTGCTAGGGAAATTGGCTGACTGTGTGCTAATTCTTTTCATTCCTGGAAGCCTTGTGGAAACATGAGAAGAGAGGTCGGCATTTGGTCCACTGTTTTTCTATGAATCAAGCTAATACATTTTTGAAGCGGGAGTTTTGGAAACACACAGGCATGGGGGGCAGGGATATCTCATTTAACCACAGCTCTCTCTGCTATCTGGCTATGCTGAGAATCTCAAACCAGAGGTGGGACAGCAAGATGGAGCAATTAGGAGTACACTGAGGATTTCACTGAGACCCTTTCCCTTTCCTAGAAAGGCCAATAAACATTCCCTTCTGTCACTATGCTGTGGTGATCTCCAAGAGAAGGTCTGTGGAGTTCCACTGGCACAGTTTACCTCTGCACAGAGCCTGGGGGACAGCCACGGGTGTAATATTTCAGACTCAGAGGGGTAACAGAGCGCATGACGCTTCATATTTCATGAGAAAACAAAGCATATGGAAAACCACCGTGGCAAAATGGGGCAACTTGCTCCTTGGTTGGAAGAGGGGAGATAGGAAGTCAGTGTCTGCCGGAAATTTGAAACTAAAGGAACAATATTTCACTTCAGTGAACATGACCTACCCTGCTGTATGTAACAAAATTTAGCTCTGTAAGACAGTAAAGCACAATTACATTTCTCTTATTTGTTTTTTAAACACCAACTGCTTCCCACAGTGCTGTACAGAAAAACAGACGGTGGTCACACTGCTCTTAGGGCTTTACCCAACTTGGCAAAGGAGATGACTTTTGTGGTAATTCCATACAGAATTGACATAGTCCCTGAGGTCAATGGCTAAGATTTTGACAGGGATACACTGAATTCCCAAAAGCCTCCAGAAGGACACAATGATGAAGGCAGGAGCAAGGCTGAAATGGAACAACCAGTCTTTTCCCCCACCTCAGGGATTACACAGGCTTCCAAAGAAGAAAAGGATGTATGCCACTGTTCTAGAGGGGGGGTGCAACTGCACACATTGTACAACATATGAAAAAAAAAAAAAGCTGATTATTATTATTCTCTGCAGAAAACACCAAAAAAACCCCTTCCCTCCATTACCCTGGACAAAAGGACAAATATCCACCCTCTCCCCCAGTTACCTTCTACAAAAGTTTATGAGTAAAACTGCACAGTTTAACCTTATTCTAATGCACCTTGGTGCCAACCTATCTTCTGGATATGAATCATGCTTCCTTATGTCCATCTGGCAGTGTGTGGAGGGGAGGAAAGCTATTTTTTAAACATTTCAAGTAATAGTCACAATAAATTCGATGGAAACTTACTTGCCTCACAAGAAAGACCTCTGCTCTAATTAGGAACACTGACTTCTAATCCTAATTCCTCACTATAGAGTTGCATGTTTGTACTATGACCCATGTTTGCCCTGGGTATTCAGGCGGTTGATTTCTGCAGGTTTCCAAAGAGAGCTCAGCTCCCACCTAGGTGTCCTGCAAGGGGCAGCCAAAGATCTGAGATACAAACAGCCCTACTGCTATCACACTGGTATCACTGTGTGCTACGTGCACACAGCTCTCCTGAAAGCCTGAGTCTCATTTGAGTGCCTAAATGGGGAAAACTTTCAGAGGCACCCAGTACTGTTAGACACATACCTCTCTTGCTCTGCCCCACAAGCTGAACATCTCTGGGGTAAAATGGCAGTGGGATGGAGCTTCAGGCCAGCTTGGAATCAGCAGCATGGTCCATAAATACTTGATCCAGAGACCAACTACTCCGAGAGGCCCTGCCACTACTTATGCCCTGACAACCCCGCTAGATTCAAGCCTCTGATGGCTTAAGCCATCTGTATGCCAGGTGCCCACCCAAAGCTTCTCTATAACACCCCTCTTCCACTAGATGGGGGTGAAAAATATAGTGAAAGGCTTTTGGGTTAAAATACGGACAGGGGAATCACTCAGCAATTACCATCACAGGCAAAGCAGTGTCAACTTGGGAAAATTTATTTAATTTAATAGTAACCAAATCAGAGTAGGATAATGAGAAGTAAAACCAAATTTTAAAAACACCTTCCCCCATCGCTCCCTTCTTCCTGGGCTCAATACCCCAGAGTTCCCTACCTCCACCTCCTTCCCAGTGGTGCAGGGGGACAAAGAAGGGGGATTACAGTTGGTTCATCACAGGTTGTTTCTTCTGCTCCTTTCTCCTCAGGGGGAGGACTCCTCACATGCTTCCCCTGCTCCAGCTAGGGTCTCTCCCACAGGAGACCATTCAAGAGAAACTTTTCCAACGTGAGTCCTTCCCACATGCTGCGGTTCTTCATGAACGGCTCCAACATTGGTTCCTTCGACGGGGTGCAGTGCTTAGGGAACAAATTGTTCCAGTGTGGGTCACTTGCAGGGTCACAAGTCCTGCCAGCAGACCTGCTCCAGTCAGGGCTCCTTTCTGAACCCCACCTGAACCCTCAAGTCAGGGCTTGATTCTCCATGGATATACAGGTCCTGAGGCCAAGAGCCCCCTCCAGTTCACGCATTCCACGGGGTCGCAGACCACTTTGGGCACACCGACCTGCTCTGGCATAAGGTCTTCCACAGGCTGCAGGTGTGTCTCTGCTCCCCCATGGACATGCACAAGTGCAGGGGCAAAATTACCTGACCATCATCTTCAGCACAGGCTGCAAAACCACAAAGCCCAGACATACAGGGACACCGACAATACAAAACGCATGGAGAATATTGTTTAGAAATACCTCTGCTTTGCTTCCTCATCGTTTTTCTAATTAGCACACAGTACAGGCCAGTACCCTACCTAATTTTAAAATTAGGGCTAGGGTTAAGATTCTGACTAGGGTTAAGCTTCACAAAACCACAAAGCGCAGACATACAGGGACACTGACAACGCGAAAGGAATGCCTAACTTTGCACGAAGGTGCCTAAAACTTACTCCCTGGGTACTACTTCGCGTTCCCCCAGGTGAGAGCTCTCTCCAATTATATGAAATAGGGTTAGGGTTAGGGTTCCACCTAGGGTTAGGGTTCACAAAACCACAAACCACAGACATACAGGGATACTGACAATGCGAAAGGCATGAATAACGTTGTGCAACAGTGCCTAAAACTATCTGCCTACTTTGTATTTTCCTGTTCTTCAGGAAACTGCCCTGCCTGATTTGAAAATTAGGGCTAGGGTTACGGTTCTGCCTAGGGTTAGGTCCACAAAACCAAAAAGCCAATACATAAAGGGACAACGACAATGCGAAAGGCATGCTAAATTTTGAATGGAAGTATCACAGGCTTCCGCCAGCCTTGTCTTTCAAATTACCAATAAGTACAGGCCAGTGGTCTTCCAAATTTTAAGATTAGAGCTAGAGTCAGAGTTCCATCTAGGATTAGGGTTCACAAAACCACAAAACCCAGACATACAAGGACACTGACAATGCAAAAGCCATGCCAAACTGTGCACAAATGTTCCTAAAACTTGCTTCCTTCATTGTATTTCGCTGTTCTTCAGGCCACTGCTCAGCCTAATTTAAGAATTAGGGCTAGGGTAAGAAATCCACCAAGGGTTAGGGTACACAAAACCACAAAGCCCAGACATACAGGGACACTGACAATGTGAAAGCCATGCCTAAGCTTCTGCAAATATGCCTAAAACATGTTCCCTCCTCATCTTTGAATTCACAATCTATACAGGGCAT